>JARBDR010000407.1:0-142839 GCA_029721355.1 Tegillarca granosa | reverse complement strand
AAGGCTTAAAATGGTCTGTATGAAGGGCTTTAAAACAGTGGTCTGTGTGAAGGGCTTAAAACAGTGGTCTGTATGAAGGGCTTAAACAGTGGTCTGTGTGAAGGGTTTAAACAGTGGTCTGTGTGAAGGGCTTAAAACAGTGGTCTGTATGAAGGGCTTAAAACAGTGGTCTGTGTGAAGGGTTTAAACAGTGGTCTGTGTGAAGGGCTTAAACAGTGGTCTGTATGAAGGGCTTTAAACAGTGGTCTGTGTGAAGGGCTTAAAACAGTGGTCTGTATGGGGTTTAAACAGTGGTCTGTGTAAAGGGCTTTAAACAGTGGTCTGTATGAAGGGCTTAAAACAGTGGTCTGTGTGAAGGGCTTAAACAGTGGTCTGTGTGAAGGGCTTAAACAGTGGTCTGTATGAAGGGCTTTAAACAGTGGTCTGTGTGAAGGGCTTTAAACAGTGGTCTGTGAAGGGCAAACAGTGGTCTGTATGAAGGGCTTAAACAGTGGTCTGTATGAAGGGCTTAAAACAGTGGTCTGTATGAAGGGCTTTAAACAGTGGGTGTGAAGGGTTTAAAACAGTGGTCTGTGTGAAGGGCTTAAAACAGTGGTCTGTATGAAGGGCTTTAAACAGTGGTCTGTGTGAAGGGCTTTAAACAGTGGTCTGTGTGAAGGGGTTTAAACAGTGGTCTGTGTGAAGGGCTTAAAACAGTGGTCTGTATGAAGGGCTTAAAACAGTGGTCTGTATGAAGGGCTTTAAACAGTGGTCTGTGTGAAGGGTTTAAAACAGTGGTCTGTGTGAAGGGCTTAAAACAGTGGTCTGTATGAAGGGCTTTAAACAGTGGTCTGTGTGAAGGTCTTTAAACAGTGGTCTGTGTGAAGGGCATAAACAGTGGTCTGTATGAAGGGCTTAAAACAATGGTCTGTGTGAAGGGGTTTAAACAATGGTCTGTGTGAAGGGCTTAAAACAGTGGTCTGTATGAAGGGCTTAAAACAGTGGTCTGTGTGAAGGGCTTAAAACAATGGTCTGTGTGAAGGGCTTAAAACAGTGGTCTGTATGAAGGGCTTTAAACAGTGGTCTGTGTAAAGGGCTTTAAACAGTGGTCTGTGTGAAGGGCATAAACAGTGGTCTGTATGAAGGGCTTAAAACAATGGTCTGTGTGAAGGGGTTTAAACAATGGTCTGTGTGAAGGGCTTAAAACAGTGGTCTGTATGAAGGGCTTAAAACAGTGGTCTGTTTGAAGGGGTTTAAACAGTGGTCTGTGTGAAGGGCTTTAAACAGTGGTATTTATTAAGGACTAGTTGTCTTTTTATACCAGTGGTTACTATAGCTGGTTTGTCCTGATTGGAGTTAAAGAACATTTCTTTATGATATGAATTTTGATATTACTGCTAAGCAATAAAAACATGTTATGAAAAGTTATGACTGAATATAGCAAACAATATCAATTATTTCATAAGTACAATATGTTGTTCTGCAAATACAATATATACCCAACTGTTCTACAAGTACAATATGGTGTTCAACTGTTCTGCAAAAACAAAATGTATTCAACTGTTCTGCAAATACAATATGTACTCAACTGTTCTTTAAACTGTTATACAAACACCAAGGAGCTCTGCTGTTTTACAAATACATTAAACACATACTATTTGCAAATATACAGTATGACATTTAAATATATTACAGTATAACACTTAATTTTTTCAAAAATACATACAATATAGAGCTCAACTGTCCACAGATACAATATGACAATAGATTGTAAATATAATATGACATTTAACTTGTCATCAGATATTGTGCTCAGTTGTTCAACATTCAAGGTTCTGATGTTTAAATCTTATATAAGGTATGAATTAAATGACATAAAACAGCTTGATTTATCCTACCTTATACAGAATCAAGCTGGCAGAGACAAGATGTATAACTATGAGTAATTTTGGTCATTTTTACAGCTTGATGTGATAGTTGTTGACTTGGATGGTGGAAGTGTTAAAGTACCAGAATGTGTAAATTTATCCACAATTCCTGAACCAATGCTCCAACGAACCAAGCAGGCTCTAACCACAGTAAGTACTTGTTTAAATACCAAGCAGGCTCTAACCACAGTAAGTACTTGTTTAAATACCAAGCAGGCTCTAACCACAGTAAGTACTTGTTTAAATACCTAGCAGGCTCTAACCACAGTAAGTACTTGTTTAAGTACCAAGCAGGCTCTAACCACAGTAAGTACTTGTTTAAATACCAAGCAGGCTCTAACCACAGTAAGTACTTGTTTAAATACCAAGCAGGCTCTAACCACAGTAAGTACTTGTTTAAATACCTAGCAGGCTCTAACCACAGTAAGTACTTGTTTAAGTACCAAGCAGGCTCTAACCACAGTAAGTACTTGTTTAAATACCAAGAAGGCTCTAACCACAGTAAGTACTTGTTTAAATACCAAGCAGGCTCTAACCACAGTAAGTACTTGTTTAAAACTAATCCAATTAAGATGGAAATTTATTAAATAATTCCAGTTATTATAGATTGATTTATAAAACAATTTTTATGATGCTTTATATAAGATATTGATTATTGATAAAGTTCAGGTCAAATATGAGTTCATTCTGTTAGTTGGTAGTTATCACCATTATGAGTAACCACCTTGGTGGCATAGTGGTATTGTGTCTGCCTAGAGAAACCGACAGTCATGGGTTTAAACCTGGCCATTTCATACATGAAACTTGAGCTTCTTCTGCCTTGCCTAGTGCTCTGTATTAGGAAGACAGATTATTAACTGGTTCAATCAGTGCCAAGATAATGTGACAGGGGAGTGGTCTGTTTGTCTGTGGCATACCCACTAGTTGGGCTAGTATGTTAACAAAATGTCACCCAGAGGGATGCTAATACAAGGCAGATTAAAATAACCACTAGTACATCTCATGGATACACAGACTTGTTGTTAGATTAGTCCTTAGAGATTGATAAAACTTGATGCTGTTGCTAATGACTGAAAATTTGCTGATGCAATGTTTAACAACATTATGACTAACCGTTATTAGTGGGCAAAAATTCAGTGTTTATGTTCTTATTTTTGTTTGGTCTTCCTTTCTGAGTCTTCTCAGTTTTGATTTGTTTTGTATATTATGATTATTTTTTTTTTATTACATTACAGATTTTAAACCCAGATCTTTTATCTGCTGATGATGCATTTCCTATCCCGTTGCCAAAGAAACCGCCGTCCTTAGAGCAGAAGGTTTATATAAGATTATCATTACATTTTATCTTTAATTTTATCGCTAATTGGTTTTTTTTAACCAGTTGGAACCATGATAAAGTAATTTAGTATTACCCAGAATTCAAAGATTTGAATCTTTTGATATATACAACACCTAAACTATAAGTTTAAGTTAGGTATAAGTCGGTTTGAATTGTGTTTTATACTTCAGTAAAGGTTGTTTCACACATATAAAAGTTGTAGGTTCAGAATGTAGGAGGAAATCGGAGTGACTTGAAAGTACCATGTCTAGGCAGTATACAATAATGAGGTAGCACTATAGATCACTGAATCTGCAGTAGATAGAGTTTCTGGATTAAGATAAATTTATTACCCTGTACTATTAATTAATGAGTTAGATTTTGTGCCAAAAAAGTTAAACTTGTCTTTAAAAACATTCAGTAATTGTCTTTTTAAAAAGTGTTATACATTACTGACATGTGGTTATTGCTGTAATTAGTCTTTAAAATTTAATTTTGGTTAAAGTTAGATAATTTACGTATACAAACAATGAAACTGTGATTTATATCAACATAATTTTCTTAATTTCTTAAGTTTACATACAGTTAAAGCTGCATTAAGTTTTCCAAAGAAAAAATTAAAACGGTGCTAATCCAAATAATGATGTTCCTAATGAACAATGTTACACTTGGTTCAACGATAAAAGCTCAAATAAATACAGAAATTACAGTAATTACCCAGCGAGATGCAGCATTTGGGATAAAATATTAGAACATGGTTATGTCATCAAAACGCGGGTCATTTAAACGCAACTTTCAAAACGGTGAAATATGATAAATTAAACACAGAACTTCGTTGAATTTGTCATTTGTGACTTAGTAAGGGATACATAACACCATTTCAAATACATCTGGATATTAATGAAGGACAGTTAATGCAATCTGTCATGTTTCACCTTCGATACTAGGGTTTTCTGTACATCTGTGCGCATACTCCAAGCTTATAGTTACCATCGTAAAATACTGACCAACCGGTCAGAGGACTCCATTTATTTACAGCTAAAAGAAATGAAATTTGAGAAAATGAATGTCAAGGATCGTGGTTAGAAGATATCTATTTTTAAAAATATATATTTTTAGAAAATCAAAAAAAATTCAGAAAATTGAAAAACTTAATGCAGCTTTAAACACTAAGATGGATTTTTTGAAGATGACTTTCTCTGTTACAAAATATTGCTGTAATGTCAGATTTTAATCATGAATACTTGTACATATTATTGATATTGTTTTATGTGAACATTTTTGTGTTTTCATTATAGGACAAAGAAATCCGTGCCATATTTATTCGTTTATTTGCTGAGTTGTTTACAGGGTACAGATCCTGTCTGACGTTAATTAGAATTCATCCTAATCCATTCATCACCTTTCATAAAGTAAGTCAGTCTAGAGTCAGTTATTTTAGTGTGGTTAACAGTGTAAAACTAACTGAAATCAGGCTAAAACAAAAAAATTGTGGTTTACTTTACAGTTTACATTTCCATGTATTCAGACTTTACAGTTAAAATTTCCATGTATTCAAACTTAACGTTTTACATTTCCATGTATTCAGACTTTACAGTTAACATTTCCATGTATTCAGACTTTACAGTTAACATTTAAATGTATTCAAACTTAACAGTTTACATTTCCATGTATTCAGACTTTACAGTTTACATTTCCATGTATTCAAACTTTACAGTTTACATTTCCATGTATTCAGACTTTACAGTTAACATTTCCATGTATTCAAACTTTTCAGTTTTAGTTCACATTCCATTGTATTCAAACTTAACAGTTTACATTTCCATGTATTCAGACTTTACAGTTTACGTTTCCATGTTTTCAGACTTTACATTTAACATTTCCATGTATTCAGACTTTACAGTTAACATTTCAATGTATTCAAACTTAACAGTTAACATTTCAATGTATTCAGACTTTGCATTTTACATTCCCATGTATTCAGACTTTACAGTTTACATTTCCATGTATTCAGACTTTACAGTTTACGTTTCCATGTATTCAGACTTTACATTTAACATTTCCATGTATTCAGACTTTACAGTTAACATTTCAATGTATTCAAACTTAACAGTTTACATTTCCATGTATTCAGACTTTACATTTAACATTTCCATGTATTCAGACTTTACAGTTAACATTTCAATGTATTCAAACTTAACAGTTTACATTTCCATGTATTCAGACTTTACAGTTAACATTTCCATGTATTCAAACTTTTCAGTTTCAGACTTTACAGTTAACATTTCAATGTATTCAAACTTAACAGTTTACATTTCCATGTATTCAGACTTTACATTTAACATTTCCATGTATTCAGACTTTACAGTTAACATTTCAATGTATTCAAACTTAACAGTTTACATTTCCATGTATTCAGACTTTACAGTTTACGTTTCCATGTATTCAGACTTTACATTTAACATTTCCATGTATTCAGACTTTACAGTTAACATTTCAATGTATTCAAAATTAACAGTTTACATTTCCATGCATTCAGACTTTACAGTTTACATTTTCCATGTATTCAGACTTTACATTTAACATTTCCATGTATTCAGACTTTTCAGTTTCAGTTCACATTCCATTGTATTCAAACTTAACAGTTTACATTTCCATGTATTCAGACGTTACGGTTTACGTTTCTATGTATTCAGACTTTACATTTAACATTTCCATGTATTCAGACTTTACAGTTAACATTTCAATGTATTCAAACTTAACAGTTAACATTTCAATGTATTCAGACTTTGCATTTTACATTCCCATGTATTCAGACTTTACAGTTTACATTTCCATGTATTCAGACTTTACAGTTTACATTCCCATGTATTCAAACTTTACAGTTTACATTTCCAAGTTATTAAACTTTACAGTTTACATTCCCATGTATTCACACTTTACAGTTTACATTTCCATGTATTCAAACTTAACAGTTTACATTTCCATGTATTCACACTTTACAGTTTACATTTCCATGTATTTAGACTTTACAGTTTACATTCCCATGTATTCAGACTTAACAGTTTACATTTCCATGTATTTATTCTTTACAGTTAACATTTCAATGTATTCAAACTTAACAGTTTACATTTCCATGTATTCAGACTTTACAGTTTACATTTCCATGTATTCAGACTTTACAGTTTACATTCCCATGTATTCAAACTTTACAGTTTACATTTCCAAGTTATCAAACTTTACAGTTAACATTCCCATGTATTCACACTTTACAGTTTACATTTCCATGTATTCAAACTTAACAGTTTACATTTCCATGTATTCACACTTTACAGTTTACATTTTCATGTATTCAAACTTAACAGTTTACATTTCCATGTATTCAAACTTTACAGTTTAAATTTCCATGTAATCAAACTTTACAGTTTACCTTCTGATTTATTCAAACTTTACACTCCATTTCCATGTATTCAGACTTTACATTTCCATGTATTTAGACTTTACAGTTTACATTTCCATGTATTCAGACTTAACAGTTTACATTTCCATGTATTTGAACTTTACAGTATAAATTTCCATGTAATCAAACTTAACAGTTTACCTTCCGATGTATTCAAACTTTACACTACGTTTCCATGTATTCAGACTTTACACTACATTTCCATTTATTTAGACTTTACAGTTTCAATTTCCATGTATTCAGACTTTAGAGTTTACATTCCCAAGTATTCAGACTTTACAGTTTACATTCCCAAGTATTCAGACTTTACAGTTTACATTCCCAAGTATTCATTTTAATACACATATGACTAAACTTGATATTAGAATTTAAAAAATAACTTTTTTTTGTAGGCCAACTTTTTAGGACATAGGGGAATGGTTGAGGATGACTTCTTAGTCCGAGTGTTAGATGGAATGGGATTCAGTGCATTTGTTGCAGAAAGGGGTCCACCCTACAGAGTCTGTGATATTTTTGATGAGGTCAGTTTTATAGTTCTTTTTTAAATGTTTTTGATTAAATTTAAGTTCAGAAATCCTATTGTCATGTCTTGATATCTGCATCAGTTAAAATTTTTGGCAACCTCTGTAAAATTAAACATTCATATAAGCAACCTATCTGGTAGCATTTGTTATTCTCTGATTATACATTTGTATCATTCACAAGTTACAACTTACTTAGGCAATTTATTTTTGCTTTTGTTGCCATAAGATAATACTTAATTTTTACTTTTCTGATATAAGTATTGGTGGTAAATCAGAATGTGAAAGTTGCTATAAAATGTTAATAAGGCATTTTAGTATTATAGCAGCTAGTAGGGACATGTAATTTACCTTATATTCTTGTTTGTTCATGGATATTGATGATACTTCTGGCCAGGTAAATGCACTTGATTTCATAAAATTATGGGACATATTTTTATGTCAAGTGCTTCTAAAATTATCGAGAGAATCTTGGTGGCAAAATGGTCCTCACTCTGACAGATCCTAGAAAGTTTGTCAGTTTGCTTACAGAATGGTTGTGGTTTTCTCCAGGTACCCCAGCTTCTTCCACCACCAGTGAAAGAATAAAACTCCATTACTTTAGTGAAACAATATAACTCCATTACTTTAGTGAAAGAATATAACTTCATTACTTTAGTGAAAGAATATAACTCCATTACTTAAGTGAAAGAATACAACTCCATTACTTTAGTGAAAGAATACAACTCCATTACTTTAGTGAAACAATACAACTCCATTACTTTAGTGAAAGAATACAACTCCATTACTTAAGTGAAAGAATACAACTCCATTACTTTAGTGAAACAATATAACTCCATTACTTTAGTGAAAGAATATAACTTCATTACTTTAGTGAAAGAATATAACTCCATTACTTAAGTGAAAGAATACAACTCCATTACTTTAGTGAAAGAATACAACTCCATTACTTTAGTGAAACAATAGAACTCCATTACTTTAGTGAAACAATATAACTCCATTACTTTAGTGAAACAATATAACTCCATTACTTTAGTGAAACAATATAACTCCATTACTTTAGTGAAACAATATAACTCCATTACTTTAGTGAAACAATAGAACTCCATTACTTTAGTGAAACAATAGAACTCCATTACTTTAGTGAAACAGTACAACTCCATTACTTTAGTGAAAGAATATAACTCCATTACTTTAGTGAAAGAATATAACTCCATTACTTTAGTGAAAGAATATAACTCCATTACTTTAGTGAAACAATACAACTCCATTACTTTAGTGAAACAATACAACTCCATTACTTTAGTGAAACAATACAACTCCATTACTTTAGTGAAAGAATACAACTCCATTACTTTAGTGAAACAATAGAACTCCATTACTTTAGTGAAACAATATAACTCCATTACTTTAGTGAAACAATATAACTCCATTACTTTAGTGAAACAATATAACTCCATTACTTTAGTGAAACAATATAACTCCATTACTTTAGTGAAACAATATAACTCCATTACTTTAGTGAAACAATAGAACTCCATTACTTTAGTGAAACAGTACAACTCCATTACTTTAGTGAAAGAATATAACTCCATTACTTTAGTGAAAGAATATAACTCCATTACTTTAGTGAAGGAATATAACTCCATTACCCTAGTGAAAAATATAACTCCATTTCTTTAGTGAAACAATATAACTCCATTACTTTAGTGAAACAATATAACTCCATTACTTTAGTGAAAGAATATAACTCCATTACCTTAGTGAAACAATATAACTCCATTACTTTAGTGAAACAATATAACTCCATTACTTGAGTGAAAGAATATAACTCCATTACTTTAGTGAAAGAATACAACTCCATTACTTTAGTGAAACAATATAACTCCATTACTTTAGTGAAACAATACAACTCCATTACTTTAGTGAAAGAGTATAACTCCATTACTTTAGTGAAACAATTTAACTCCATTGCTTTAGTGAAAGAATATAACTCCATTACTTTAGTGAAACAATATAACTCCATTACTCCAGTCTACTAATCATATGTCATGAGTTTTTTTCTTGATATTTCTTTAGGTTTATGCTACTATGCAAGATCAACTAAGAGAAGAAAGAAACAATCCTGATAAAATGTTAGAGCATATCAAAAGTGTGGCAGATCAGTTACATTTAAATGTAGGTAATCCTATATAAAATAAAATGTTAGAGCATATCAAAAGTGTGGCAGATCAGTTACATTTAAATGTAAGTAATCTTTTATGATGTAAATGTATTTATAAATTAAAATTATATTAAACAGAATTTTTGTAACAATTCTGAACATTTAGTATATAAAGTCTATCTATATAAGTGTTAAAAAAATTAGTGTGGGTTTGAGCACACAGGACTACCAACTGGACTACAAGTATTAATGTATATTAACACATATTTTTGTTTCAGGAAAATCCCAATCCACAGCCATATGTACAGAAAGTTCCAAAACCAACAGAGGGTGCTTATTCTAGAATACATCAACCTCCGTTCCCTTATCTGAGTTACATAACAGTAAAAGATATTATAGAGGAAGGCTTGTCTAAACAAAATAACAAGTAAGATTTCTGTCTTTTTTTGTCTTTCCTTGCCCAGCAGAGGGCACTAAATCTTGAATACATCCACCCCATATTACTAAGATATTATAGAGAAGCCTTATTTAAACAAATTGATTTGTAAGTATAACTTGATTATTGTATATTTGGGAAAATCTTATGCAAAGTTATTGCAAATGTTTGGTCATAACACAGTCTCAAAATTCATCAAGATCAGGCTGTTTTAAAAAAAATTATTTATTTAAAATATTGTTTTGTTGCAGATTTGTTCAAGTTCGACCAGTACAGCCAAGATTAGTTCCGATTGGTCCACCAGTTACCTCTTTCTCAGACAGACAAAGAATCGTAGATAACAACGCTAGACGATTGGAAGTTTTACGCAACTGTGTCAACTTTGTGTTTGAAAACAAAATATCCGATGCCAGAATTGTAAGTTGTTTATTGATTTTAAGTATAATTTATACATTATTTTGAAGAATTTATTCCAGTTTTGTAAACTAAATTATACAATTTTGCTCAATCAAAGATGGACTTTACCCAAAAAAAAACTCAGCATTTAGAAATAATAGTCTTAGGATCTTTTCCATGTAATATATCAATATTGTCTATGTAGATGTGTTACATTAAGGAATACTTACCTCTCATTACCATTTTGTACAGGTATAAATTTCAACAAAGTAACTTATAGCTGGTGACATCATAATATAAGTTAGGCATACAACTCTAATCAACTAATCTGTCTTAATAAGCCACACATAAAAATATATATGGATCTCACTGTAGGTCTTAACCAAAGTAAGATACATTTCAATATATTATTTATTTTTCCAGATTTTTCCAGCTGTATTGAGAGCATTAAAAAGCAGAGTGGCTAGATTAGCACTTACACAGGAGCTTGGATATCATATACGAAGTAATAGAGCAATGTTAGAACATCAGCAGTTTGATCTGGTGGTCAAACTACTTAACTGTGCTTTACAGGTAATGATTTATTTTGTAAATGATGAAATTATTTTACTAAAAGGGACAGGATTTGATGTACATGTTGGATAAGTAAACAGTTTTTGAACTCATTTTGGTCTCTATGACAAAGGAATAGAAGTAATATTTAGCTGTTTCTCTCAATGTGTCAGAGGTAGTCTTAGCACTATAAGTATTTTCAAATTTATCATGCCTCAGCATCAAGATAGATACCATACTTATTTATTGTAAATTCATGTATTTTATCAGATTTTCTGCTTACCTACAGTCACTCCTATATTACTGTTATATATTTAACTGACCTCTTTTTGTGTTTTTCTCAATTTACTTAAAAATCTGTAAATACATATTTAATTTTATTTTAGAAAAATTTATTTATTTCACTTTTGTTGCCATTATTATTACACTTTGGGTATTATAATCTAGGTTTTGGTTGGATAAGGGTAATCACGATTATTGGTGATGCTATTTGCAGTCACATTCAGCTAACAATAGTTAATTTGTGTGTTTGTCTATATGAACTAACAGATTAAGGGAGCCTTTATAAAACACAGTTGTTTATAATAATATATAATATTTATTATAATGGTTATAGTGAGAATTTTTATAAACATGTTTTATAATTATCTTATTCATTTAACAGAAAAGTTCCATTCCCCTACTGATGTTTTAAAGAAACAACATTCATACATTGTGAAAAAAAACTTTGTTTAAGATCTACATTAATATTTATTTCTGTTAGTTTTGAATACATAAACCTTAACTTATTTTCATTTGTATTTATGTAGAATGACTCCAGTATGGACGAGAATGGTGTAGCAGCAGCCATTTTACCTCTGGCTACTTCATTTTGTCGGGTATGTTTTAGTATATGTCTACTTGGTTTATAATTTCTTAACTGAACTTGTTAATTATTTAGTTCAGTTTTCTTATTGCTGTCATGGCAGCTAAAGATCCTTCGGAAACAAGCAGCAAGATTAAAGTTGATTTTTTAAATTGTTGAAAAATTAAGTAAATACTTTTTTTTTTATTACTGATAAAGTTTTTTTTAGCTCACCTGACCGAAAGGTCATGTGAGCTTATGGCATGGCGCGGCATGTGTATGTGCGTGCATGCGTGTGTGCATACATCATTAACACCTATTTTCAACTTCTCCTCCGAAACTGCTGGACAGATTTCATTGATACTTGGTCAGAAGCATATATAGGCCGGTGCAATTCAGATTTGTTCATGGCCTTGCCATGGCTACCAAAACAAGTCAAGGTGACTTAGGGGTCCAAAAATCTTTAAAAATCCTCTTCTCCAAAACCGATGATGGGAGAAAAAATCTGATGTGATATTTGGCTTCTCTAGGGTCTTAAGCCTATAGTTTATTCATTTTGTGAAATTTGATCGAAAAATGGGTTACGCGTTTTTGCATTGAATTTTAAAAATTTCGTAAAATGGCTTCAAATTGTTATAACTTGACTTTTTGAACAGATATTGACATGGGGTTTTCAGTTTTGACTTTTTCTTTAAATGACCTTTGAAATGGGGTCAAGATCAAAGTTCAAGGTCATGACCTAGTTTGTAATTTTGCCGTTATAGGCTATTTTCTCCAACATTTAAAAGATATTTTATATCTAAAACATTATTACAATGTTCAGCATGACAAAATTTAAGAAAATACAAAGTTTCCTAACTATATGATATTACATGTAGGAAGGAGTTGTTGCCCCTGAAATGTTATTTTTTGCTCATAAAAACTAAAATTGTGCATTAGCTTGAAAACTATTAACTTTTTGTATAGGCATATATATTAGAATATTGTAGGTATTGAAATGATGATCATTTTGATATATGACTCAAGGTCATACATTCAAAGGTCAAGGTCATAGGTGCATAAAAAGACTGAAATTGTGAATTATCTTGAAAACTATTAACTTTTTGTATAGGCATGTATATTAGAATATTGTAGGAATTGATATGGCAATCATTCTGTTGTATGATTCAAGGTCTTATGTTCAAAGGTCAAGGTCATAAGTGCATAAAAATACTGAAATTGTTTATTATCTTGGAAAGTATTAACTTTTTGTATTGGCATGTATATTGGAATATTGTAGGTATTGACATGATGATTATTTTTATATTTGACTCAAGGTCATACGTTCAAAGGTCAAGGTCATAGGTGCATAAAAACTGAAATTGTTAATTTTCTTGGAAATTATTAACTTTTTGCACGGGCATATATCTTAGAATATTGTAGGTATTGACATGAGGACATTTTGATAAATTGCTCAAGGTCATACCTTCAAAGATCAAGGTCATAGGTGCATAAAAAGACTGAAATTGTTTATTATCTTGGAAACTATAAACTTTTTGTATTGGCATGTATATTGAAATATTGAAGGAATTGATATGGCGATCATGATGATATAAGATTTAAGATCTGACATTTAAAGGTCAAGGTCATAGATGCATAAGAAGATTCAATTGTTAATTATCTTGATAACTACTAACTTTTACAAAGGCATGTATATTAGAATATTGTAGGTATTGAAATGATGATCATTTTGATATATGACTCAAGGTCATACATTCAAAGGTTAAGGTCATAGGTGCATAAAAAGACTGAAATTGTTAATTATCTTGGAAACGATTAACTTTTTGTATAGGCATGTATATTAGAATATTGAAGGAATTGATATGGCAATCATACTGATGTATGATTCAAGGTCTTACATTCAAAGGTCAAGGTCATAACTGCATAAAAATACTGAAATTGTTTGTTATCTTGGAAATTATTAACTTTTTGTATTGTCATGTATATTGGAATATTGTAGGTATTGACATGACAATCATTTTGATATATGACTCAAGGTCATACGTTCAAAGATCAAGGTCATAGGTGCATAAAAAGACTGAAATTGTTCATTATCTTGGAAACTATTAACTTTTTGTATTGGCATGTATATTGAAATATTGTAGGAATTGATATATTTGCAAATGATTTTGGCCATATCCAGATGAGCGTTAAGGTCCATGGGCCTCTTGTTTTTTTCAAAATGACATACTTTTGTTATATGCTGCTTCAGGTATTATAATTTTTGTCAAGCCTGGCATTGCCATCAGGCAAGGCTTAGGTGCTACTTTTCTGGTGTCATTGTAGGCGGCGATGACGGCATGTCAAAAAATAAAAGTTTATGTTTAAGTAATGTATTTTCTACTCGATCAAAAACTAACCAGGTGAGACATTTAAATCCATTGAATTCTTTTTTAATCACCTTTGATTTAAATTATAAAAGCCTTAGGGCAGTATTACACAGAAGAGCTTAGGTCTTGATCCTTGGTATTAATGTCAGTATCTTGTGTTCAGATTTTTAGTTAATTATCTTAAAAACTATTAACTTTTTGTATAGGCATGTATATTAGAATATTGTTGATATTGCGGCAACGATCATTTTGATATATGGTACAAGGTCATATGTTGAAAGGTCAAGGTCACAGCTGCAGAAGAAGATTTAAATTGTTAATTATCTTAAAAACTATTAACTTTTTGTATAGGCAAGTATATTAGAATATTGTTGATATTGCGGCAACGATCATTTTGATATATGGTACAAGGTCATATGTTGAAAGGTCAAGGTCACAGCTGCAGAAGAAGACTTAAATTGTTAATTATCTTAAAAACTATTAACTTTTTGTATAGGCAAGTATATTAGAATATTGTAGATATCGCAACAACTATCATTTTGATATATGGTTCAAGGTCATATGTTGAAAGGACAAGGTCACAGCTGCAGAAGAAGTCTTAAATTGCTAATTATCTTAAAAACTATAAACTTTTTGTATAGGCATGTATTTAAGAATATTGTTGATATTGCGGCAACAATCATTTTGATATATGGTACAAGGTCATATGTTGAAAAGTCAAGGTCACAGCTGCAGAAGAAGACATTAATTTCTAATTATCTTGAAAGGTATTAACTTTTTGTATAGGCAAGTATATAAGAATATTGTAGGTATTGACATGACGATCATTTTGATATATCGTTCAAGGTCATATTTTGAAAGGTCAAGGTCACAGCTGCAAAAGAAGATTTAAATTGCTAATTATCTTGAAAACTATTAACTTTTTGTATAGGCATGTATACTAGAATATTGTTGATATTGCAGCAACGATCATTTTGATATATGGTTCAAGGTCATATGTTGAAAGGTCAAGGTCACAGCTGCAGAAGACTTAAATTGCTAATTATCTTGAAAACTAATAATTTTTTGTATAGGCATGTTATTGGAACATTTTAGATATTGACATGGTGATCATTTTGATACATTCAGTGATTTTGTTATGGTTTTTAAAAACTACCTTCCACCTTTCAGACTGGGAAAATTTGGACCCTTTTTATGTCACATATTAAGCTCAGAATTTTGAAATTCATTGCAAAGAATTTATATTGTGACAATATCTAACATTTTTTGTCTGTCAGAACAGTTTTGGACAACTGGATTTAACTTAAACTATTTGATTGTGTGTCACTGTTACCTTTTGGGGAATTTTAGTTGTCAAATTGGGAAAATTTTGCCTTATTTCTCAAGGGGAAACTACCTTTATTTGGTAGTAATTTTAGGCAAACAAAACCACTGACATTGGTCAAGGTCATATGTTGAAAGGTCAAGGTCACAGCTGCAGAAGATGCCTTAAATTGCTAATATTAACTTTTTGTATAGGCATGTATATTAGAATATTGTAGATATTGACATGACAATCATATATGTTCAAAGGTCAAGGAAATAGCTGCATAAGTATACTGAATTGGAAATTATTCATTGCACTACAGTTACTTCATGCATATTATATAAGCTACTTTTAAATGAAATGTGAGTGGATATATTTCTGATTAAGTTTTGTGGGAGTACTTAACTTGAGAAAACTTTTCAAGTTTCTGTACTCAATATATTGTGTATAGCACTTTGCAAACAATATTGGACATATCTTCAGGTGAGTGTTAAGGCCCATGGACTTCTTGTTTGTTTATTTTGTTTGATGGACAGATGCAAAAAGGCTTTCACACAGCTGTTTATCTGTACAAAACTTACTATCTACAGTATTATGAAGATTTAATTTTTTTCACAGAAATTATGTACAGGAGTAATTCAGTTTGCATATACCTGTGTACAAGAACATGCAGTATGGGGTAACCTACAGTTCTGGGAGGCAGCATTTTACCAAGATGTACAGAAGGAGATACGACAATTATATCTACCACAGTTTGAAGAACATATACTAATGGAAAAAAAGAGGGACTCTTCTTATAGTCCTCCACAGTATAGAAATGTAAGATAACAGTTAAACAGTATCGTCCCCCACAGTATACAAACGTCAGATATCAGTATAACAGTTAAACAGTATCGTCCCCCACAGTATACAAACGTCAGATATCAGTATAACAGTTAAACAGTATAGTCCCCCACAGTATACAAACGTCAGATATCAGTATAACAGTTAACAGTATAGTCCCCCACAGTATACAAACGTCAGATATCAGTATAACAGTTAAACAGTATAGTCCCTCACAGTATACAAACGTAAGATATCAGTATAACAGTTAAACAGTATAGTCCCCTACAGTATACAAATGTCAGATATCAGTATAACAGTTAAACAGTATAGTCCCCCACAGTATACAAACGCCAGATATCAGTATAACAGTTAAACAGTATAGTCTTCCACAGTATACAAACGCCAGATATCAGTATAACAGTTAAACAGTATAGTCCCCCACAGTATACAAACGTACGATATCAGTATAACAGTTAAACAGTATAGTCCCCCACAGTATAGAAACATCAGATATCAGTATAACAGTTAAACAGTATAGTCCCCCACAGTATACAGACGTCAGATATCAGTATAACAGTTTAACAGTATAGTCCCCCACAGTATACAAACGTAAGATATCAGTGTAACAGATAAACAGTACTGTATCTAAACTTATTAGCAGGCAGTGTTTTGTTTATGATTTTATGATTAGATATTTATCACTTCATGAAGTTTATTTCTGCATACTTATTTTATATTTTTTATAAGGAGATAGTGAAGAAAGAAATGAGTATGTGTTTGTATGTGAGAGAGAGAGAGATTAACACAAATTGAAGTTACCAGTATCTAAAAATGACATCTTGAAATTTTTGCAGGGAAATGGTTTGAATACAAATTGGAATAGGGGACAAGGTACTACACCTGACACAAAGCGAAGGTCATCGTACAGATTACGGGAAATAGGTGCATTAGAAATAGCTGCAGAACAGGTCTGTTATAAATAAAGGATATTTTGGTATTAATGTTTAGTCAAGAATGATTAACAAATGAATTTGAAATGTTGTTAAATACAGACAATCAATACCTATAGAGTACTTGTCATATCCACAGTGTATTTGCTTTTCAGCATTTAATGCTTATGTTTTGGTTACAATTATATGATGTACTTAAAATGTAGGCATTGTTTTGACAGCTACTGTTTGAAATTCTATTTTTAGGACAGAACCCTAGAAATATGATCAGGACTCGTCATAATTAAAGCAACAAGCTCAAGCTTGCAGACATGTCAGATATATTGTACTGTTATTTATTTGATTTATGTAAATAATGTAGTAAATACTGTAAATAAAGAACACCCTGGGAAATAAGAAATATGGACTTAATATACAAGATAGATGCTCTTACTGATTGTAATTTGAGAGATCTGTAAACCAGTCTTAATGGACAGGTGCTCTTTATATAGAGGTAGTCACTAAAGCAGGTTTTACTGTATTTATTTATTTAGCTACGTGTTTGGCCCAACATGACATCAGAACAACAGGAAGAGATGATAAATAATGAGGAATCTACAGTTTACAGTCAGGCTATACATTATGCTAACAGAATCGTATATGAGAGTACCGCTAGAGACCACTAAATCTATGAAATCATTCTCTCATGACTGGGAAAGTAACAGCAATAGTAATATAGCATCAAGGTAATAATTGTCTATACTTAAGTGAAACAGTGTCTTCATTTTTACTCTGATATTGACCATTATATTGTGTTAATACTATATTTTTTATGGGACCAGAGATCACATTTCTGTGGGAGACACATCACAGAATTGTTTAGAACACAAATTCCTAGTATAATGGTTGTGAATAGGAAAATTCTTTAGGTTATGTGAAATGTTTTTCAACATGTACATTTAATTTAACATGACACTAGTTCACCCACATTTTAAATGAATGGTTAATGTGAAGAAATATTGGTTGTTAAACTACAAATTATTTTCTTTTATTTTAAACCTGATCATTATTGGCTGATGCCCCATTCAAGGAGGTCATAAACTATCTAACTTAGCCCAGAAAGAGTTACTGCTGTATCATCTACAGAAAATTTCATATACATGTAAGCTTTTTGAAAGACAAAGAGGTTAAGAGTTTATATAGTCATATTAAGGGTGATATATATCTTTATTCAATAATTTTGTACACTGCAGTGTTGCTGAGAGTGACAGTATAGATGCAGAAAGTGGATTTGATGAGATGGAGGTATCGGATGTAAACAATGCCACTGTGAAGTTTGTAACCAGATTTGTGGACAAAGTCTGCAGTGAAAGTAGAGTAACACAAGAACACATCAAAGCACTTCATCAGATGGTACCAGGTAAGTTAACCTGTTATAACAGGTATCACTTCATCAGATGATACCAGGTAAGTTAACCTGTTAAAACAGGTATCCCTTGATCAGATGATAACAAGTACATGTGAGTTAACCTGTTAAAACAGGTATCACTTCCTCAGATGATACAGGTAATTAAACCTGTTATAATAGGTATCAATTCATCAGATGATACCAGGTACATTAACCTGTTAAAATAGGTATCACTTCATCAGATGATACCAGGTAAGTTAACCTGTTAAAACAGGTATCCCTTGATCAGATGATAACAAGTACATGTGAGTTAACCTGTTAAAACAGGTATCACTTCCTCAGATGATACAGGTAATTAAACCTGTTATAATAGGTATCAATTCATCAGATGATACCAGGTACGTTAACCTGTTAAAATAGGTATCACTTCATCAGATGATACCAGGTAAGTTAACCTGTTAAAATAGGTATCCCTTGATCAGATGATACCAAGTACATGTGAGTTAACCTGTTAAAACAGGTATCACTTCATCAGATGATACAGGTAATTAAACCTGTTATAATAGGTATCAATTCATCAGATGATACCAGGTACGTTAACCTGTTAAAATAGGTATCACTTCATCAGATGATACCAGGTACATGTGAGTTAACCTGTTAAAACAGGTATCACTTCATCAGATGATACCAGGTAAGTTAACCTGTTAAAACAGTTATCACTTCATCAGATGATAACTGTAATTAAACCTGTTATAATAGGTATCAATTCATAAGAGGATACCAGGTACGTTAACCTGTTTAAATAGGTATCATTTCATCAGATGATACCAGGTAAGTTAACTTGTTAAAATAGGTATCACTTCATCAGATGATACCAGGTACATTTGAGTTAACCTGTTAAAACAGGTATCACTTCATCAGATGATACAGGTAATTAAACCTGTTTAAATAGGTATCATTTCATCAGATCATACCAGGTAAGTTAACTTGTTAAAACAGGTATCACTTCATCAGATGATACCAGGTACATGTGAGTAAACCTGTTAAAACAGGTATCACTTCATCAGATGATACCAGGTACATTTGAGTTAACCTGTTAAAACAGGTATCACTTCATCAGATGATACAGGTAATTTAACCTGTTTAAATAGGTATCATTTCATCAGATGATACCAGGTAAGTTAACTTGTTAAAATAGGTATCACTTCATCAGATGATACCAGGTACATTTGAGTTAACCTGTTAAAACAAGTATCACTTCACCAGATGATACAGGTAATTTAACCTGTTTAAATAGGTATCATTTCATCAGATGATACCAGGTAAGTTAACTTGTTAAAATAGGTATCACTTCATCAGATGATACCAGGTACATGTGAGTAAACCTGTTAAAACAGGTATCACTTCATCAGATGATACCAGGTACATTTGAGTTAACCTGTTAAAACAGGTATCACTTCATCAGATGATACAGGTAATTCAACCTGTTTAAATAGGTATCATTTCATCAGATGATACCAGGTAAGTTAACTTGTTAAAATAGGTATCACTTCATCAGATGATACCAGGTACATGTGAGTTAACCTGTTAAAACAGGTATCACTTCACCAGATGATACAGGTAATTTAACCTGTTTAAATAGGTATCATTTCATCAGATGATACCAGGTAAGTTAACTTGTTAAAACAGGTATCATTTCATCACTTAACTTATTTAATAAGTTATTAATTAATTTTTTTTTAAATTTTATTTATTTATTTATTTTTTGAAGATGAGCCTTCATCCATTTTTAAATACATTTATTTATTTCCTCAGCACATCTAGGATATATTTGATGATAATGATTTCATTTTGTCTTTATTGTGTATACATATGCTATTAATCACTATATTTTTTAATATTATATTTTAAAATATTAAAGTGATAAATTTTTAAAAGAATCAGTTTCTATGATTTTTAATAAGCAGACCTGTAACAAAATATATTTACTATTGCTGATTTTTTATCTTATATAAACTGTTTGACACAAATAATGTTTACATTTCAGTAAACTAGCATCACCTGTCAACCTCTTGTCAAGTCGCACAAGAATACATATAAAGTGAAAAGTCAATTTGGCAGTTCCCCTTTCATTTTCCATAACAAATTTATTTTTAGCAACGTTGATAAAAATGAACAAAATCCCAAATTTTCACAATGAAATTTTGATATATTAACAAATTCAGATAAGAAAAAACTAAATAAAAATATTATAAATAAAAAATATTATGAAAATGTAATTAATAACAAAACAATTATAAGTTTGAACAAAACCTTGTTTTTAAAGTTTCAGCACTGCTTTGTGGTTTGTTTATGTGTGAAGTCAAAGTGGGCGGAGCTAAACGCTCTGAATGAATGAATGGTGCTGTTCCATTTACTGACAAAAACCAGCAGATAAAAAAATGAAAAACAGTATTTTGAAATACTAAAATAATTGACCTTGTGCAAATTCTAAGCAGAAATGTCAAACATTAATATTGTAAATATAAGAAATAACTTTCAATTTGTTGTGGTTTACTGGGTATAAACAAGATTTTGGAAGTGCTTCGCAATTTATGAGAATTGCCACTTCCAAAATCTTGTTTATGCCCAGTTAACCACAACAAATTGAAAGATATTTGTAAATTATAATGATGTATAATAATGTACATACCAAATCATAATAAAGGTTATACATCATAATTTATTTTGCTGGTTGTAAATATAAAATTATACATAAATTTTAAATTTATCAATATTGTAACTATTTTCTCAGGTGTTGTTGCTATGCATATAGAAACATTAGAGGCTGTACATCGGGAAAGTAAGAGACTTCCTCCAATACAAAAGGTATTTATCTTAATATCTCAAAAATGTGATAGATTTATCTCTCTGAATTGGTGCTAAGATATTTTTCCATATTGCACCCCACGTGTGCATGATTAGCCTATCTCAATTGAACCGGGACTACTTTTTTAAAATTGGCATATGTACATGTATGTATGTATGTTTGATACACATTCATTATAGTCCTATCTCACATGGAACATTAGTTTCAATTATAACTATAGTTAACTGTGTTAAATCTTGTTAACAGTAGACTCATCTTAACTTAATACATGTAATATTATAATGATATTCATAAGTATGTTATTGTTATGTTAAATATTAAATAATTAATTTGATATTGTTTATTTCTTTTTAGCCAAAGATACTAAAGCCAACTTATTTACATGGAGAGGAGATAATAATGGATGGATTGAGGGTGTACATGTTACCCGATGGCAGAGATGAAGGGACAGGTGGAAACATGGGAGGTCCTAGTCTATTACCAGCAGAGGGTGCTATATTCCTCACAAATTACAGAATAATATTTAAAGGAATTCCATGTGATCCTTTAGGTAACATATCAAATTTATGGGAGTTATTTGGTGTGATTTTCAGTCAGAACTGCTTCTGTGTGTTGATGTATTGATATCAACTACATTTCCTGGTTAATATATTTTGTTTGATATGTTTTTGTAAATAATCATATTAATGTCTTAAATTATCTACCACTCCTGACCCTATCCTTTCTTTGTTATTCGATGTCCTGATGTCCTGATTCATTAATGCATATTGAAAATCACAATTTCATGAAAATCGGATTTATTTGAAATTTAATACTAAGTTTTTACATGTATAGCAGAAAAAAAAATCAAGTAGATAAAAACAGGTGAATCTCTTTGAATGGTACACCTCTTATCATATATCACTACCTAATAAATGTGGTACACCTCTTATTATATATCACTACCTAATAAATGTGGTACACCTCTTATCATATATCACTACCTAATAAATGTGGTACACCTCTTATCATATATCACTACCTAATAAATGTGGTACACCTCTTATCATATATCACTACCTAATAAATGTGGTACACCTCTTATCATATATCACTACCTAATAAATGTGGTACACCTCTTATCATATATCACTACCTAATAAATGTGGTACACCTCTTATATCACAACCTTAAAAAAATCTGGAACACCTCATCATATATCACAACCTGAAAAATGTCTACACCTCTTATCATATGTCACATCCTGAAAAATGTGGTACACCTCTTCTATCACAACCTAGAAAAAATGCAGTACACCTTTTATCACATATCACAACCTAGAAAAATGTGGTACACCTCGTATCATATGTCACATCCTGAAAAATATAATTAGATTTCAGTGAAGTTATGAAGCAAATGAAAAGAACTAATTCCTTTGTCTTCAAGTTTAACTTTTTATTTCCAGCTTGTGAGCAGGTTGTTGTTCGATATTTTCCTGTTTCAACACTAACAAAGGAAAAATCCATAAAGTTACAATATACACCTCATATAGATCAGCTGCCTAAAGAAGGGTTACAACTAAGGTCAAATATATTCCAGGTAAGTATAAAGAAACAAAAAGTTATTGTAAGTTAACTTATTTACAGATCTCATAAGTCTTAACAATACAATATCTAGACATTGAATAATTCTGTGCCATAATGTTAAAAAACCACATTGATAGAGAGGAGAGAGAGAGAGACAGAGAGAGAGAGAGAGAGAGAGAGAGAGAAGCATATAGTTTTATTAAGATCAAATTCTGTTCCAAATTAAAAGGGTCATCAGGCTAATGCTTATCTCACAGTTTGTGAATTAATTTAAAGTACAGTACAAGTAGTAAATTACAAATTATTTCACTTTTCACACATTATTACATCTAATTATATATTTCAATCTTTACAGAAAAATCATGGGTTAAATTATTACTTCCATGTATACCAAATGGGAAAACTTAAATATAATAAGAATATGTTTTGACCATTTTTCTGTAAAATAACTTGACTTTGGACTACCATTTCCTAATATAATACAACCCTTTCCTTCTTGTATTTGACCACTGCATTAGCTCAGTTGATAGAGTTCTCGCTCAATGAGTGGGTGGTCATGGGTTTGAACCCCGACCGGGTCCAACCCAGGACTTGAAAGTAGGTAGTGACTGTTTTTTCACCAAGCACTCGGCATTATGAAATGAAAGTCATTGTTCTTTTGGATGGAAACTTAAAATAAACGAGGTCTAGTGTCCTGGTAGGCATGGCACGATAAAGAACCCTACTGTATAATGCCATCAGTGCAATGCACAGGCAAAATTTTTGCACTTTCACCTATAGCTGGCGACATCTCAATATAAGTGAAATATTCTTGACTGGGATGTTAAAACACCATTACTTAACACAACTCCTCCTTGTATTTAATGCCTGTCTAACACGATTTATTTTCAGTAAATCTGCTGGTAATCATTCATATAACAGTAAGATGGAGCAAAGTAAAATTGAAAATCTCACTCAAAGTCACATCATACAGACTGTCTATGGGCTAGAATCCACAATCCATGATTGATGTGTCTGCAGTCTGAGCCACACGGCCACATGATTATTCTACACACACATATTTATACATACATGTATATATAAAATGATTATTTTTTGTCTTAAATTTTAGCTGATGAAACTGGCCTTTGATGAAGAAGTTAGTCCAGAAGATATTGAGGCTTTTAAGAAGCTTGCTCATAAATATAGAAATCCAACATCTGTCTTCATGACCTTTGCCTTTACAGGTCAGGTCATCAAACAGACCACACCCCTTCATAAACAGAAAGAAAAGAATGCATCATTAAGGTAAACTTTATAACATCTCAGAGACTGGGATAGTTTACAATAATAACAAAAATACTACTCAAATAGATGTCAAGCATGATCAAATCTGGGTGATAGAAGTAAACATATATTGATATAAGTTAATAACATGTTTCTAAATTATTAGTAAAGATATTATGTTAATTTGATAAAGGAGTTGAGTTGAGTTGAGTATGATGTTTAACGTCCCAGTCAAGAATATTTCACTTATATTGAGAAGTCGCCAGCTATAGGTGAAAGTGCAGAAATTTTGCCTGTGCATTGTTCCAATGGCATTATACAGCAGGGTTCTTTATCGTGACACTTGGCGAAAGAACAGTTACTACCCACTTTCAAGTCTTGGGTCAGACCCGGCCGGGGTTCGAACCCACTACCTCCCACTTACAGTGTGAGCACTCTACCAACTGAGCTACTGCAGTGGTATATTTGATGAAGGAGATAAAGTTTTAGAAATAAAGCCTACTTTCACTTTTAATCAGTGTAGGTTTTCTGTAGTGAAATGTATTATTCCTTGAATTTTTAAACATCCTAGAATTCACTGCCTCAATAAAAAATGAAAGAATCTTGACTTGCTCTCCAGTCATTGAAACTATATTAACATTTTATTTTATTTGCTGATTTGATCATTCATTTGGTAACATGTAAATGTATTTGGTTTTACATAACTCTTTACAAGAAATTAATGAAAAAAATTTATAAAACATTTGATATTTACATGTGGATGATAATTAATAGTAAAATATTTGTTAAAAGTTTTTAATTTGTGATGAAAAGTATGAAAATTTGGAGATGTTAGAAATATCCATGTATGACAGATTGTATGTTGTTTATGTCAAAAATGAGTAATTGTTTATAGTCAATTTTACTTATATTTTTAAAGCAGGACATATTATGGTGAAAATTGTCTGCCTTTATGTCTGTTTATATATTTTTGAAAAAATTTCTTGAAATGAAAATATTCATGCCAAAACTAGGTACACACTCAGGTATACATTTTTGTTTTTACTGAAAAGGTATCTTTACTTCTAATTTAGACATTTCGCCAAGAAAACACTAATAAAAACAGCCAGGAAAGCGGGAATAAAAACCAAACAGCCATCATCTAGGAAACATAAGTATATATTGCCAACGCCACCTCTATTACGGCGAAGTGTAACATCATCACGATCATCAACAGGGTCAGACAGTGAATCAGACAGACCAAATAGTGAGATATACGATGAATTATCAAGTAAGCCATGGTGTCATTTTATCATTTGCTGAATTGAATCCACTGACCATCACTTACATAGGGAATTGTAATAATTTTATGATTATGTTACTTTCTTTTCAAAACAAAGTGCTACTTCTTTAATTGATGCGTAGATTTGGAACAAGTCATGTTTAAGTGACCCTTCATTGCACTTTGAGCAGGTTTTCAATTTAAAGTTTACAACTTCACTAGGATGTACAAAACACATTCTACTCTTTCACTGAAACTGAATGAATTTGAATGTTTGTCAATATTTGCATATGTTCATAAACATATATGTATGCCTTGATGTTTTGTATTTTATCAGTTAGTTAAGCTTGAAAAGAAATATTGTGTTTTCAAAATCAGTCACAAAATGAAAATCTTGCCATTATTATTTTTTTAATTTTATTTTTATCTATTAAAACCAGTATAATTTTTGTGGTTTACTATTTCAGTTATAGATGAAGGTGAATACACAGTTACATTGTCAAATGACCCTAAAAACTTAGAAAAGTTAATGGAAAAGCCAGGTTACCAAGACTACAAACGACTAGGATTTGGTGACTTTTCAACCCCACACCAAAGGTCAAGGACAGATCCATTTAGGATATCTACAGTTAATGCCAACTTCTCTATTTGTAGAAGGTAATATATATAATAAGTAGCTCTGTACAAAGTACATAAGGGCTGTTCCAGAAAAAATTACATGGTACCCTTTGACGGCAAACGATATATTTTTCTGTGGGTTGTGGGGGTATCTGACATTTATTTTCTGTGGGTGGTTGTATCTCAAATAAATTAAATTCTATGGGTTGTCGCAAAATTTATATTATTTTAATTTATTTCTGTCGTTTTTATGTCGCGAAAACTTGCCTCTCCTCTAAACAAATTAAACTGCAGGAAATAATCGTTTATATGACATCACGGTAACAAAAAAAAAGGTAAACAAGTTAGCTCCCCTGTATTGTTGTTTTGTGTACCGACATAAAGACGGTTCGAAGACTGCTTATTTGTGTTAATCCAGAAAATTTCCGCCATGCGGCCGAGGTCAGTTGAAGACGTCTGCGCTTGGTTGGAGCAGAACGGGCTGACAGAATACAAAAATACATTCATAGGTGTCAAGTATATTATTAGAAATGATTGATACGTCTAAGAAATAAAAGGAAGACCATGCATTTCAACACCCCCCTCTGAAATACCGCTATGTTCGCGTTCAAAGAGATCGTGTTTAATTTCTGGCATAATGGGGTTCATACCTGTATTTAAAATTGTCTTTGATCAAACGGTACATATTTGATTTTAAATTTTAACGTTAATTTGAGTTTAAACCTGATCAAACATCGCCAACATGTTGGCAATTTCCGGGAATACCACTCGAATGTTAAAATTAGAATATGGTTGAGCCAATCAAATTAAAGTTAATAAATTTCTATCTCGTAACAGCTAATGAACGCGAATGTAACTGTTTATGGGATTCCCCCATTAAATGGAGCAAAATATCGCCGACTTTTAGTAATGTTTATCTGTTTATAAAGATATCGGTTTATAAAGAAACGATCTTTTATCTTTTGACAACTGTAAGGATTATTTCATTCAGCTCCAGTCGAAATTTAATGTTAATGAACCAGCATTGTCAGCAACGTCTGAGAGTGAGAGGCCCATACGTTAGCCATAAATTTTTCTCTCATTTACGTAGAAATTTTTGTAATATTGCAGTGATTTTATGATTAAAATGTTACCTGACTGTAAGTACTGACAGAGAATAACCTTAACTGAATTTTGTTTGTATTTTGAAAAACTGAACACAGTTTGTATTATTATCTCAGTATTAGAGTTAAGTCCATTTTATCTGTTGATAAGTAATTGTGGTGTTAATAACTAGGCTATAAATAAATGCATATCAAAAAAAAAAAATTTTTTTTTAATTATTTTTCATTGCCTAATTTGCAGTTATTTGCATCTGAAAAATGCAAAATTGACAAATGTAAGCAACAAAAAGGAAACATAGCATAAACAAAAGAATTAAAAGCTCGATACATTGCACAACTTGGGATGTACAAATATACTTTCAAAAATTAAAAATGATCCTTGTACATTTTTTAAAACTATCCCAATAACTGGTTGAAGTACCCAGTGTCCATAAAAATTCAACATTATAAATGTACATATGGATATACATGTACAACAAAATATATAATGGCTTGGGCATTTATCAGGGTACTAAGCTTTTCTGAAAGCTATTTAAGAGACATTACTTAAAAAGGTCCAACTTGTATACAGTGGGACAGAGAATCCTGTCCATTCACCTTTAGTGCAAGGGGGCACATTGTGGTGTTTCACCAGTAATACCATACGGCATGGAATGTGGAAGATTAACAAGGTTAGAGAAGTAAAAAAGATGGTATAATTTCTTTTATATAGTCTGAATACAAGGTTTCATAATATTTTAAAGTGAGATTTTTCCTGTCAAGCAAGAATCATATTTTATGGGACCTCTGTAATTTGTGATAATTGCAAAGTTTACAAGTTAAATGGAGGTTGCATGTGGGGAATACTGCATCTGAGGAGTTGATTCCATTTCCTCAGAACTTTTTGTGTGAATTGTTACTTTTAATTGTAATATCACATTTATGAGGATACATCCTGTATTGATCTAAAACTTATTATTGATTTAATTTATTTATATGGGTGGTGGTATCTCTGAATAATTAAATTCTACGGGTGGTTGTATTAGAAAAAAAAAAGAAATTGTGGGTGGTGGGGGTTTCAAAAAAGTGCCTTCAAACCCACCCATACAGTTTTTTCTGGAACAGCCCTAAGTTATAATGTCAGATAATCTGATAATTTTAGTGACTGCATTAATATCATGTTGTACAACCTGATAATTTTAGTGACTGCATTAATATCATGATGTACAACCTGATAATCTTCGTGACTGCATTAATATCATGTTGTACAACCTCATAATCTTCGTGACTGCATTAATATCATGTTGTACAACCTGATAATCTTAGTGACTGCATTAATATCATGTTGTACAACCTGATAATCTTCGTGACTGCATTAATATCATGTTGTACAACCTCATAATCTTCGTGACTGCATTAATATCATGTTGTACAACCTGATAATCTTTGTGACTGCATTAATATCATGTTGTACAACCTGATAATCTTCGTGATTGCATTAATATCATGTTGTACAACCTGATAATCTTCATGACTGCATTGACATCATGTTGTACAACCTGATAATCTTCGTGACTGCATTGACATCATGTTGTACAACCTGATAATTTTAGTGACTGCATTAATATCATTTGTTAAGATTGATTTATATAGTTTGAATAGTGTTGAAATGTGAAAGTTTTTGTTAAACTACTACTCTTTAAAAAACTAACCAGGCGAGACATTTTAATCAAGGAATTCTTGTTTATTTAAATGACACCTATTTTTTATGTACTGCATTAAATTTGGAACCTTGATAATGTTCTATCAAGCCAATAGAAAAACCATGACAATTGATAAGACAAATTAAATTTGATAAGTATCATGCAACAGTTTGTTTTAAATTGAATTTTAACAGGTAGTTTTAACTTTAAAACTACTTATTTTTAACAATATTTATGTTTTAATTTTTGTTTTGTGTTTGTAGTTATCCAGCATTGATAGTTGTTCCTCAGAATGTAACAGATGATAGTATAAGAAAATTAGCCAGAACCCATAGACAGTATAGGTAAGTCATAACTGTGATGAAGCCAGTAAATTTGTACATATTGTCTATCCTTTACAGGGATACACAGTCCCAAATTTCATCGATAAAGAAAATTCAGTTGGTTAAATCTCTAATATTTAATATAATTGTCATATATATTTTACATAAAATATGGCTCTAATGTTGCTTACATTGTCTATTTTATGTAGTTTATTAGACATTCCGTTTGACCAGTAATAAGCTGGAAAAAAATTTGGCTCTGCATGTCTTAATGACAAACTTAAGGAATTTGCACCTTTAGAAAAAAGTAATATCATAGTTTGTTCCTATTATATTCTGAATTTTAATGTCTAGTTGTTTGTGGATAAATTTAATAATGATAAAACAATTATAATCAAAATAATCACTCTCTTTTTTTTCCATCAGATTTCCAGTTATAACATGGAAACATCCTCGCACTAAGGCACTTTTACTGAGAGCCAGCGGATTTCATGGCAGTCGTGGTTTAATGACTATGTTAAAGTCAGATGGAACATCTAGCAGTAAGTTTATGTATAATTGTTTTGTAATACATTGTATGTGTTGAATTTCTCTCAGTTTTTCACAGCCCATCTTGTTTGTACACTGTCATAAAATTATTTTTATCTGTGACACTATTCCAAAGTTAATTTTTAATTACTTTCTTGATTGGGTAAAACAGAAATGAAAATTAAAAGAACATTAAATCAAAACATATTATCTTGTTTATTTACAGACATGTCATCATTAATACATGTAGGTTTATTTTAAAATCAAGTAACCAAGTAAGAAGGATACAGTGGTAAATTGCTAAAAACTGGTATATAATGTCATCCTTACATTTACAAATTGGAATGCTATTAATCTCAAACTTTAAATTTTAATAATAGCAACAACGACAGGTGAGACATCATCGAGTCTGGAACAAGAGAGATATTTTTCGTCTATTGTACAAGCCACACCTAACAGTTGTAAATCTTTTGATCCATCGGGCAGCGATTCACTGACTAGCTTAGACTCGTTAGTGATGGTAGGAGCTACCGAATCTCTCAATGTCCCAGACACGCCAGACTTACTACGGAAGTCGGCAGCGTATAAGACAGGAAGTATGAGAAGTATATCTAAACCAAAAGCTACTGCTTGTAAGTATCTAGGAGATCTGATTTCTGTTGTTTCCTCATGCACAATCCTTTATTCATCTTTTTATCTTTTTATCGGTGTTTTCTCTCCTTCTTTGACATGGGTTCATTTGTGTACCTCTTGATGTCCCTGATATTAATGTGAAACTATAATTTCCATCAGTTGAGGAATTGCATCATTTAACATTTGCCTGTATACAGGAAACTGTAATGGCAGGTTTCAAATAAGTGGTGGAAACTATAGGTCATTTAGCAGCAGGTATTACATGGTACACAATGGAGCCCCATTGGAATACTTCAGACTGATAGTTATAAAAGATTTCCTGAAAATATTAATTTTACTTAATCAGGTGTGTCATTTATTGAAGTTTGATGCTTTCTGTTCAGTTAATATGTTCCTTTTCAAAAACTGAATAATTAAATGTTGTCATTTAAACTCACTTGTTGGGGCCTCAGACTTGGTTATTTATAAGTTTATTGTGTCAGTGGTTTTAGCTGCTTGTTACTGACAAAATATTCTTCTTACAGTATCATAATATAGTAATGCCAAGTGAGCTACATTCTCATTGGATCTTATGTTGAGTTAAATCATTTTCAGTCTGAACTATTTCAAGGGGAAATCCATTTCCATATTGGAATTCAGTTTCTCAGTCTGAACTATTTCAAGGGTTAATTCATTTTCATTTTGCAATTTAATCTTCAGATATAAACTGAATTTTCAAATAGAATGAATATCTGAAAAAATTTAAAAAAAAAAAAAATTAAATGAAAAAATGTATACGACCCTTATTCATCTTTGATTTTGGACAGGCTAACACATTAGTAGATTTTAGTTTCCTTTTTTTTGGTGGTAGGCTTGTTTGTTTATCATTACATAGAATTTCATGCATGCCTTTAGTAAAATAGTAAAATTATTATTTTAATTTAATTTGCATGCTTTTTGGTATTTTTGGTTTAGTTTAGTTTTTTTTCACATTGATGCCAAATTTGTGTACAGAAGCCTTGGTAATAACGGTGATTATTTTTTAAAGCTCTCACACTGAAATGACAACTATATTGACAAATATACATTTAAAAAGTCAGAAATTTAAAAAGACTTTCAGTAATATTGAAACCTTAAGAATTTGTTTAGAATGAAGTCTTATGAATAATGCAGTTATAAAAAAGAAGTAAGTGAGGTGTTCTAACCAGGATGTAAAGACTGACCATCAATAGAAGTATCTATAATATAGTTCTAAATTCCAGTTTTTGGAAACTGATCTTGTTTATATTGTATGGTAAATTGATTGTCATATGGATTTAATTATTTGTTATTTTATAAATAACATAAGTTAGTTGTTTGATCTGAATGGCTTTAAACCCTCCTGACAAAACTACGGATTTCACTTATATCAAGACAATCAGCTCAGGGTGGCTGGACAACATCACTTACCTTTGGCAACGTAAGCAACAAAACTTACTAGAATCTGTCACACAAATTGGATATTAACCTAGGCCATGACAGGGGATGTAATCAATTTTTCTGTTAGAGAACACTGAGTCGCTGACACCACATATAAATGTAATGAACTTATAACCATAGAGATTAGATAATGTTGTTGGTGATGGACTGTAAGGCTGTCTACTTTAGCTAGTATCACCTACATATATCTTATGGGTTTAGTTTTTTCTATGTATACAAGTTATTATTTAGAATGTTTGTAAACATTGCCTTATTATGGAAGATGGAGTAGACATTTTTGTAGATGTTTAAAATAAAGTGCAGCTAACATGAATTGGGAATATGTTTATAATGTTTGGATGTAAAACAAAATTAGGAAAGGAAACTATTTAATTGTAGAGAAGATTGGGGTAGAGTAGTGACAGTTTATGCCTCAGTCAAGATTTAGTCACTTGTACCTAGATTGTCAGCTCATGAATGTTGGAAGAGACTGTACCCAAAGAAAAACGCTAAATTACGGTAAGTGATAAGGTTTTATAATTAAAAAACTTTTTGATATGCATCATAAAAGATAAATCATTAAGTTTTTAACATTAAGAAGTTTATTATTTATTTTGTATATTATGACTGTTTTATAATAACATAAATAACAATAATTAATCTGAACAGTAGAATGTTGGATTCCTGTTTATGCTACATTTAATGTTACAATATAAAGGTGTTTGATAGACAAATATAAATGATTTATATATGGACTAGAAGAACTGTAGATGAATGCAGAGCTTTATTATTTATCTGACTTACATTTCTTGTTATTCATTATTGTAATTGATTTATCAACACAAGTTTGGCATCAATGTAAGTTTGTGTATTTATATTTATTTCATTATTTTATTTAATACATTTTATTTAATTTCTGGAATTCAGCAAGTCGGGATTCGTTGATTTCTCTGGTTGATTCACTTCCTTCTATGAGACGCAGTAGTATGTTTTTACGAGCAGTCAACAGTCTTCGTATGAGTGCTGGCAAAGGTCATGCATGTATGTCAACAATTCAAAATAGTAAAATTATCTAAAAGACAGTGCTTTCCATATCACAAGGACTAAATTTGAAATGTCAGGCATATAATTTAGAAAATTTATCAATGGATTTCATTCGGAGTTCCCTCCCTTGAACAATTAATCAGAACATTTTTTGGGTTAGTTAATTTTCCTGATATTTCAAGTTATTTTTGTAAGCTTTTATTTTTGGGATCATTGGGTGTTAGTCAATATCAATACAAGTTAATTAATATTAAAATTAAAAATTTATAAAAGTTTTATTTTTCCAAATATACATGAAAATAAAAAACCACTGTGAATTTTTAGCTCACCTGACCGAAAGGTGATGATACTTGGTCAGAAGCATATATGGGCCGGTGCAATTCAGATTTGTACATGGCGTTGCCATGGCTACCAAAACTAGGTCAAGGTGACCTAGGGGTCCAAAAATCTTAAAAAATCTTCTTCTCCAAAACCAATGATGGGAGAAAAAATCTGATGTGATATTTGGCTTCTCTAGGGTCTTAAGCCTATAGTGTGTTCATTTCGTGAAATTTGGTCGAAAAATGGGTTACGCTTTTTTGTGTTTAATTTTAAAAATTTCGTAAAATGGTTTCAAATTGTCATAACTTGACTATTTGAACAGATAATGACATGGGGTTTTCAGTTTTGACTTTTTCTTGAAATGACCTTTAAATTAGGGTCAAGGTCACAAATCAAGGTCATGACCAAATTTGTGATTTATGCAGTTTCAGGCAATTTTCTTGCAAATATTAAGAGATACATGAAATCAAATCATTGTTAAAATGTTCAGCATGCCAAATTTAAAAAGGTACCAAGTTTTGTAACTATATGATAATCCATGTAGGAGTTGTTGCCCCTGAAATGTTATTTTTGGCTTTTAAATACCAAAATTGTGCATTAGCTTGAAAACTATAATCTTTTTGTATAGGCATGTATATTAGAATATTGTAGGTATTGTGACAATGATCATTTTGATATATGGTTCCAGGTCATATGATCAAAGGTCAAGGTCACAGATGCAGAAGAAGACATATATTGCTAATCATCTTGAAAACTGTTAAATTTTTGTATAGGCATGTAAATTAGAATATTGTAGGAATTGATATGGCGATCATTTTGCTATATGGTTCAAGGTCATATGTTCAAAGGTCAAGGTCACAGCTGCAAAAGAAGACTTAAATTGCTTATTATCTTGAAAACTATTAACTTTTTGTATAGGCATGTATATTGGAATATTGTAGGTATTGTGACAACGATCATTTTGATATATGGTTCAAGGTCATATGATCAAAGGTCAAGGTCACAGCTGCAAAAGAAGACTTAAATTGCTAATTATCTCAAAACTGTTAACTTTTTGTATAGGCATGTATATTAAAATATTGTAGGAATTGATATGGCGATCATTTTGATATATGGTTCATGGTCATATGTTTAAAGCTCAAGGTCAAAGCTGCAAAAGAAGACTAAAATTGTTAATTATCTTGAAAACTGTTAACTTTTTGTATAGGCATGTATATTAAAATATTGTAGGAATTGATATGGCGATCATTTTATATATGGCTCACGGTCATATGTTTAAAGCTCAAGGTCACAGCTGCAAAAGAAGACTAAAATTGTTAATTAAATACAAAAACTGTTAAATTTTTGTATAAGCATATATATTACAATATTGTAGGTATTGCAGCAACGATCATTTTGATATATGGTTTAAGGTAATGTCTTCAAAGGTGAAGGTCACAGCTACAAAAGAAGACTTAAATTGCTTATTATCTTGAAAACTGTTAACTTTTTGTATAGGCATGTATATTGGAATATTGTAGGTATTGTGACAACGATCATTTTGATATATGGTTCAAGGTCATATGATCAAAGGTCAAGGTCACAGCTGCAAAAGAAGACTTAAATTGCTAATTATCTCAAAACTGTTAACTTTTTGTATAGGCATGTATATTAAAATATTGTAGGAATTGATATGGCGATCATTTTGATATATGGTTCATGGTCATATGTTTAAAGCTCAAGGTCAAAGCTGCAAAAGAAGACTAAAATTGTTAATTATCTTGAAAACTGTTAACTTTTTGTATAGGCATGTATATTAAAATATTGTAGGAATTGATATGGCGATCATTTTATATATGGCTCACGGTCATATGTTTAAAGCTCAAGGTCACAGCTGCAAAAGAAGACTAAAATTGTTAATTAAATACAAAAACTGTTAAATTTTTGTATAAGCATATATATTACAATATTGTAGGTATTGCAGCAACGATCATTTTGATATATGGTTTAAGGTAATGTCTTCAAAGGTGAAGGTCACAGCTACAAAAGAAGACATAAATTGCTAATTATCTTGAAAACTATTAACTTTTTGTGTAGGCATGTATATTAGAATATTGTAGGAATTGATATGGTAATCATTTTGATATATGGTTCAAGGTCATATGTTCAAAGGTCAAGGTCACAGCTGCAAAATAACACTTTAATTGCTAATTGTCTTGAAAACTGTTAACTTTTTGTATAGGCATGTATATTAGAATATTGTAGGTATTGACATGGTTATCATATATGGTTCAAGGTCATATATGTTCAAAGGACAAGGACATAGCTGTATAAGTATACTAAAATTTGTTAATTATTTGGAAATTATTCATTGCATTACAGTAACTTCATGCATATTATATATGCTACTTATAAATGAAATGTGACTTGATATATTTCTGATTAAGTTTTGTGGGAGTTCTTAACTTGAGAAAACTTGTAAAGTTTCTGTACCTAATATATTGTCTTTTTGCGCTTTGCAAACAATTTTGGACATATCCTCAGGTGAGCGTTAAGGCCCATGGGCCTCTTGTTCTAATTTACAATAATGTTTTGTTTTTATGTAAAATAATGCTATTCAGAAACATTTTTTCAAAAACATGAAACACAACCCACCCAAAATTTTGATAGGACCATGAACTTGTTGAAATGATAAATGCCCCATAATATTCCAATTTCAAACATAATGAGAGTTTATCCAGTATGATAATATATTAGTTCTCAGTCAGTTTCTTTATGTGGCCAGCTTGAATATGAATTTTCAAAGCACAAGAAAAAGTTGAAGACAGTATTGACAGTCTTTAATAAGTGTCTGTCATTAACAGAATATTATTCATTGCCTGTGTAACATTATTGGTTGTTTGTGATATTTTGGCAGAGTAAGTAGAGTTCACTTTTCTAATAGGTTCTGTTTACAATCCATATAGATCATGAAGTGAGTTATCCTTGTTTGCCTTGGTTTACTACACACCTACCTCGTTTACCTTATAATAAACTTGTCCATGTATTATATAAAAACTCTGCCAAAATACTAAGGATGACATTGAGAAAGCACTGTCACATTATCAATGTTGGTGTAGGGGATTAATGTTTGTGATTAACCAGAATATATTTATTTTGCATCATTTGTTTTAAAACAATTTAAATTTTATTAGGTTCTGATATATTATTTATTTATTCAGATTGGATATGCATGACTTTTCCTCATTGTAAGATCAGTTAGTCACCCCCACATTTCCCATTTTGCCTTCCATCCAGTTTTCATTTAACTTTCATTTCATTAATGGATTGTCACTAGCACTCATATTTCACAAGTAAACAAGTTCTTCAGCATTTCACATTTATTTAAATTTGGATCTTATTTAATATTTAGTAGTGTTATGTCAATTTTAACAAGTCCCCCCATCCCTCTCTCTCTCTCTCTCTCTCTCTCTCTCTCTCTCTCTCTCTCTCTCTCTCTCTCTCTCTCTCTCTCTCTCTCTCTTTCTCTCTCTCTCTCTCTCTCTCTCTCTTGTGGAATTGACTGACAGAGATTAAATGCATGATTGGGATACAAGGCGCTAATAATAAAATCTGTTAATTCATTCACCCGGTTTTACTTTGGTGTTGTAACATTTCTAATTCTTAAACTGAATTAAAGTCTGTATTCTCTATACAGATATATTTCTTTTCAGAAATAAGACTCTTTTTTCTTGAGTATTTTTAAAAATTGTTTACATAAGGATACATATATTAAAATACAGTATTTTCATTTGCCCAGTTTGTTTCTCATTTCCATAAGTTTGGTAGAAATGACATTTATACAACTATAAATACCATTATACATGTGACTGTGTGTAATACTAAGTACAATTATTGTGTCACTTGTTACCAATCAACCTTACTGATTTGATGTCACAGACTGATTACCAGTAATATAACACCAGAAAGCACTTCAGTGTGCTAGGCAAAAAAATAATCCATGAATTTAAATTATGGCAAATTTATTGTTGGAGTAACAGGATGAAAAAAAAATGAATGATGAAAATAAAATAAAAATAGCTATTGAACTATTTGAATAGTCATTTATAATCAGTACAAATCCACAAATGTGTGCTAATGCACATTATTCAGTTTGTTATACAGAGGTACAACATTTGTATTGAACTATAGATGTCATTTAAAAACAGTTCAATCATTATTGAGTTCCAACTAAATACCACCTGTAAATACCACCTGTAAATACCACCTGTAAACACCACCTGTTAATACCACCTGTTAATACCACCTGTTAATACCACCTGTAAATACCACCTGTTAATACCACCTGTAAATACCACCTGTAAATACCACCTGTTAATACCACCTGTAAATACCACCTGTAAATACCACCTGTTAATACCACCTGTAAATACCACCTGTTAATACCACCTGTTAATACCACCTGTAAATACCACCTGTTAATACCACCTGTTAATACCACCTGTTAATACCACCTGTTTATACCACCTGTAAATACCACCTGTTTATACCACCTGTTTATACCACCTGTAAATACCACCTGTTTATACCACCTGTAAATACCACCTGTAAATACCACCTGTAAATACCACCTGTTAATACCACCTGTTAATACCACCTGTTAATACCACCTGTAAATACCACCTGTTAATACCACCTGTTAATACCACCTGTTAATACCACCTGTTTATACCACCTGTTAATACCACCTGTTAGCTGTTTAAGTTTTGATGGATCTATAGTTTCTATTGGTTGTCAAATTTTACTGTTTAGGAAGCCCATTACAAATGAAATCATCAACAAAAACCTAAGTAGATCAGTATTATGTGGTATGTTGGTGAACTGTGTTCAAAATAGTATACCTGTCCTTGCAGATGTTAACAATTTTACCTACATATAAACTTGATATGTATATTTCAGTCCTGACCCTTCCTCGGAAGACAAGGTCGAGAAGTTCTTATTGGCAAAGTATTTATCATAGTCAATGCATTTTACGGAATGTTAATTAGCATGGTGTCCAACATGTCATGATACTTATTACCAAACACTAACTTAACTGTCATTTTATATTTCTGTTGCTTTATATAAGTTCAAAAAAAATTATTTGGTATAAAAAATTTTATGAAGCAAATTTGAATTTTGATTGCTTAATATTATACCCTTTTAGCTTCTATTTTTATAGCCCTGTTTATTTTTTCTTTTAAGTGTTCTCATAAAAATTTATTTATTTATTTATTTATTTATTTAAATATTTATTTATTTATTTATTTATTTTATTTTATTTTATTTTATTTTATATTATTTTATATTATTTTATTTTATTTTATTTTATTTATTTATTTTTCATGGTGCTGCATTGTAATTTTAAAATTTTACAAGTGAATTTTTCAGCTTGCCTGCACAAAGTGTAAATGTGCCAGCATCCAATGTTAATGGGCAACCATTATAAAATGATGCATCCATTAAGACAAGCTGTCTATTTACATGTATCTCTGTTTTATTTTGTATTTTTGGTACAAAATTATTCAGCGATTTTCTTTGTTTTTAGCTTGATATAGAATTCTGAATATTAACAACATACTTTATATCAAACAAGTTAATACAACAGTTATAAATTCTAAATTTTGATTTTAAAATACAGTTTATAGTAGCAACATTTATTATATATTAAATGGCAGTAGTGTTTTTGTTCTGGTTTGGAAAGAAGATATTTTAAATGAGGTCATGGATATGATATGAATTATTATGGTTGTACCCAATATGAATATGTATACATGTAAATATGATTGCATTTAGAATGAATTTATGAATGGTTTGCAAGTAGGAAATACCAATGACACACTGTTAGAGTCATGATAGGCTTAGCACAAAAAACAAAAATGTCACAAGGACATTGTATTAAGTAGGAAATTTTTTGCAACTTCACAGTCTATTTTTTTATTATGGTAATTTATAATTTCTTATTATAAATTTGTGGAAATGTAAATACTGGTATATTGGAGGTACCATATTGTAAAAATGTAGATTCTTAGATTATTTAATTCCCTATAAAGTTGTTAGTTATCGGTGTTAGATTGATTTTATGGACTAATTGCTTTTTTACACAAATTAATCTGTTTGGCTTTTAAATATGGAATTATAAAGCTAGTACACTAATTGACCTATCAGAATACATGTATTGACATAAACAGTATTAAATTTTTGGGAAATTTATTGTTTTGAGATTGCAAAATTTAGGTGTGTACAGTAAAAACCTCACATTATTGGTAATATAAATTTGGCTAATGTTTGTAAAACTCCTACTTTTGATAGACGTGTAAGAAATAATGATCAAATTCGGTTTTGTTGATAAAGGATTTCAAATATTGTGACAATAGTTGATATTTTGTATACAAACAGTACTTACTGTAAACATTTAGTAATTTTCTAGCATCATTCCAGAGCTAACTGCTTCAACTTGAGTGGAATAATCTGGACATTTGATTATTTTTATTTATTGTTTCAACAGGAGCCAAGAAACATTGTCTGCTACATTAAAAGCTTTAAAATTTTGTCCATTACAAATACAGTTGTCAACAAATTGTTTGCTTATTTTTCCTGCTTTCTTTTAAAACCTTGTTTGGCTTCATTAACATGTACCAATATGGCTTATTTTCTGGAAATATTTGTCAAAATGAGTTTAAAACAGACAGAACAATTCTGAATAACAATGGGCTTTAGCAGAGCTTGAATGCTGGCATGTGACTATTTATAACTGTTGCCATAGTGATAACACACTAACACTAGTATTTTTAATTTTTGTTGTGTATCTAGTTTATTGAAAAAATTTAGTATGCATATTAGGTTTTTAATGAAATAACAATTTAAGAAGAAAATGACTGTCATTTAATGATGTTATGTTGCTTACAAAATAACTAAGTATTTGATGTTGATGTGAAATTAACATTGCATTGTTACTGAAGTTATAAAACTGTTTAGTTAGTTCAACTTAAAAAGTATATAGTCAGTTAAAATCAGTTTATTATTTGCAGTGATACAGTTAGTTAACATAATAGTGGTTTTGCTTTTGTTTGATATAGATAATAGCATTAAATATGGAGAAACATTGTCAGAATTCATGTTGTAGGTTCTCCTACAATATTTAGGAGGAAGTTACAGTAGAACTAGAATATTCAAGGTCATTGTTATCTCTGATGAAGATTTTTTGCATTATTTACTTATGAATAACATATTTTCAAGAAAAATGGATAATTTATTTAGATAATGGTTGGTGGTTTTCAAGATTTATTTAAATGTTGGGTTTAGTTTTTTTTCACATAAAAATGTCCTGAATATCCAAAATTTGTACATGTATTTCTGAGTTTATCTGAGAGATTCATAAAATATTTCTTTTCTAATATTTTGACTATAATATTTAATCATTATAACTAGAGACACAACAGAAATTAGAATAATAAGCACTAAAACATGCCTATATAACCCATATAGAATTCATATATATGTTTATTAATATGTTTTATTATAAAACAATTTTTGTATTAACAGTACACATATAAATGTTTTAGATTATTTAAATGAATTTTGGAATCAAATTTTCATTTTTTTTTTTACATTTTTTAGGTAACATCAAATAATTACATATAATTTAAAACAAAATATCCTGTTAAGAATATCAATTTTGTGAAAAATCATTTATTGTCAAAATTGAATTTGTTTTTCTTTTTAAACATAGCCTTTGGAAGAATGGGAAGTTTTCGAGAAAAATCAAGATTATCAACAGCTAGTTTTGACCCTGCCATGGCATCAAGACTTGCACAAAATGGAGGTTTAATGGACAGTCCTGGGGATATTATCAATAGTTCAGTACAAGGTCTTAAGAGAGTTTCCCTGTATGTTCTGGGAGAAAAAGCTCAAATGAAAGTAAGTGATAGAACAGGACAGTATGTTTACATTACAAATGCATTGCCTTATTTGAATCTCTTTGGAACCATTGCGTTAATTTTTCGATGACAGCAGTGTGTCACGCACTCTGTGTGATAAAGCGATACGTCAGTTATATCTTCAGCCAATCCGCTTTCGATGTACAGCGAATGGCGGAGGAATACATACCACCAAGGAACTACTTATATTCATTCATAATTTTCTACGGGTTCATTCATAAATTTGTCTGGCAACTGTAGGGACACTCTTCACGAGCAGTAACAAAAGTAGAAATCATATTCATAGTAATATCTTACCGAACAGATTATTGTTTAGTGAAAAAAGAAGAAACAGAATTAATTTTCAAAAGTGTTTTACGGAACTATATTTTACGATCGCTAAGCAACGAAACAAATCAATATGGCTGTTCTCTTTATTTGGTTTACAATAAGAGATATCTCGCTTTGTGTTTCCAACCACATTAATACAGGGACTTTTGGAAATTTAACAATACCTTTTTGTGGGTAAAAATAATGTAAACATAAGGATTGAATGTCATTTTGAATGTTGTCATTGAGGTATGACAACATTCAAAATGACATTCAATCCTTAAATGAAGTGGTAAACTTGTACTCAACAGTTGTTAATACAAAGAAAAGAATTAAAACAAATATAAGGAAATAACGAAAGAAACAAAATAAGAGACGAAAAGGCAAACGTGACTGATAATGAAACATATGCATGTACAACTTAATGTTAATAGGGCAGTTTACACACATGTACAACTTAATGTTAATAGAGCAGTTTACACACATGTATAACATAATGTTAATAGAGCAGTTTACACACATGTATAACATGTTAATAGGGCAGTTTACACACATGTATAACATAATGTTAATAAGGCAGTTTACACACATGTATAACATAATGTTAATAGGGCTGTTTACACTCATGTATAACATAATGTTAATAGGGCTGTTTACACACATGTATAACATAATGTTAATAAGGCAGTTTACGCACATGTACAACATAATGTTAATAAGGCAGTTTACACACATGTGTAACATAATGTTAATAGGGCAGTTTACACACATGTATAACATAATGTTAATAGGGCTGTTTACACACATATATAACATAATGTTAATAGGGCAGTTTACACACATGTTTAACATAATGTTAATAGGGCAGTTTACACACATGTATAACATAATGTTAATTAGGCAGTTTACGCACATGTATAACATAATGTTAATAGGGCAGTTTACACACATGTATAACCAATGTTAATATGACAGTTTACACACATCTTTAACATAATGTTAGTAGGACAGTTTACACACATGTATAACATAATGTTAATAGGGCAGTTTACACACATGTATAACATAATGTTAATAGGGCTGTTTACATACATATATGACATAATGTTAATAGGACAGTTTACACACATCTTTAACATAATGTTAATAGGGCAGTTTACACTCATGTATAACATAATGTTAATAGGGCAGTTTACACACATGTATAACATAACGTTAATAGGGCAGTTTACACACATGTATAACATAATGTTAATAAGGCAGTTTACACACATGTATAACATAATGTTAATAGGACAGTTTACGCACATGTATAACATAATGTTAATAGGACAGTTTACACACATGTATAACCAATGTTAATATGACAGTTTACACACATCTTTAACATAATGTTAATAGGGCAGTTTACACACATGTATAACATGTTAATAGGGCTGTTTCACAGTAAGGCTTGTACTGTTAATCAGTTGTAGTAGAGTTTGTTAACTTACTTAATTTGCATGCTGTATATATAATAAATTCAACATGCTTAAATGTGGATGTACAGCTATAGCAGACAAGAAAGCACAAGCAAATATGTCAGCATTGAGATATGTAACGCCTCTCTCTTCAGAAATCGGATTTCATATGTTATGATGCTACTACAAAAATATTAGTCATGACATTGACATTTTCAGATTGCCTGAAAAAACTACAGAAGAGCTTTTATTATAATTCAAGTCTCCGCATCAACTTCCAATTTTAGTTGAAAGTTTCTCACACACAGTTGTTTAAATTTTTAGTTTAGTTTTTACATGTATTGAATTTGCAGGTTAGCTACTCTGTCAGCTTAAGTATTTATGTATCTTTTATAGGGTATAAAAATGGACTCATTTCCTAAATGTGATTTTATACCAGTTGACTTCTATGAAGTCCGACATGTTAAAGCTAGTTTTAAGAAGTTAATGAGGGCATGTGTACCCAGTGCTCCGACTACAGTTGACCAGTCATTTATGAAGTCGGTAGAGGATTCAGAATGGTTGTTACAGATACAGAATATCCTGCAGTTGGCAGGAGCATCAGTTGATTTATTAGATGTACAGGGTTCATCTGTTATGATTTGTTTAGAGGATGGCTGGGATTTCACAACACAGGTTGGTTAATGCAATATATTCGTTCAAAAGCAATATTGATTTGTTTTTTAACCTTTGTACCATATTGCTTTTTTTCCTCTGTTCTAAAGTAAATAACGGCAGTAAAATCATAATGGTAGGTCATTAAGTAATTATTATACAATTTACATCAGGTACAGAGACCAGTGTTCATAACTTTCATAAAGCATGTTAATAATGTTGAGTGTGGGTTAGGCCAAAGTAAGTAAAATAGCTAAAACTTATTTCATTACCCGAGTATTTGAGTACTTCTGCATCATTTAGTTTTGAGTCACTATCTCAGATTATTAATGAAAGACCACAAACGATAAAATTGTGTTAATCCTATTGTAGGTGATATCAGTGGCACAAGTACTCTTAGATCCTTACTACAGAACTATAGAAGGATTCAAGTGTCTGATTGAAAAAGAATGGCTTTCGTTTGGACACAGATTTACACATCGCAGTAATCAGACAGCCGCTAATCAAGCCAGTGGATTTGCACCAATATTTCTACAATTTCTAGATGTTGTCCATCAGGTATGATTTGTGGAAAATTATATATATATTTATATCTAAGTGGCCACAGTGAGCTGAATAAAGGGACAGAACTTTCATGGCCAATTGATCTAAGTCAAAGCTACTTGAACAGATGCAAGTGTGATTTGTCAGTTTTCTTGAAGGCTGATGGTATTATCTAGTACCTTTGGTTTCTTCCATCAGCCTTGAATTTTATGACGCAGTACGATTGAAATAATTTTGACTTGGTGATAATACTAATATTAACCAGCCTCTGAACAACCTGGTAAATGAAGGATTTATACTGCTTACCAAAATATATGTACACAGCATATACATGTACTCTTTTCTTTAATAAATACCAGAGTTTTTGATTAGTCAATTTGAAATCTAAGCCAGTTTAAAAATAATATAATATGGAAGTTATATGGTTTTATAACAAGTATTCAGATACAGTATAATTAAATGGAAAATGTGTCAACAGTTTTATTTTAGTTCAAACTGTTAAGTTTAAAAATTCTCAAAATTTTCTCACCGGAAAATGTGTCTGTACTCATATTTCTTTGATAATTTTGTGACAGTATAGAGTGATCTTCAGTGTTCATCTCATAGTTGACAGTGAAAAATTGTGAACATGAAAAGAGCTATAATATTGTTATTATAAAATATTCATAAAGACATCATAATAATGTTTCTTTATGACATTTCATTTAAACTTTCCAGGTGCACAATCAGTTTCCATTATCTTTTGAGTTTAACCAGTTCTTTTTGAAGTTCCTGGCCTATCATTATGTTTCTAACAGATTTAGAACATTTATGATGGATAATGAATTTGAAAGAGTTGAAGCTGGCTGGTTGTTAGAAGAGAAAAAACCTTCTAAATTTGATAATGTTGAAGATGAAGGTAACAGTATTTATTTTATTTATTTATCACCTTCTTTACTCTATCTATAGAAGCTCCTATTGGTTAGGTTTGCAGTTTGACTTTCAAATTACAAAGCACTTGCCTTATACTGTAAACATTATTTTTCCCAGGTTTTAGATAACATGATAATCCTTGTAATATATAAACTGAGTTTGTTGACTGACTAAATTTCCCTAGTAGTTTTAGTACACTTATGAAATGCTATACCCCAGCTAGGGATCAGTATTAGTATTGAATTGCATGGAGTATTTGGTTATAGTACTCTGATGGACTAGATTTTCAGTAGATCTATACTGTTTTAGCAGATCTTTAGTTATCAGAATGCATATATACATTGCCACTCATTGTTATTATTTGTATTATATAAGTTGATTATTTTTGTCCTTTCTAATAACTACTTGTATATTCTGTCATAATTTTTGAAAAAAATTGCAAAGTAGTAGTTTTTGAACCAGGCTGTTAATAAATATTTTTAATTGTGTAATGTACATTAGTAAGTGGTTGGAATGTTCAAGTATGAAGTATATAAGAAACCATTTTGTCATTGTACCAATTGTCTGTCCAAAGTCTGGAGGTCTGTTATCAGTAACCACTCTCTTAATATGAGTTATCTCCCCTTGTCGTTAGTGGTGGCTGTGGTTTTTTTTTCAGTAACTAGGACTGTTTCCATGTACATGTTTTTTGACAACAAGTTTTGATTTTTATTTCAGGTGGATTTGTACCAAAACATTATCAGACACATGTTGGTATATCATTATGGGAATATCTAGAAAAACATCACAGAAAATCACCTATTTTTTATAACTTTATGTTCAGTCCAGAGGATCAAGAAATGGTGAGTAAACAATAACTTTATGTAGTGAAAATTTTGTATGTGATGATGAGCTTCATCAAAATGGGAAATTGTTTTATCTTCTTTAAAAATGGAAAGATAAATAGACATGATTTTTCAGAGAAATATAGAGGTATGATGTTATCACTATTTCTGACTTCGTGGAATGAAAAAAGTATATAAACATGTCTTTGACTTGAATGTATTTAAGAAAAATATGTACATTTACATATATATTTCATATGTGTTGCCACAACTAAATAAAAGTCCTGAATTTACTCCAAAAATGGATGATGATTACTATGCATCTTGAATCTGGACCAAGTAAAAGTTCATTTCCGAAGAAATTGTACACAAAATTGTACATGTGTGTAAAGCATTTACTGATCTCGTTTTTTAAATCTCAGTAAAATTACATTTATTTTTTGCTTAATGGAGTTTGAATAACAAAATTTGAAGTTTTTCTGTATGATCAAAAATAATAGTTTTGAAAAAACATGCATAATTTATGTGCTTCTTCCACTTCTTCAGTAAAATCACTTGATATCACTTTTAACTCCACTTTAGAATTGTGACAACTGATAAAGAAACGATGACTTCATTTATAGTTATCACATGTACTTAAAAGATTTTTGTTCATTTCATTTATGGATGAAAAAATTTTTATTTTGGTTAAGAATGTTTAAAAGACATCTAGCAAGTCTTGCAAGTAATAATGATATTGTATGAATTTCTTTTTACAGGTACTTCGTCCGTATTCAAATATGTCAAATTTGAAGATTTGGGACTATTTCTTGTCTGAAGATCTTGTTCATGGTCCATCATATGAAATAGAAATAGCTCAGAAAGAAATTCTTCTCAACCAAGAAGAAAGCACTGAAATTGCTCCTCAGAAAACTAGAAAAATTATAAATGGTTGCTATGACAACATAGGGATACAACAACCAGATACGTTTAAGTATCTGTTACAGGTAAAGCAAATTTTTTTTTCAGAAATAAAAAAGTTTGATGTAGCTGTTATTGCTGAACAACAAGATAAACAATCCCATTCAGTCAACCCTGCCTGAATGCCACTCAAAGGGATCCAATACAGTCAACCCTGTCTCAATGCCACTCAAAGGGATCCCATACAGTCAACCCTGTCTGAATGCCACTCAGAGGGATCCCATACAGTCAACCCTGTCTGAATGCCACTCAGAGGGATCCCATACAGTCAACCCTGTCTGAATGCCACTCAAAGGGATCCCATACAGTCAACCCTGTCTGAATGCCACTCAAAGGGATCTAGTGAAAGATACCTACATGAAAAGATGGCTTTTCAAACCATTTTAATTTACATGCAACAAATATGATCAGTTTTTCTAGCTTTTGAAATAAACAGGCATTTTATAAGATTGTTGTTGTCAGATTGATACACAGACTTTGTTTTTTTGTCATGGTTACCAGTATACACTTTATCTAATGACTAGCAGAAAAAAGATACATGTAAATGTTTTGCAAAAAGGTGGATTAATATACATGTACTGTAAATGAATTAACTTGAAATGAAGTAATTATGAGTTTACCTAATCATTTTTACAGGAATTACATAAAATAGAGACAGACCTAGGACATCTTCCACAGAAATGGAAACCATTGTGGGATAAGATAGCTGGATCAAATCATGATAGTATGATCAGAAACTCTTCATTTAATACTCAGATAGTCAGATCTCATGGTCGTTCTATACATAAAAGATCAACACTAGAAATTCTTGTTAAAGGAAAAATGTTAGGAGAAGCAGCTAAGATGTTTAGTCAACCTCATAGATTTGAGAAATATACCTATACTACACCTGCTTATTGTGATTATTGCTCACAGGTATTATGGGGACTTCTCAAAACAGGTAAGGGTTTAATTTTTGTCATGTTTGAGTGTACAGTAAAATTTTATTTATTTATTTATTTATTTATTTATTTATTTATTTATTTACTTACTTATTTGTTGTTGTTGTCAGTACACATGTTCAGTTTTTACATAATAAAGATCACACCTAATCAAGATTAATTGACTTATGTGGAAGAAATCAATTATTGAAATGTTGAAATGTTGAGTACCAGGAGGAAATTACTCTCAAGAAATCCAAAGAAAAATGGGGAGGCTTAAGTTAAAATATGGTTTTTATCTTTTTGGAAACTCTTATTCTTTAATCATGATGTTTCTATTTATAACTTTTGTTTTAGCCTTTTACATAAAGTAACATCTTGAATATAATTTAATCTAGAAAACATCATTATTTACTATTTAGGTATGCATTGTGCAGATTGTGGATACAACTGTCATGAAAAGTGTCAGCCACATGCTCCTAAAAACTGTACAAAATTAAAGATTGTTCCTGACTCCAATACAAGTAGTTCTACAAATGTGTCAAGAACTGGAGGTTCTGAATCAGGATCTACATCAGGAGGTATGAATATAAGCATTCAGGCACCTGTAAATACCTGTTAACCTGAGTCAAGTTATAGTCAAACTGAGTCAAGTTATAGTCAAACTGAGTCAAGTTATAGTTAAACTGAGTCAAGTTACACAGTCAAGCTGAGTGAAGTTACAGTCAAGCTGAGTCAAGTTATAGTCAAACTGAGTCAAGTTATAGTCAAGCTGAGTCAAGTTATAGTCAAACTGAGTCACATTATAGTCAAGCTGAGTCAAGTTATTGTCAAGCTGAATCAAGTTATAGTCAAACTACTGAGTCAAGTTATACAGTCAAGCTGAGTCAAGTTATAGTCAAGCTGAGTCAAGTTATACTGTCAAGCTGTGTCAAGTAATAGTCAAGCTGAGTCAATTTACACACTCAAGCTGAGTCAAGTTATACACTCAAGTTGAGTCAAGTTATACTGTCAAGCTGTGTCAAGTAATAGTCAAGCTGAGTCAATTTACACACTCAAGCTGAGTCAAGTTATACACTCAAGCTGAGTCAAGTTATACACTCAAGCTGAGTCAAGTTATAGTCAAACTGAGTCAAGTTATACAATGTATCAAAAGCCTAAAGACTTGTCATGATTATAGTTAAGCTGAGTCAAGTTATACAGTCAAGCTGAGTCAAGTTATTGTCAAGTTGAATCAAGTTATAGTCAAACTACTGAGTCAAGTTATACAGTCAAGCTGAGTCAAGTTATACAGTCAAGCTGAGTCAAGTTATACTGTCAAGCTGAGTCAAGTAATAGTCAAGCTGAGTCAAGTTACACACTCAAGCTGAGTCAAGTTATACACTCAAGCTGAGTCAAGTTATACAATGTATCAAAAGCCTAAAGACTTGTCATGATTGTAGTTAGCTGTTTTTAAAGTTGGAAGGAATTTAGAGTATTTGACTTCTCCTGAGATAAGATACTTCCACCATTATAAGAGCAAAATTTTGCTGGTACTCTGTTATACTTAGCATGGTGGTCACTGCTACATTACACAAAACAATGATTTATCTAGTAAAAGCTGATATTATAGATTACTGTATGGGAGTGGTGAAAGTATAAGTGGACTTCCATTTATCACTATCAATAACCAGTGAACTTATCCTGAAACTCAAGTTTTAAAACAAATAATACTGAAAATCAACATAAAATGAAGTTTTCTTAGCAATTGTCTTGATGAATCATTTCAATTAAACAGAATCATAAACATTTTGTATTGCATAGTTAGATGTAGGATTCTGACCTCCCAACCGTCCCTTCAATCATTTTCAGGTCATTATTGTTTTAAAATATATTTTATTGATTATATGAATATATTTACACTGTATGTCCTTTTTTTCAGCTGCTGGGACATTAACAGGAAGTATAGGTCAAGCATTTGAACAGTATTCTACCTCCAGTACAGGAGAGCATCGAACACATGAAGGATACCTATATAAACGAGGTGTAATGCTCAAAGGATGGAAACAAAGATGGTTTGTGTTAGATAACATGAAAAACCAGGTAATTATACACAAAATGACTTCTGCAATAAATAATTAAAAAAGAAAATACCATAAGACATAAATCTGAGAATTATTTGTTTTGCCAAAATTTTATAAATATAAGGTCAACAAATAAGGTCTATTGTTGATGAAAATGTTACACCAGTATTATGAATTTTGTATTTGATGGCATTTGAATTGAATATGAATTTGTTAACGTGCAGGTGATTATTGAGTGATATTGTTGTGATATACATGTACATGTATTTTGATATATATGTTATTTTATTTGTTTGTTTGTTCGTTTATTTGTTTAAGTGAGTGATGTTGGGGTATACATGAATTTTGATAAATACATGTACTTTATTGTATTTCAGTTAAGATACTATGATGCTCTAGAAGATTCCAACTGTAGAGGATATATTGATATGTTAGAAGTTGTATCTGTTCATCCAATTAAAAATGTACAGGGTGCTCCAAAAAAGGCTGAAGAAAATGCATTTTTCGAGGTACAAGGAAATTTGTCTGAAATACAACCTTAAAAATACTGTCATAATTCCCAAAACTTTTTCAACTGTGAACATAAATTATGCACACTTTTCAGACAGATGTTAAATTTTTGCAAACTATAACACCTTTAAAGTTCTGAAATTCAATCCATATATAAACTCATTAACTCTATACCAGTTAGAACAATTTCTTGTAAATCTTTTAAAAAATCACAAGGTAGACTTTCGACCTACAAAGAGGAAGAGATTATAATTAGGTATACATACACTGTTTTATAATTATCATGGAAATTCACAAACTGGAGGTTAGTGGTTTAAATCGGGTACTCCAGCTTCCTCCAGCATCCTAACACTAACTACCTTGATACACAAGAAAAGAAAAGCTTTCTCCAACATCCTAACACTAACTACCTTGATACACAAGAAAAGAATAGCTTTCTCCAGCATCCTAACACTAACTACCTTGATACAAAATAAAGAATCTGGGTTGGGGGCATTGCATATTGCATTGAATATTGAACACTATTTCTCAACTTTAACTCATAATAAGGTTCTCTCTCTCTCTCTCTCTCTCTCTCTCTCTCTCTCTCTCTCTCTCTCTCTCTCTCTCTCTCTCTCTCTCTCTCTCTCTCTCTCTCTCTCTCTCTCTCTCTCTCTCTCTCTCTCTCTCTCTCTCTCTCTCTCTCTCTCTCTCTCTCTCTCTCTCTCTCTCTCTCTCTCTCTCTCTCTCTCTCTCTCTCTCTCTCTCTCTCTCTCTCTCTCTCTCTCTATATATATATATGCATGTTATAATACCCCTCATTGCTTCCCTTTTACTTATACCTACTCTACCTCCCTGTATTGACATTTCCTTATTGGAAAAAACATTCATCATAAATTAATGGTTTTTATTACAGTTGAAGACAAATAAGAGAGTGTATAATTTCATGGCAGCTGATGCTAAAACAGCTCAGGAATGGATTGATAAGATTCAGAGTTTTATATGAAGGTCATGTCTAAGAATAAAATTTTATTTAAACCTTGTAAACAGAGATTAACTCAAACCTGACTGAATTTCTGGATTCAGCTAGAATTCAAAAGACAACTTTGTGTTAACAAGATTCTGAGAATTTGAGGACATTTTTGTGTTCACAAGATTTTGAGATCAACTCAGCTCACAGACATGAGAATTTGAGGACATTTTTGTGTTCACAAGATTTTGAGATCAACTCAAGCTCACAGACATGAGAATTTGAGGACATTTTTGTGTTCACAAGATTTAAGCTCACAAATATAGGATTTAGGAAGACAGTTTTTGTGTTCACTAGTATTTCAAGATTAATTTAAAGTTCATAGATAAGTAAATTAAGCAGAAAGTTTCTGTGTTCACAATATTTTCGTGCTACAATTTGTGAAGACAACAAGGTGTGTGAGAATCATTATGACATGGAGAATCTGTCTCTGATGGTTGTGAGTAGATGAAGAAATACTCTATGGTTTAATTTATTAAAAGAAGATGCAGTCGTATATATACTTGTGCTTTTTAATGAAGGATGATTTTCTTATGCCGAGTATATCACCAGGAAACTTAAAGTCAGCAAGAGACGAGATGGATTTTAGACAAGGAACGTAATTTATGTTATTGTATGTTTTTTTAATAGAAGAAGTTTTTAAAACTCACAAAATGGTGTATTTACTATTTAGGTTATGTGCATGTAGATTAGATAACAGAAATAATACATGTGTATTCTAAGAAAATGGTTTTTGTTTGTCAGAGAACCTTATATTATTGTTCACCCAATGTCTCTATTCTATATGGTATTGATGATAAATTGTGCAAATTAAACATGTTGTTAGATTATAACAACAGTATGGCAAATTCATGGTATCTCAGACTTACTTTAAATATGAAAGAAATATTAACTTTCTGTGAGGTCAAGGTCATGTAAATTTTCTCATTATTTATCAACTTTATTGTTAAGTCTAGATGTTATTGACTTCAAAAGTCACCATTCATACAAAAAATGAAAAAATAAAACATAAAAATAAAGAAGTGTAATATTAAATGGGATCAAAAATTAAATGTCACTCTTTCATATTGTTTATAATCAGATTAAAACATTTTATGTTACAGATTTACTTTAATTTAATAGAAAAAGGTTGAAAAAGTTAGTAAAAACATAATCTGCATTTTTATTACATTGGTTTAATATTTGAGAAGTGTGTACTTTATATATAAAGTTTAAAGGAGTAACATGTATCATAACACTAACATGATTTAGCATCATTTGAAGGTCCAATGGAATTGTGAACACCCTGTATATTGTAAAACTATATAATATTTTAACATGGCTAACGTCTTCAAATTTTATACTTGCATAAATTTTAAGTTTTTATAGACTTACTTATTTATTTTATTTTCCTGAATTCTGTAAACATGCTCAAAACATTTCCCAAAGATTTTTTTAGAACTCTGCGTGCATTCCTAACCTCAACTTTCCTGAAAACCAACACCTTTTTAAGAGCATTCATCAGATTACTTATTACATCCGAAGCCTAATTATATAACTTTATGGCTTAAATGAAAATTTGTTAATCTTCATCAGCAACAAAATCGTTTATCTTAGGTTATCAATACATTATATATTCTAAAGTTTGTATGCCTTAAATTCCCCAGGATTAAACATACTGAACTTAAAGACAATGATATGTTATTTCCATTTGTTATATGTTACACTTATAAACTGTTTATTTCTATCTTGTTTAATGATACTCTCATTTGTACAATATATATAAATTTAATATTTGTACAGAAATATCAATACTATCAGATACATATCTGATATTGGATGCTTTAAAGTCTGATAGCATTAAAATGTTTATGTGACTCTACAAAGAGTGGTTTAACAGTTGTAAGAGGTTATTATAGGGTATACAGCGGTGTATACAGAGGTACCTCTTTGAAGACAATACAAAGGGTTATATTAGGTAGGGATTGTAGCCTATAGCCAGATATGCAAGTTCTTAAATCTCCATGACAACTTTGTTGAACAAAAATCTCATTTAATATTGTTATAAGATTTTCATTTTATTTTGATAATTGTTATGATTTTTTAATTATTTTATACAAATACAAAACTAGCAACTCTTTTCTGTTAATTATCTCCCTTTACATTTGATACAAAAATATTAAATATTTGATTCATTATCACTATTTGGTCATTCAGATTTGTTGTTGATACAGGGTTTGCTAAAAATAATAAGTAAATAAAAGATATAGATTTTAGATATCCAAAGTACTGTTGCAAAATATAATATGACAAATTTATTAAGGGGCATTATAACATGGTTTTTCTTACTGAAAAAATCTCAATGATAATAAAAATAGAAATTTTATAGGGTAACAAATACCAAGTCATTGTGTCACCACTTAAATTTCTGTTGCAAAAAAGTTTTTGTTATAAATTTGAGAAAAGAAAGTTGGGTAAATTTATTTGGTTAACTGATATTGTAAGACTGTGTACAACTTAAACTTATTTGCACTAAAGATAAATCTATTTGGAAGCTTGACAGATAATTGAGCAGTTAAAAGTTGCTAGAATGTTTGAAGGAAGATTTTTTTTATGTTTTATTTTTCCCTCTTGTGTTTATACATTTTAACGTATTTAAATTAGGTGAGAATTAGTACTGATATAATTTGTTTACATTGATCGTTAATAAATTTGACAAAATTTGGATATCTTAAATCACAAATTCACTCAGTTATGTGAGTCCTGACATTATCAAGGATACATAATCATTTTTGTAGATTATGAAATATTTGAAAATTCGTGTTCCTGTCACCTGATTTTACATATTTTAGGTTTTAAATTTGACGGTTAGCTGTTCCTTCTTTGTAGAGCCTAATTTATAAAATTAGGATTTCCCTCTGTATCTCATGTTTGTTTGGTAACAGTCATCCTTTGTGTATCCTTTTAAATGGTCTAATCTTCTTATCGTGCAATATTTCTTTGTAATCACTTATGCAAATATATAGCTATAATATATTAGACTTCTAAAATTACAATTCTAGTTATGTGTTTTAAGAATGTACATGTATATTTTGTCTTGCTCAAAAGTTTGTTTTTTTTAAGACTGTTTGTTTAGACAAATCATTTCTGTTGACTTTGGAAGACTTCTACTTCACAATTTCCAAAAATAGATCCATTTAAATGAAAACCACTTCAAAATTCTCTAGAGTAGCACTTTTAATGTATGTCAAAATTCTTACAGTAACATTTATTGTATCAGAGAATATCAACTTAAGTGCTTCCATACTGTATGGAGATAAAAATTCAGAACAAACATGATGGTGATCACATGGTACACTTCGGAAACCAATTCATACCAGTGGAAATATAGTACTGTAATTATTCCTCTTATACAGCAGAATAAGAAAGTTTTATTGTATATCATGCCCAGTATTTGCATATTAATGTAAAGTATAATTTTACTTATATATTTTGATAATGAATAGAACTTGGTGTTTGATCAGTAGCATCCATGTAGTTAGTTTATAAAGTGTATATGAAGAAATATCTGGTTGTACGGAGTTAGCATTTTAAGCACTGATAGCCTGGTAAAAATGTTTGCATTTTCGTTACTTAAAGCAATTTGGCTGATACTTTATTAACTGTCATTATTCTGCAATGGTTTCTTGTTGAATCTGTTTTGGGTAATAAATTTCCTGATTTATAGCTACAAAATTAATACTGAAATTAATACACAAGGAATGCTTACACAGGGAATAATTCCTCTTTATAGTACGCAAGGAATACTTCCTCTTGTAATGTACACAAGAAATGCTTCCTCTTGTAATGTACACTGGGAATACTTCCTCTTGTAATGTACACAAGGAATGCCTCCTCTTGTAATGTACACTGGTAATACTTCCTCTTGTAATGTACACAGGGAATACTTCCTCTTGTTATGTACACAAGGAATGTTTCCTCTTGTAATGTACACAGGGAATACTTCCTCTTGTAATGTACACAGGGAATACTTCCTCTTGTAATGTACACTGGGAATACTTCCTCTTGTAATGTACACAAGGAATGCCTCCTCTTGTAATGTACACTGGGAATACTTCCTCTTGTAATGTACACAAGGAATGTTTCCTCTTGTAATGTACACAGGGAATACTTCCTCTTGTAATGTACATTGAGAATACTTCCTCTTGTAATGTACACAGGGAATACTTCCTCTTGTAATGTACCCAAGGAATGCTTCCTCTTGTAATGTACACTGGGAATACTTCCTCTTGTAATGTACACAGGGAATACTTCCTCTTGTAATGTACACAAGGAATGCTTCCTCTTGTAATGTACACAGGGAATACTTCCTCTTTTAATGATCACAGGGAATACATCCTTGTCATGTACACTGGAAATACTTCCTCTTGTAATGTACATGTTGAATACTTATTTAATGTACACAGGGAATACTTCTTGTCATGTACACTGGGAATACTTCCTCTTGTAATGTACATGTTAAATACTTTTGTAATGTACACAGGAATACTTTTATAGTGTACACAGGAATACTACCTTTTATAGTGTACACAGGAATACTTCCTATTATAGGGTACACAGGAATACTACCTTTTATAGTGTACACAGGAATACTACCTTTTATAGTGTACACAGGAATACTACCTTTTATAGTGTACACAGGAATACTACCTTTTATAGTGTACACAGGAATACTTCCTATTATAGTGTACACAGGAATACTTCCTTTTATAGTGTACACAGGAATACTACTTTTTATAGTGTACACAAGAATACTTTTATAGTGTACACAGGAATACTTCCTATTATAGTGTACACAGGAATACTACCTTTTATAGTGTACACAGGAATACTACCTTTTATAGTGTACACAGGAATACTTCCTATTATAGTGTACACAGGAATACTACCTTTTATAGTGTACACAGGAATACTTCCTTTTATAGTGTACACAGGAATACTTCCTATTATAGTGTACACAGGAATACTACCTTTTATAGTGTACACAGGAATACTTCCTATTATAGTGTACACAGGAATACTACCTTTTATAGTGTACACAGGGATACTTCCTATTATAGTGTACACAGGAATACTACCTTTTATAGTGTTCACAGGAATACTTCCTATTATAATGTACACAGGAATACTTCCTTTTATAGTGTACACAGGAATACTTCCTTTTATAGTGTACACAGGAATACTTCCTATTATAGTGTACACAGGAATACTACCTTTTATAGTGTACACAGGAATACTTCCTATTATAGTGTACACAGGAATACTTCCTTTTATAGTGTACACAGGAATACTACCTTTTATAGTGTACACAGGAATACTTCCTATTATAGTGTACACAGGAATACTTCCTATTATAGTGTACACAGGAATACTTCCTTTTATAGTGTACACAGGAATACTTCCTTTTATAGTGTACACAGGAATACTACCTTTTATAGTGTACACAGAAATACTTCCTATTATAGTGTACACAGGAATACTACCTTTTATAGTGTACACAGGAATACTTCCTATTATAGTGTACACAGGAATACTACCTTTTATAGTGTACACAGGAATACTTCCTTTTATAGTGTACACAGGAATACTTCCTATTATAGTGTACACAGGAATACTTCCTATTATATTGTACACAGGAATACTTCCTTTTATAGTGTACACAGGAATACTTCCTTTTATAGTGTACACAGGAATACTTCCTTTTATAGTGTACACAGGAATACTTCCTATTAAAGTGTACACAGGAATACTACCTTTTATAGTGTACACAGGAATACTTCCTTTTATAGTGTACACAGGAATATTACCTTTTATAGTGTACACAGGAATACTTCCTATTATAATGTACACAGGAATACGTCCTATTATAGTGTACACAGGAATACTTCCTTTTATAGTGTACACAGGAATACTTCCTATTATAATGTACACAGGAATACTTCCTTTTATAGTGTACACAGGAATACTACCTTTTATAGTGTACACAGGAATACTTCCTTTTATAGTGTACACAGGAATACTTCCTATTATAGTGTACACAGGAATACTTCCTATTATAATGTACACAGGAATACTTCCTTTTATAGTGTACACAGGAATACTTCCTTTTATAGTGTACACAGGAATACTTCCTTTTATAGTGTACACAGGGATACTACCTTTTATAGTGTACACACGAATACTTTCTTTTATAGTGTACACAGGAATACTTCCTTTTATAGTGTTCACAGGAATACTTCCCATTATAGTGTACACAGGAATACTTCCTTTTATAGTGTACACAGGAATACTTCCTTTTGTAGTGTTCACAGGAATACTTCCTATTATAATGTACACAGGAATACTTCCTTTTTAGTGTACACAGGGATACTTCTTCCTCTAATGTAGTTTTCTGTTTGTAGTTAATAGATACATACTTAAACACAAGTATTTATGTGTAGCTTTCCTTAACACATATACATCTGTAATCTCATAAACAAACCATAGTAAATGGCATCATAATTTCATAACTACATGTATTTATGTATTTTAACATTTATTTAATTATCTGTCAACCTATAAAATATTGTAAATTCATACAACTTCAAGTAACATTTCAGATGTATATTTGTGACTTTGTGCTTATATAAAATCATCTTGTTTTGTATTGCATGTATGTAAAATTGATGTATTATATGTACACAAATAAGCCAGTAAAGAATTCTAATATGTCTTACAAAATGTTGACTATGACATCATAACATGTGTGACACAATGTTGACTATGACATAATAACATGTCTGACAAAATGTTGACTATGACATCATAACACGTCTGACAAAATGTTGACTATGACATCATAACATGTCTGACATCGTTAGAGCTTTTACATTATTAACATGTGACATACTGTAAAATCTTTGTTTGTAAAATTAAGTGATGATTTAGTAACATGTGTCATCCAACAATATCATTGTTTACTTACCCCTGTCAAAACCTAACACTATACTGGTTTCTACTTCTTGTAGCTTCAGAGGTAGTATTGGGGTTAAAGGTCAGTGTTACACCTTTCGTCCCTGATGGAGGGTTTTTTTTTCTTTCCATTTCCAAAATTTAATTGGAATGTATAAATTTAGGGGCTACAGGGTCAGTCAAAACTTAGATGTCATTGTACATTACTGCTGTTACCATGGATACTATTTGTACATTATATATATATATATACTGCCTTATTTATAATGGGTAACCATGAGTGTTGCTGTGTACATATGTGCTATGTTTTCTACTTATCTACCTTCTGGTATCTGTAAATACTCCACTGTCTCAGTCAGTTTTGTATATAGCTGTTTTTAATTTAAATACGCCTCATTTAGATTTTTATCTCATTTTAATTAACAAAAGTTTTGTTGGTTATTGTAATTGTGAAGCTTGCCTGTTGATGAGTTTTGTCAAATCCTGGTTAAATAATCTTTGTGTTAGTGGTCAGAGTGAAAACTTAGGATGGTTTTTGTGTTGGTGGTCTGAGTGAAAACTTAGGATGGTTTTTGTGTTGGTGGTCTGAGTGAAAAAATAGGATGATTTCTATGTTGTTGATCAGAGTAAAAATGCTGGATGATTATTATGTCATTGGTCAAAGTGAAAAGGCTGAATGATTTTTATGTCATTGGTCAAAGTGAAAAGGCTAGATGATTTGTGTGTTGTTGGCTTGGATGTGAACTTAGATGATTTGTGTAACTGGGTGTAAGAGATGTTTGATGACTTATTTTTAGTCAGTGGTATCATTGAACAACAGTATTTGATAGAAAATGCTCACACACACACACACACACACACACACACACACACACTTCCCTTTTTTCATTGTCTTAAACCTAGGTCCATGTAAATGAATATATTGGTTTAATAGTTTAGTATATATAAATAATTCTTTGATGAACCTTGTGTTTTTGTAAAACAATTCGAATTGGATGAAAACAATGATATAATATAAATTTTTGTCATTCTACTGTAGTAGATTTTGTATTGTTATAGGTAAGTTGTAATGAATTATATGACAAGGTTAAATTATCTGTTTCAGAGGTAAGTTGTAATGAATTATATGACAAGGTTAAATTTTCTGTTTCAAATGATTTCAGAAATATATTTTTAGGGCATCAAAACTTAATTAGACATCATCTTAAGTTAAAAACTAAATCATGTTTGTCAAATCAATAACCAGTATGAAAAACCACTAATTTTATCTGTACCAATATCTTTCTATTTGATTTGGGCCTGTTATAGCTCGTAAAATTAAAAGGTTTTTTTCGCACTTAACGTTATGAATTCCAAATATATATATATATGTCTCTTTTTATAATAGTTCAGCTCAAATGGCCATTATCCAATTAAATCCATACTTCTCCCCTCATTCTCAGACAAGTATGACTGGATCATTTGAATGTTTGTGTATATGTAATATCTTTGTAATCTTTAAAAGATCTTCCATAACAAGAAACAATCATTTATCATTATGCAGATTTTTATTTACTGTGCTGTATCAGCCTGGGTTTGTCTTATTTTGTAAACAACTATTGCAGCAGTGTGTTATGCTAATCAAGCCTGCATAAATTGTGAGTGTTATAGTTTAATCGTCATTGTAAACTTGATACATGTATATATATATATCCTACAAAGGAGAATTAATAACCTAGTCCTGTATTTTATGTTTTCTAAAACCCCATCTTTTACAATGACCGTTAGTTTGTTTTCCTGTTATTACTTTGATACATTAAAATAGAATTAAAAACTAAAATTAGTTTCATTCACTTCAATACTGCAGCCATCTAATTAAAAAAATATTTATTGCAACAAACAGACAGAAGAATATTATAATGTTCTACAATATATGTCATTCTGGCATTCAGAAGGTAACATAGTGGCAATAGAACAGACTTTGTTTGAAGGTTGCTATAATATTTATTATTTCGTTTAAAAAAAACTTAAATTTGTAATTCCAAAAAAAGAAATTTGTAACAAGTTTTTATTCATTTAAATACATTTCCACGGCAATATTGTGTAAAGTAGTACTTTTTAGTGTAAAACTTTAGCTTTTATTTTAGTTTTCTACATTGAATGGTCTTGGGATTTCATATATCATGGTTGATTTTTTGTGCATTCAAGATTTTATTACAGTAACAGATCTATCCCATAGTTCTTATGTCTGTTTCCACGGGTACCTGCCCTGACCTTGCCTCAGGTTATGGACTCCATTTCTAAGTGGTGTTTACAAGTGTAAAAGTAGTCATAAATAAATGGTAATAAAATAAACATGTATATGTAGTTTGTTATTATTTTCTTACTGGCCTAATTCTATGGTGAATACATTAATGAGCAGACATGCCCAGGATGCTTTCAAAGTCAAGGTCTTTGGCCACCTAGAGATTATTTTCATCTCCAGTTCACATTTGGATCTATTTTTACCACTTAAAAACTGATGTCTTGAATCACTAAAAGCATGTCAAAAACAAAAGAAAGAAAATCAATAATATTATTAATTTTAAAAAAAATGGAAAAGTAAACTTCAACTTCACATATACCAGTTAACTTGTGATGTGTTGCTGTGTATCTGTGATAGTTAATTGATTGGATGTTGTTTAAGGTTGTATTAGCAATTTTTCAGCTATTTGTGACAAGACTGTATTTCTTCATAATTTCAAAGAATAATCAATACACAGGTTCCTATAGCTTGTAAGCTTTGTGTAAGTTTTTAGCTCAACTGTGCCAGCTGAGCTTATGGCACGGCATTGTGTTTGTGCATCTTTGCGTGCATGCATAAACTTCAATCTTCCCTGAAACCACCTCACCAAATGAAACCAACTTGGTGTGGAAGGTCCCTAGGTGGGGTAGATTAAAGTTTGTGATTTTTAGCCCAATCCTAAATCCAAGATGGCCACTGTTACTATAAATAGAAAAAACAAGAAATTGACCATAACATCTATTTGTTGATTAATTTGGTTCAAATTTGGTATATGGAATGTAGAACTCTGGCCATCTAATATATTTGTTGCCATGTTTGTCCTGCCAGTTAAGCAGCACAGGCCCTATTGGGCCTCTTGTTATGATCTGCATTGTCATAATGCATACTAACAACAACTTTTAAAGTGCTAAAGCACTTACCTACAATTTTACAGATAAACACTGCAGACCACTCAGTCCACTATACTGGTACCGAGACAACCAGCAGAACCCTACAAGAAATCCCCTCTCACTACCCTCCAGGGATGAAACCACAGTGGTGGGACATTGATTCAAAGGTGAATGCTTTACCTACTAAAGCCTCTTTAATAAGTGAAATAATCTGGGATTTAAATCTTCATTAATTTAATGCAACACTTTTTTTGCAGGTGAACTGAAATGAACACCTTTCTTTTTAGGCAAAAAATATTCAATAACCTGCAATTTGTTTGCCCATTAGGTATTGCTTACTTACTTGAGCCGATTCTTAACTGTGTACCTGTGATAAATATAGAATATCTGCAAAGAACTGTTTATTAACTCACCTGTGAGCTAGAAGGTTTATACCTCTGCAGAAGATGAAGAACATTTCCTCCAGTGAGCATTAAGACCCATAATAAATTCTCATATTAAGTAACAACCTCTTTTATAAAGTGGACAAAACTAGTTTGTGTTTGTTAAAAAAAGCAGTAACACAAAAGTAAATTTCTATTTTTAGAAAGATCCTAAATAAAAACTAGAACACAAGCTTGAATAGATCAATAAAAACTAGAACACAAGCTTGTATAAATCAATAAAAACTAGAACACAAGCTTGCACAGATCAATAAAAACTAGAACACAAGTTTGCATAGATCAATAAAAACTAGAACACAGGCTTGTATAGATCAATAAAAACTAGAACACAAGCTTGTATAAATCAATAAAAACTAGAACACAAGCTTGCACAGATCAATAAAAACTAGAACACAAGTTTGCATAGATCAATAAAAACAAGAGGCCCATGGGCCTTAACGCTCACCTGAGGACATGGCCAACCTGAGGATATATCCAAAATCATTTGCAAAAATACATAAAATATTCTAATATACATGCCATACAAAAAGTTAATAGTTTCCAAGATAATTAACAATTTGAGTCTTTTTATGCATCTATGACCTTGACCTTTAAACGTAGAACCTTGAGCCACATATCAAAATGATTGTCATATCAATACCTACAAAATTCTAGTATATATACCTTTGCAAAAAGTTAATAGTTTTCAAGATAATTAACAATTTGGGTCTTTTTATGCACCTATGACCTTGACATTCAAATGTAAAACCTTGAATCTTATATCAGAATAATCACCATATCAATTCCTACAATATTCTAATATACATGCCATACAAAAAGTTAATAGTTTCCAAGATAATAAACAATTTCAGTCTTTTTATGCACCTATGACCTTGACCTTTGAATGTATGACCTTGAGCCACATATCAAAATGATTGTCATATCAATACCTACAAAATTCTAGTATATATACCTTTGCAAAAAGTTAATAGTTTTCAAGATAATTAACAATTTGGGTCTTTTTATGCATCTATGACCTTGACATTCAAATGTAAAACCTTGAATCTTATATCAGAATGATCACCATATCAATTCCTACAATAATCTAATATACATGCCAATACAAAAAGTTAATAGTTTCCAAGATAATTAACAATTTCAGTCTTTTTATGCACCTATGACCTTGACCTTTGAATGTATGACCTTGAGCCATATATCAAAATGTTCGTCAGGGTCAATACCTACAATATTCTATAATACATGCCTATACAAAAAGTTTATAGTTTTCAAGCTAACGCACAATTTTAGTCTTTTTTAGCAAAAAAATAACATTTCAGGGGCAACAACTCCTACATGCATTATCATACAGTTACGAAACTTTGTACCTTTTTACATTTTGTCCTGCTAAACATTTTAACAATGTTTTAATATTATATATCTCTTATAATTTGGAAGAAAAAAGCCTAAAACTGCACAAATTACAAACTAGGTCATGACCTTGAACTTTGACCTTGACCCCATTTTGAAGGTTATTTCAAGAAAAAGTCAAAACTGAAAACCCCATGTCAATATCTATTCATATAGTCAAGTTATAATAATTTGAAGCCATTTTACGAAATTTTCAAAATTAAACGCAAAAACGCGTAACCTAATTTTTTACCAAATTTCACGAAATGAACAATTTATAAGCTTAAGACCCTAGAGAAGCCAAATATCACATCAGATTTTTTCTCCCATCATCGCTTTCAGAGAAGAAGATTTTTTAAGTTTTTTGGAATCATGGGTCACCTTGACCTAGTTTTGGGAGCCATGACAACGTCACGAACAAATCTGAATTGCACTGGCCCATATATGCATCTGACCAAGTTTCATTGAAATCTACCTCATAGTTTTAGAAAAGAAGTTGAAAATGTAAAAGTTTACGCCGCGGACGACGACGACGATGACGACGCCGACGACAACGCCGACGACGACGACGACGACAACAGACAAATTTTGATCAGAAAAGCTCACTTGAGCCTTTGGCTCAGGTGAGCTAACTAGAACACAAGCTTGTATAGATCAATAAAAACTAGAACACAAGCTTGCATAGATCAATAAAAACTATAACAAGTTTGCATAGATCAATAAAAACTAGAACAAGTTTGCACAGATCAATAAAAACTAGAACACAAGCTTGTATAGATCAATAAAAACTAGAACACAAGCTTGCATAAATCAATAAAAACTAGAACACAAGCTTGCACAGATCAATAAAAACTAGAACACAAGTTTGCATAGATCAATAAAAACTAGAACACAAGCTTGCACAGATCAATAAAAACTAGAACACAAGCTTGCATAGATCAATAAAAACTAGAACAAGTTTGCATAGATCAATAAAAACTAGAACACAAGCTTGTATAGATCAACAAGAGGCCCAATAGGGCCTGTGATGCTCAACTGGCTGCATATGTAAGACAATGTTTGTTTTTGATTGAAATGCTGTTTAACGTTCAACTCAAGAATATTTCACTTATATGGAGACTGTCAATTTTGGAAATGGTGGAGGACACTGGATTATAGGAGAAAACCACGACCAAGCAGCAAGTTAACTGACAAACTTTCAAAGATGAAGTGCTAGCCCACTTGGCATTAATGCACAATGTCAGGGGTGAAAGGTGCTGTGATTTGTACCATCGAATGTTTAAGACCACACAGCCACTGTGGCCCCTGTAAGACAATGTGATGTGGTTACCATAATTGGTTCATCAGCTTAAGATGGGAAATAAATTGAGCTTATGACCATTTTTGCTTCAATGAAGCCTACTTTGCAACACACACATGCAGGCATGCTTCACTATGCCATAAACTCAGCTGGGTTTAGCCAGTTGAGCTTAGAATGGATCCACAATGGCTATTTTTATATATATATATCTAGTAACAACAGGCATCTTAGACTGGTTCAAACTTTTTTTACGCCGATGTAGGAACCTTCCACAGGAAGTTTGGTTCCAATTCGCCCAGTGATTTTAGAGGAAAAGATTTTACTAAATATTACACCTAATTTGCATATTTCTTGAAAATTGGGTCAATAAAAATTTTCTCAGAAAAAAAACATTATGTATTTTGAATCCCACACAGTATACTTTATATATTTAAAATTTGAGCTCAATTGGTGGAAAAAAAGATCAACAATGGTCTTTTTTTTTTCTTTCTATTTTTAGTTATGACAGCCATCTTGGATGTCAGGCCAGGTTGCCTGGTACCACCTTTAGTCAGGCTGACATTTGGACCTTCCACACAAAATTTCATTCCACTTGGCCCAGTTGTTTCAGAGGCGAAGATTTTCAAAGATTTCACTAAATATTACACCTTAAGCATAATTCTTGAAAATTGGGTCAACAAAAATGTTCTCATAAAAACCCTTTAAATATGTTGAATGCCCCACTATCTACTCTCTACATTTCAAATTTGAACAAAAACGGTTAAAAAATGACTCAGCAATGGCTGTTTATGTGTTTTTGCTATTTATAGTAACAGCGGCCATCTTGGATGTCTGGCGGGGTCGCCTGGTACAAACTTTGGTCCACCCCACCTAGGGACCTTCCACATTAAATTTGGTTCCAATTGGCCCAGTGGTTTCAGAGGAGAAGATTTTCAAAGAATTGATTAAATATTACACCTCATTTGCATAATTCGTAAAAATCAGGTCAACGAAAAATTTCTCATAAAAACCCATTACATTTGTTGAATGCCCCACTATCTACTCTCTACATTTCAAATTTGAACAAAAACGGTTAAAAAATGACTCAGTAATGGCTATTTATGTGTTTTTGCTATTTATAGTAACAGCGGCCATCTTGGATGTCAGGCGGGGTCGCCTGGTACAAACTTTGGTCCACCCCACCTAGGGACCTTCCACACCAAATTTGGTTCCAATTGGCCCAGTGGTTTCAGAGGAGAAGATTTTCAAAGAATTGATTAAATATTACACCTCATTTGCATAATTCGTAAAAATCGGGTCAACGAAAAATTTCTCATAAAAACCCGTTACATATGTTGAATGCCCCGCTATCTACTCTCTACATTTCAAATTTGAACAAAAACGGTTAAAAAATGACTCAGCAATGGCTATTTATGTGTTTTTGCTATTTATAGTAACAGCGGCCATCTTGGATGTCGGGCGGGGTCGTCTGGTACAAAATTTGGTCTATCCCACCTAGGGACCTTCCACACCAAATTTGGTTCCAATTGCCCCAGTGGTTTCAGAGGAGAAGATTAAAGTTTACGCACGCACGCACGGACGCACGGACGCACGCAAAACCATGCCATAAGCTCAGCTGGCTATAGCCAGTTGAGCTAATAAAAACTAGAACACAAGCTTGCATAGATCAATAAAAACTAGAACACAAGCTTGCATAGATCAATAAAAACTAGAACACAAGTTTGCATAGATCAATGTCAGACGTTTTTATTTTTACTGATGCATGTAAATATAAGATAAAAATGTGAAGTAACCTAAAGTCAATTTTATATCAGGTGAATAAATACACCAAATAGTAAAACAGGTAGAAGAAAATACCCCATTCAGGTTAATGTCTCCCAAAACAGACACTAATACTATTTATCTAAAATTTAACTTTTAAAAATATTCAAACCAAAACTAGAAAAAAAATGAAATTCCACAGACTGGTTGATCTTTATTTTGTCTACGTTCAGAAATACACTGAATATGGCTTGGAAATTTGTAATGTTTTCAATTAGTTGATAAAAAGTTTATTTACAACACATTTCCTTTAAAAAAATGAAATGGCCTTTCAGCTTAAATATATCTTTTTGAAATTTTAGATCCTTAATTACTTCCCTTTCTGGTAGATGGTTTAGGAGACAGTTTCCTAAATGTGTTTTTCTCAACCTTTACAACAGTATACAGTTATTATCAACTACATGTATTATAAACTATGGATAATTAAAATATAATATAAATTTCTTATCAACTACATTGTGTAAAATAAAGGAAATAATCTGCTTTATTTGACACTTACATCCTCTAGAATTTGTTCAGTCATAACTCCCAGTAGTATTGCTATCGTTTAAAAAATATTTTTATTTATTTTATTTTTATTTTATTTATTTATTATTTTTGTTAATTAATGATATGTATTCAAATGAAAAAAAATTCTTCCCAAACTTTTCCATGATTTTCCAAAATGTGTGACATTGTTCTGATGATGGCAGATTATATATATAATGTCCTCACCATCTGAGAGAAACAAAGCTATCCTGAAGTGATGTAGTCATGTAAATAATGGTCTTAAAAGTCATGTGACAAAGTGAACAAAAGTAAGATTTAAAATACAAATGAATATGATTGATTTAATTAAAAAATATAACAGTGTTCATATTGTCAAAAATTATGCATGCAATCAGTGGAATTTAAAACATTTTAAATGTTGCTGATGCAATAAATACATGTGCATATCATTTAGAATAATTTTTTATTCTCACCACAAACATTGCTGTACAATCTGTTGTAATCAAGGTTTTCACAAAAAGCCTTTTAAGAGCTACATGTAAATCATATCACCATGGTTACCATAAAGGATATCTACTGATTTCCAAATAAACTGATAATAACACCTGGTATTGAAACAGCTAAATTTCAAGATAAAAAACTTTTATTTTCCACTACCAAAAGTAAAAACAAAAAAGATTTTTATTATTTCAAACAAGTTGGAGAGTATCCAAGCTAAAGCAGATTTGAACCTTTTTATGGAATGCAGATTGGTGGGAAAAGCATTTATAACAAAATTAAAAGACAATATTTAATATTATTATACATAAAAAATACAATTAAACAATGATCTGTAGGAGATGAAATGTGAAATATTAACAAATGGTGTCAAAGTGTCCTATCCCAATGACATAAAAAATGTATGATACAATTTTATGAATACCCTATTTAAACTATACAATAAAACAGAGACTACAAATGTTAAAAAATAAAATCAATTTGACTATACTTTAAATCTACTACCGGACTACAGTCATTTCTCTCTATATATATCTGTAAAGTCAGTATGAAGAAATCTGGCAGTAAAATTCAGATTTTAAATATTGGGTTCACCAGTACACAATGAGATATCCTTCCTATATCTGAACAATTAACTCCCATGGATATATGGGACTCGGGCTGAGTGGTATAAAATGTGCTCTTACGGATCAATGCCTCTCACCACCTAGGGTTAAATCCCACTTGGGCAGATTCTTGGGTTAGAAAGTTTGTCAGTTCATTTGCTGATGGTTGGTAATATTCTCCAACTGATGGTTGGTAATATTCTCCAACTGATGGTTGTAATATTCTCCAACTGATGGTTGGTAATATTCTCCAACTGATGGTTGGTAATATTCTCCAACTGATGGTTGGTTATATTCTCCAACTGATGGTTGGTAATATTCTCCAACTGATGGTTAGTAATATTCTCCAACTGATGGTTGGTAATATTCTCCAAGTTCTCCAGTTTCATCTACCATCTCAAAACTGACAGCCTCTAAATAAGAGAACGAATCTAGACTGGAGTGTTAAACTCCATTACACTACTCTTTTCTTCATTTGATATAGAAATACATCAGTTGAGAAAAAATTTATGTCAATACGAGAAATTGCAATATTAAGATTTTTCTAAATTTATGTGCTTAAACGTTAGGAGATATTAATCACATGGTAGGCTGGTCAACCTCGTTGTTTGAATGCTCAAGTCAAATTTTATTTAAAATTATTTTGTACAAGTGTCATGTATCCTGAGGCTGACTGACTTTGTCATCATACAATACGTAATCAAGTACATAACCCTGAAATTGTTACACATTATTTTACCTACATTTTTAATAAAAAATCCATAAAAAAACTGAAGATGTCTCACCTGACTCTTATTTAGAACAAGCCTAAGTCAAAAACTGTCTCAAAAACATAAGTTTATACATGTATTTATCAAAATTGCCACCACCACATAAAAGTACAACTTAAGTCTCATTTTCACAAAACATGACAAAAAAAAAAAAACTTAGATACAAGCATCAACACAAAAGAGAATTGAATAACAAATAAAAACAATAATGCACTATAAATGAATTAAAAAAAAACAAAAAAACATTCATTATTCACTGACCTGAATTGATAAACTGTATAAGCATTACTGTATCTTAAATTCAAAATATTGAAAATATATACATGTATAAAGAAATTTTTACAAATATGTTTAAAAATGCAGTACTCAGTTCAACAATGACATTATTGCCATAGATACACATTATTTAAAACATTTTATATAGGAACAGTACAGTTATAACAACCTTCTATTACTTTACATCTTTATTACACAGAAAATTCGAGTTTTACTGCAAAGTTTTCTAGTTTTCTGGTGATTTGACATTTTGATCTACTCATTGTAGAATTTTGGTATCATTTTAACAATGTGCCTAAGTTGTGTAAATATAAAGTTGGCTGTCAAATGCACATCATAATTTCCAAAACAAGCTAAAAATGTCTAAAACTAAAATTCAAAGAATTCTGTTATGTCTAGGGCACTTCCTTTAAATAAGAAAAGGCAATAAATTCATAAAATGCAGATATTGATGTATTTTTTTAACCATGTTTCAAGTCAATTATTTGCCATTTGTTTTGTAGGCAAATTACAACTGTAACCATAGGTACGTCTTTATTCTTCAGCCTTATTGACAAAAATTACAGATTTAATTTCATTCCTCAATAAGCATGGCCTGAATAAATAACATTTTCTCTGTCAGATGTTAAACAATATGTTTGTAAGATAATAAAATTAATCTCACATCAAATCATGTATAAAAGTAAATGTCAGTTGGCTTTTGTGTAATACTTATAGGAACTTCTAAAAATAAATGAGTGACAATGTCCAAGAAATTTCCTCCTTTATTTATTTCTACTTGGCTATTTTCAGCAGTGGGTGTTGTTCATCATGACATTATGCATAATCTGAAAAGTTACTGTATTGCCTACAATAATAGATTATATATATATATATATATATAGTGACAAAGTGCTAAAATTGACTACAATAAAACCTGCCCATACAGATGTACGGAAAGTTTTATGAGTAATACATTGATTTACCTAAGTACTTTGTTAAATCAAACATTTGTATAATGAACACCTGTCTGGTCAAATAAATTCATTCCTGATTTAACTCCATTCTTTTTATAAATTTTTGTAACAGATCACCTATCTTTTTATAAAGACAATGTTCAATATTTGTAATTACTTTTATTTTTGAAAACAAAGTAGAATGACCAATTTTTGACTGTGAAAACCATCAGAAAACTACTGAAGTCCTTAAGTGAAAAAAAAACTAAAATTGTCAATCTGAGATTCTGGATCTTTTAATGTTTTTCTTCAAATGTACCCAATAAAAGCTTGATATTGAACAGTGGAACTATGTGTAATTAAATTTCTGAAAGAACATGACACCATTTTTGTAAACTTACATTACGATAGTCCTAAATTTCTTTAATTTCTACATGTACTAAAATCTTAGTCTGTGGTAGTTTATCTCCTTGCTTGGTGAACAGCGGGAACTGGCGGTAACCTACCAAAATACAATAAATACAATCATAATGAACTAACAATAACTGGTGATGAAACTTTAACAAAAGATTAATAGTTTTAAAGGGAGATAACTATGTTACACTTCCAAAATAATCAAAAGAAAATGTTAAGAAAACATTTATCTTGCTGTTCACTCTTATTGACGAGCCATGAGAAACATGGAATAAGTCTGATAATCTCAAAGTCAATTTCTAACTTCTCACAAATGGATTAAAGAATTTCTGAATTTTAGTGTCAAAGAACTCAATTGAGACTGTATACATGTATATTACACACTGACAAAAACATTACAGGACAGCATACCTAAAAACTCTATACTACTACAAACAGCAATTTGTAAAAGCTTATGATCTTTATAAAAAAAAAAATACAGGTTCAGAGATAGAGTGATTAGGTTTATATAAATATATATATATTACCTTCCTGCATTGAGGTAAATGGCAACACATAATATCCAATAAAATCATCCACATATCTGTCACTATCATAGATAGCGAATCTCACTACAGCCAACTGTGGAGTTGTAATTGTAAAATTAACAACTTCATCCCAGCGTGGATTAAAACCTACAAATGTATTTAAATCAATGATTTACATGTTCTGAAAAATGATTATGAACCAGAAATATATTGCTGCCAATAACTTTATCAGCAGTATATTTTCTTTAAACTTTGTGTGGAGTTATTGTAAACAATGTTATTTGATTTTACTTTGTACATGAGCATACATACAACAGCTTTAAGAGTGTTAATAAATGGATATGATCATCACAGATTTACACAACAGATTATTGTGGTCAGTGAAATTAGTATGGTCAGCAGCAGGGTAAAAACCATTATGATGTGTATTTGACAGGCATCAAATAGGTTTTTTCAGAGAAAATTTCATTTCAATCAAAGAAAATATGCATTCTGGTTTGAGAGGACAAATACAATCTTTTGAAACAAAACTTAAGAAATGAAATCTCTGCTACAGTATTTTATCAGGTAAATTCGGGAAAAATGTGAAAAGTGGAAAATTTTGTTGAAATTTTTTGTCAGTTAAAAACATTGATTTCCTAAGGGCTGTTCCAGAAAAAATTACATGGTACCCTTTGACGGCAAACGATATATTTTTCTGTGGGTTGTGGGGGTATCTGACATTTATTTTCTGTGGGTGGTTGTATCTCAAATAAATTAAATTCTATGGGTTGTCGCAAAATTTATATTATTTTAATTTATTTCTGTCGTTTTTATGTCGCGAAAACTTGCCTCTCCTCTAAACAAATTAAACTGCAGGAAATAATCGTTTATATGACATCACGGTAACAAAAAAAAGGTAAACAAGTTAGCTCCCCTGTATTGTTGTTTTGTGTACCGACATAAAGACGGTTCGAAGACTGCTTATTTGTGTTAATCCAGAAAATTTCCGCCATGCGGCCGAGGTCAGTTGAAGACGTCTGCGCTTGGTTGGAGCAGAACGGGCTGACAGAATACAAAAATACATTCATAGGTGTCAAGTATATTATTAGAAATGATTGATACGTCTAAGAAATAAAAGGAAGACCATGCATTTCTACACCCCCCTCTGAAATACCGCTATGTTCGCGTTCAAAGAGATCGTGTTTAATTTCTGGCATAATGGGGTTCATACCTGTATTTAAAATTGTCTTTGATCAAACGGTACATATTTGATTTTAAATTTTAACGTTAATTTGAGTTTAAACCTGATCAAACATCGCCAACATGTTGGCAATTTCCGGGAATACCCCTCGAATGTTAAAATTAGAATATGGTTGAGCCAATCAAATTAAAGTTAATAAATTTCTATCTCGTAACAGCTAATGAACGCGAATGTAACTGTTTATGGGATTCCCCCATTAAATGGAGCAAAATATCGCCGACTTTTAGTAATGTTTATCTGTTTATAAAGATATCGGTTTATAAAGAAACGATCTTTTATCTTTTGACAACTGTAAGGATTATTTCATTCAGCTCCAGTCGAAATTTAATGTTAATGAACCAGCATTGTCAGCAACGTCTGAGAGTGAGAGGCCCATAGGGAATTACGTTAGCCATAAATTTTTCTCTCATTTACGTAGAAATTTTTGTAATATTGCAGTGATTTTATGATTAAAATGTTACCTGACTGTAAGTACTGACAGAGAATAACCTTAACTGAATTTTGTTTGTATTTTGAAAAACTGAACACAGTTTGTATTATTATCTCAGTATTAGAGTTAAGTCCATTTTATCTGTTGATTAGTAATTGTGGTGTTAATAACTAGGCTATAAATAAATGCATATCAAAAAAAAAAAAATTTTTTAATTATTTTTCATTGCCTAATTTGCAGTTATTTGCATCTGAAAAATGCAAAATTGACAAATGTAAGCAACAAAAAGGAAACATAGCATAAACAAAAGAATTAAAAGCTCGATACATTGCACAACTTGGGATGTACAAATATACTTTCAAAAATTAAAAATGATCCTTGTACATTTTTTAAAACTATCCCAATAACTGGTTGAAGTACCCAGTGTCCATAAAAATTCAACATTATAAATGTACATATGGATATACAACAAAATATATAATGGCTTGGGCATTTATCAGGGTACTAAGCTTTTCTGAAAGCTATTTAAGAGACATTACTTAAAAAGGTCCAACTTGTATACAGTGGGACAGAGAATCCTGTCCATTCACCTTTAGTGCAAGGGGGCACATTGTGGTGTTTCACCAGTAATACCATACGGCATGGAATGTGGAAGATTAACAAGATTAGAGAAGTAAAAAAGATGGTATAATTTCTTTTATATAGTCTGAATACAAGGTTTCATAATATTTTAAAGTGAGATTTTTCCTGTCAAGCAAGAATCATATTTTATGGGACCTCTGTAATTTGTGATAATTGCAAAGTTTACAAGTTAAATGGAGGTTGCATGTGGGGAATACTGCATCTGAGGAGTTGATTCCATTTCCTCAGAACTTTTTGTATGAATTGTTACTTTTAATTGTAATATCACATTTATGAGGATACATCCTGTATTGATCTAAAACTTATTATTGATTTAATTTATTTATATGGGTGGTGGTATCTCTGAATAATTAAATTCTACGGGTGGTTGAATTAGAAAAAAAAAGAAATTGTGGGTGGTGGGGGTTTCAAAAAAGTGCCTTCAAACCCACCCATACAGTTTTTTCTGGAACAGCCCTAAGTAGGAAAATCTTTATTAATGATATTTTAGATGATGATTTCAAAGCAAGTACACATGCAGAGAATTTTAAATGGCATTATACAAAGTTGCTTGTGATTGGTTGATTGGAGGGGGAGGGAGGGTATATTTACCATTATTCTGTATAACACTTGTCTTGACTTGTTTAGTATCTGCTCGAACTCCATGAATTTCCACCTTGATAAAGGGATCTATTACCTCCCCTTTTGTCGTATCTTTAGGTTTTGGTATCTGGTAACCACTAATTATCTGTAATTATATAACGTTCTTTGTTTTATTTGTTTATCTTGGAATAAAATGTGTTGTATTCTGTACTTTGGATTAGTTGACAACAGAAACCATAAATACTTTAAGTGTGCTAAAAAGGTTTAAAAGATTTTTTTTTTTGGATACGTTGAACGTACAACAATTAGACAATATCATAAAAAAAGAAAATTATGTCTAAATTTGAAAGACTCACTTAGAGGTAATAAAAACAACCAAATAACTTATTTCAGAAATAGAATTTACAATCAACAGGCTGCATGTAGCTTGCTTGTACATAATGATATTTTAGTTAAAAAAAAAAAAAAAAAAAAAAAAAAAAAAAAACATAATGTACATGTACTTACTGTTAATTTTAATGTTTTTCCTGACCCATATCTGCTTAAAGATCTTTTTTCTTTGAACAAATCTCCTAAAATAGTCATAAAACATAAATACAACAATGTAAAAGCAAATATGAAATTGGTTCATGAATTAAGAGGGCTGGTAGTTAACAACAGAAAACACCATTATCATCTAAAGGATGAAATGACTTTGTTTTATCTGAAATGTGTGATTCTTTGGGGTCATATGGTCTTCATTCCTGTCTTGTCTACAGTGGTGTGCATTTTAAATATAAGGATTTTATCAATCTTTTTTTTTGTTGTTTGACACTTCAACTTAATAGAGAAGATTTTAAATTCAAAATATGCAAAGCATCTTTAGATTACCATTTTGTAGGAACTCTGATTTTAATAAATATCCACTATTACCATTATCCATAAATTTACCATGAAGAATCTGCATTGGTTCTGTTCCAGTTTGGTAATTCAAGGCCACTGAAGTACTGAATTATTGTTTGACACTTCGACTTAATAGAGAAGATTTTAAATTCAAAATATGCAAAGCATCTTTAGCTTACCATTTTGTAGGAACTCTGGTTTTAATAAATATCCACTATTACCATTATCCATAAATTTACCATGAAGAATCTGCATTGGTTCTGTTCCAGTTTGGTAGTTCAAGGCCACTGAAAAAAATTAGAACACATAAATAAAAGTCATATATCTGTTTAATATTTGTTCTACTACAAAAAAACTTTATTTTGTACAGGTTTCTCAAAAAACTAAACATTGGTTTCTGACAAAGACTGGTTAATGGCAGTAACTATATTATACTTCAGGCTAGCTAAGAAACATTGGACTTCAATTGGTATTCCACAATTGGAATTATAATATGACAAAATGTATTAAGAATTATTTTAAACATTAGAATTTTTACAAAGATCTAACTAAAACAGCAAGGCAAGCTTGTAAGTATGACTTTATTACTCTTACTTTACAATCTCTATTTAACATACATGTACTGGTGGAATATAGACAGGATATGACTCGGTCAGGGATGAAACCCATAACCAAAACACAACAAAATGTATGACTTGCTAACTCATTACCGGTACTTAACAATCTATATTCTACATACTGGCAGAATATAGACAGGATATGGCTTGGCCAGGGATGAAACCCATAACCAAACACAACAAAAAGTATGACTTACCCACTTGGCACCCTGTATTCCACATAGGTATAGGATTATAGTTACTAGAGTCTGTTCGAGAACCAGCAGGATAAGTGCGAACTAACATCTTCTGAGATAATTTATTTACATTTTCTGGTTCATTTTCAATCATTTTTATGACCTTGTTTTCTCCTAAGGACACAAAAATTCCATCTGAAATTGAAAAAATATCATGATAAATATCCGGTGTTACTTAAATTACAAGTACAATGATAAATTTAATACAGCTTTGTTTTAGTTAAATTATTATTGTATTTACACCAATGTTTATTGTTCTAGTTAGTGGAGGTATTCCTGATATTGAAGTTCGAGCCAATTACATTTATTTACAAAGGATATAATAGGAATTTGGTAAGGACCGACAGAGGATTCTAAATTTTATCTGGGGTATTCGATGTTTTGAAGTTTGAGCGATCAAAGTTATTTCCCGATTCACATTTAAGATATTGATATAAACTTACTACTTGATAAAGCTTCACTGACACCTCTAAATCCAATAGCTTTTAATCCTATTACATCAGAAAATTCTGGTGATAATTTTAGATTTTTAGATTTCTTCTCTTTTTCAATTTGTTCATTATTTTCTGCTGCTTCATCTTCATCACTGACTTCTCCAACATCTTCCTCATTACTGATGATCCGAGAACTAGATCCTAACTTCTTACCCTATAAATGAAGAGGTTTTCTTTAAATTGTCTTATAGATAAAAACTATAAAACTAATGATTTATGATGTGGTACAATTAGCATAGTGTTAGATAAGAACTACATAGATCTGTAAATTGTCTTCAGTACCCACCAAACTTCTCTAAATGTATACTTTAAACAAATATTTTGATGCAAATAATTCTGAGGTGATATCATTAGAAATATCAATCTACACATGAGTAATAAACATCAATACTAATACAACAGACAGAAGAAATGTTAATATTTCCTGATATATTAAACATGATTATCATGTCAGCCACTTTAAAATATACCATGAGTATTGACATCAGGTAAAGTATTGTTACTATGGAAATGGAGTAATCAACAGGTATCATAATACTTTAAAACAAATCAACTGTTGAAAAAATTGAATTGCCTTTGTCTATATTTTCTTTTCAAAACTATATTTAACTTATGTTTTAATAACAGTATTTAACTTTTTTACTTTAATTTTGTTGGGCTATTGAAGCTTTGAACATGAAATTTATAAATTTTCAAATTTAAATGTGATTTGTAATTTTTTTAGCCTTGTAGACTTCCATGATCATTTATGAAAGAAAATTCAACAATCACACAAAGTTAAAAAAATTCAATAAATCTTATATACCATGTATACTTCAGAATCTCACTTCATAGTTATATAAAATATACAAGTTTGTGAGAATCTTGTGTTTACTGTAAAACTTTGTAAAATTATTGATATAAATCACACCAGTTTTTTACTTGTTAACACCATGAGTTACTCACGAAGTGTTCTCCCTCGGTGATATTGTTATCACTGTTAGTTCAGTGTGTCCTGTAAAACTTCAAATGTTATTCAGATATTGTGCGGATTTTTACAAAATCTTACATTACTGTTACCATAGCAATAAAACACAGTGCAGAGTTTTACAAAATCTGTTACCATAGTAATCAAACATAGATCGTTGTGTTGACTGTTAGCTCTTTAATGTCTCGTTAAACATCACACGTTTTTGTTTTTTAGCTCTTTGAGATAAAACTTTGTTATTATCATTTCATTCTTTTATAAAAAAATTGCTCTTAAGAATTTGTCTTGTTTTAAAAACATGTTAGTAAACCGGAACATGTTTGGAAATAGGAATGTAACCAGGTCAGTTGTGTAACAGTTTCTAAATTTATTAATTTAATGTTTCTGGGTATATTTCGTAAATATATTCAATATTATTATATAGTTTATCTATATACATTTTCCAATTAGTTTATTAGCTCTGATGTGATTATTTCATAAATCTACATGAATTTAAAGAAATCTGGTCAATATTAATCATGCTAAAATAAAACTAGGAAATCCCTTACAACTTGGTCGTTCATAACCATGAAACAAAAAACTAAATGGTTGTAATGACTAGCAACAAAAGATTTGCCGAAGTTGACAATGATGATTTTGCAATCATCTCAGTCAATATATTTTGTTCCAGTAAATATTAGAGCTTTTACAAAAGTAAAAAGTCCATAATTGTATAACATTACATAGCTTTAACAAAAAGGATTTCTTACATAAATTTTACCATTAAATATGATTTTGAATGTTATATGCGACAGATATTTCATGAGAATGGTGGAATTTTTCAAAATTCTGAAATTTTGCTTCTCCTGATTGACAGATTTTAGGTAAAACATTAGGATGTCAGAGAGAGAGAGAGAGAGAGAGAGAGAGAGAGAGAGAGAGAGAGAGAGAGAGAGATAGAGAGAATTATTATGCTAAGTATCAAAGTATTTTTGTTTATGTATTCATGTATATATTTTATGTTAAACTGCACACAATGTAAATTATGTAAAAACAGGGGTTAACCACACACTGGTATACCTGTGTTCTAAACAGAGATTTATACACTGACTGTCCATACTTTTTACCCTATAATTTGTAATAAAAAGACTTAATAAATCTACATATAAACTTTATAAAGAATCAAACCATTTAAAGAAACCTAACAGATCAAAATTTAACAGGTATTTTTGTTATATATTTACTACCCCTGAGCGGCTACCTCTGCTGGTGGAGTAAAACTCCCAGAGGGTATCAATAACTCAGTAGGCAGGACTTTGTGCTGTCAGAAAATGTACCATTTAGCAAAATTTTCATCCGTCTTATTTTTGAAATTTATTTAAAACTAAGGTTTGTTCCCTCTCAGCTGGATTTGGATAAATATGAATTTGGAACTTTGGATACAATAATTTTCAACTGTTTGGAACTTTGGATACATTAATAATCAACTGTTTGGCTTATGTTTTTTATCTTTCAATCTTTTTGGCCCCTAGTGTCACTGATGAGGAATGATTTTCTGAAATGTGCACAGATGGCACATCAAAATTAAACAGGTTTTTGTATTATATATAAGACAATTTTGCTACAAACAATTAAATTTATTTAATTTGAATGTTTAAAATATACTTAATCATAAACTTTCAGCAAACAATAAAACTTGAATTACTCATAGCGTGTGGAAATTTTATTTCATTTTCAAATTATAGTTTTTAAGGCATATATTCATATTCAAAAAGTTGATTAAGTTGTATTTAAGGATGTTTGTGTAAGTTCTCCTTAAATTAAATTTATATTCTGGATAGCAAAGATAACCAACTTATGTCCTTTGTTTGTCAAAGGTTATCAAACAAAACCATTCAACTGTCTACAAGAACTTCATATCATCTTTACTAAGCTTTTTTATTACTAGTTCCAGCAAGCAGGCAAGATACAATGTCTATTTTTAACAAAATGACTTACTTTTAAAACAATTTTACCCTTGAGATCTGAAGGAGATGGAATTTCATCTGGTATTTGTTCTGGTGCATAAAGCAGATCTGAAACACAAATGACAGAACAATCACAAACAGCAAGTGTTCTGAAATACTTAGTTACCAGTGACTATCACTTTTCTCACATCATACACCTATCACAAACAGCAAGTGTTCTGAAATACTTAGTTACTGGTCAGTGACTATCACTTTACTCACATCATACATGTATCACAAACAGCAAGTGTTCTGAAATACTTAGTTACTGGTCAGTGACTATCACTTTTCTCACATCATACACCTATCACAAACAGCAAGTGTTCTGAAATACTTAGTTACTGGTCAGTGGCTATCACCTTACTCACATCATACACCTATCACAAACAGCAAGTGTTCTGAAATACTTAGTTACTGGTCAGTGACTATCACTTTACTCACATCATACACCTATCACAAACAGCAAGTGTTCTGAAATACTTAGTTACTGGTCAGTGACTATCACTTTATTCAAATCATACACCTATCACAAACAGCAAGTGTTCTGAAATACTTAGTTACCAGTGACTATCACTTTACTCACATCTAAACCTATCACAAACAGCAAGTGTTCTGAAATACTTAGTAACCAGTGACTATCACTTTACTCACATCATACACCTATCACAAACAGCAAGTGTTCTGAAATACTTAGTTACCAGTGACTATCACTTTACTCACATCATACACCTATCACAAACAGCAAGTGTTCTGAAATACTTAGTTACTGGTCAGTGACTATCACTTTACTCACATTATACACCTATCACAAACAGCAAGTGTTCTGAAATACTTAGTTACCAGTGACTATCACATCATACACCTATCACAAAGCAAGTGTTCTGAAATACTTAGTTACCAGTGACTATCACTTCACTCACATCATACAACTATCAAAAACAGCAAGTGTTCTGAAATATAAGTTACTGGTGGCTATCACTTCACCGACATAATACAACCACTAACTCACAAATTGCAACCATCAAGTCACAAAACATAATGATCAACTCATAAGTTACAACTACCAACTCACAAACATTAACTACCAATTCCCAAAATACAACTTTCAAAGTTAATGAAATCATCTTATTTTATTTAATATGTGGAGCTAAATTTAATGATATAGTAAAATAAAGAAGTTAAAACAATGATAATGTAGTAGAAAAAGAAAACATTACCTCCAAGTATGGTGCGTAAGTAGTCGGCCATGACAGCTTGCTGTTTCACAGAACAATGGTTCTCTATTGACAATATAACAGGATACCTGGAATTCAGGAAACGTAAAATTTGTTTACATAAACTAATATCATGTAGCTCTGGTATATAAAAAAAATGGGACAAAAAAAAAATTAAACACCTCACATCAGAGCTACATTACATTGTATCTGACATCAGAGTTACATTGTACTGTATCCAACATCAAAACTCCATTACACTGTATCTGACATCAGAGCTACATTACACTGTATCTGACATCAGAGCTACATTACACTATATCTGAAACCATGTTTATTTCTTACAAATGAAGTTATCATTATATTAAATGATAGCCTCTTATATTTGTGTGGAATTACAGCAGGGAATAATGTTTTTCCTGTACATGTGGCATTGATTCCTGGATTGTGCTTCATTTATATTTTCCATAAAAAGAAAAAATCTTAACACAAATTCCAAGATATGTAACACAGTACATGGATGCTATAACACAGTACATGGATGCTATAACACAATACATGGATGCTATAACACAGTACATGGATGTTATAACACACTGCATGGATGCTATAACACAGTACATGGATGCTATAACACAGTAAATGGATGCTATAACACAGTACATGGATGTAATAACACAGTACATGGATGCTATAACACAGTACATGGATGCTATAACACAGTACATGGATGCTATAACACAGTGCATGGATGCTATAACACAGTACATGGATGTTATAACACAGTACATGGATGCTATAACACAGTACATGGATGCTATAACACAGTACATGGATGCTATAACACAGTACATGGATGCTATAACACAGTACAAGGATGCTATAACACAGTACATGGATGCTATAACACAGTACATGGATGCTATAACACAGTACATGGATGCTATAACACAGTACAAGGATGCTATAACACAGTACAAGGATGCTATAACACAGTACAAGGATGCTATAACACAGTACATGGATGCTATAACACAGTACATGGATGTTATGACACAGTACATGGATGCAATAACACAGTACATGGATGCTATAACACAGTACATGGATGCTATAACACAGTACAAGGATGCTATAACACAGTACATGGATGCTATAACACAGTACATGGATGCTATAACACAGTACATGGATGCCATAACACAATACATGGATGCTATAACACAGTACAAGGATGCTATAACACAGTACATGGATGCTATAACACAGTACATGGATGCTATAACACAGTACATGAATGCTATAACACAGTACATGGATGCTATAACACAGTGCATGGATGCTATAACACAGTACATGGATGTTATAACACAGTACATGGATGCTATAACACAGTACATGGATGCTATAACACAGTTCATGGATGCTATAACACAGTACATGGATGCTATAACACAGTACATGGATGCTATAACACAGTACATGGATGCTATAACACAGTACAAGGATGCTATAACACAGTACAAGGATGCTATAACACAGTACATGGATGCTATAACACAGTACATGGATGCTATAACACAGTACATAGGTGCTATAACACAGTACATGGATGCTATAACACAGTACATGGATGCTATAACACAGTACATGGATGCTATAACACAGTACATGGATGCTATAACACAGTAAATGGATGCTATAACACAGTACATAGGTGCTATAACACAGTACATGGATGCCATAATTTTTTTTCCTGATGTAACTATCAGTATATTTAGTTCACCAGTTAGTGATTGCCTGCTACACCTTCTGACAGGCTTAGTACTAGATAGATTAGGTAGAAACAGTACAAAAATACCAAATAAAATGTTATCAGTATCCACATCATAATGACCCTCCTTTATAAAAGTGAGACAAAATTTTAAAGCGACAAGGGATGTGTTAAACAATATATCTGACTATTTGATAAACATTGTTGTTATTACAAACACCAGAGAGAGAGAGAGAGAGAGAGAGAGAGAGAGAGAGAGAGAGAGAGAGAGAGAGAGAGAGAGAGAGAGATGTTAAATATTAACATTTTTGATTGAACCTGACAAATGTCATCCTTAGGGCAACCATAGTGTTATTTTAATGAATAAGGTTACCATTATTTGCTTTACTAATTACTCTCAATTTTTTAACATTTTTAGATTTCACAAACCTACCCATGCTTGCCAGAACAAACTCACTGCAAATGTTACCAATGATACTCAATATAAGAACTCAATAGCATTACCCAATTACAAATCATCAGTTAATGCTACAATAACACTGAACTCAAATAGCATTACCCAATTACAAATCATCAGTTAATGTTACAATATCACTGAACTCAAATAGCATTACCCAATTACAAATCATCAGTTAATGTTACAATATCACTGAACTCAAATAGCATTACCCAATTACAAATCATCAGTTAATGTTACAATATCACTGAACTCAAATAGCATTACCCAATTACAAATCATCAGTTAATGTTACAATACCACTGAACTCAAATAGCATTATCCAATTACAAATCATCAGTTAATGTTACAATATCACTGAACTCAAATAGCATTACCCAATTACAAATCATCGGTTAATGTTACAATATCACTGAACTCAAATAGCATTACCCAGTTACAAATCATCAGTTAATGTTACAATAACACTGAACTCAAGCAGCATTACTCAATTACAAATCATCAGTTAATGTTACAATACCACTGAACTCAAATAGCATTACAATACCACTGAACTCAAATAGAATTACCCAATTACAAATCATCAGTTAATGTTACAATACCACTGAACTCAAATAGCATTTCCCAAATTACAAATCATCAGTTAATGTTACAATAATACTGAACTCAAATAGCATTACCCAAATAATAACAAGAGCACCGCCAAACCGGGTAATATACACCATCACTATCTGTGATGTCAGATTTCATTGGAATCATACTTTTCTAGATCAGTTTAAAAATTTTGGAGAAACTAGAGATGAAACAGTCAACCTGTGCACCTTTAAATGCATGGAAACTAAATTTGTATAGTAACTGAGACCTTGACCTTTGACCTAGTGACCTGATTTGTTATCCCATGCTATATGTCACCAAAGGGAATTAATAGTTGACTAATTTGGAGATTAATCTGACAAATTGTGTGTCTTCAAATGCACAGAAATCAAATTTCTATTTAGACACATGGTGTGTCTTTAAATGCAACAAAACTTCATTCCTATTCATAGTTAATGTGACCTTGACCCTTGACCTGATTTACAATCCCATGGGTTTTCTTATCACAAAGAATAAGTAAAAACAAAAGTTTGAGATCAATGGGACAAACAGTGTGTCTTTAAATCAAAGAAACAATTTCTATTTATAGTAACTGTGACCTTTGACCTAGGGACCTAATTTGCAATACTATGCATTGTCAAAGGGAATGAGTTGACAAAGTTTGAGATCAATCAGACAAACAGTGCATCTTCAAATGCACAGGAATCAAATTGTTAACAGACAGCTGCCTACCCAGATGGGCAGTGCCATAACATAATATGACCCATCAATATTGATGGGTGTATAAAAATTAATCAAATCACAAGCATAATTATAATTTGCCAAGCACATATATAAAATGAACTGAATACTAAATGCATACATTAAATTGTAAATGGTGTGTCTATAAATCTAACAGATGGCAAGACCTATCTTCTTTTATCATATGTTTCAAATTTTGTACAATCAAACTCTGATTTTTATTTTTATTTTAAATCTTGTAATAGTCTCTAAATCAGTAGGTGCTATGACAAAGTTGTTATTACTTTAAACTGAATTTAAAAAATTTAAAAAGTTGAATTGGTTGAAATAATATTTTACATCTAATTCAATAAGTAAGTTTCTGGAATGGTAGAGTAAACTGGAGTACCTGGAAAAACTACAAATCTTTGACAAGTTTAAGATAAAAGTCCTAAGTGGAAATTTGTACCTTGGTACTGTGATGATATTTAACAAAATACAGAAAATTAACAAAGGGTTTAATGTGACTAGCCATTTAAAGTGCAGACAAAATGTAGGAAATGTGCCCAATGATTACATGTTGAAACACCCAGTATACCGAAAATAAAACTACATTATGTTGTGATATTACATACTTATCAGAAAATTTCAAATTAAAAGAGAAATAAATTATTTTTATTACATCTAGAAAAAATTGATATTCTGCAAAAAATTAGCAAATTTGTGAGATAGCATGAAAAAGATTAAACAGTATCAAAAAAATCACGATCAAGTCCCTTAATGCCCACAGTAAAATTATTGCAAAAGGATCGACTGTAGTCCTTATAACAACCAATGTACATTGTATATTCTAAAAAAATATATCCCAAATTTACTAATTTAATCAAATCTTTATCCAACTTTCTTTTTTCTAAGATAAGCATTTTTATAATTTTATTTCAGAAACCAAATTTCTTATATTTCAAATTAACCTTCCTTAAATCAACTAATCCAAAACATTGAATCTTGTTACCATGGTTACAAATAATGGCATGTGACACAATTTCAAAAATTGAATGGGAAACAAAGTTTAACAAAAGTAAGTTTTTCACAAAGATAATTTTTATCAATGGAAATTAAGAAGTACAGTATACAGTAAAATCTCATTAAATGTCCCCTTAATAACTTTGCCATCTCACTTATTTACATAAAATTTTGAAATTCAAAAGACTACTTCTTTTAAATTGTCCCATGATTTAATACTACCGGTAAATACATTGCCAAAAAACTGACAGAAAAAAATGGCTGTAAAAAATCAAAGTTTTATTTTAATCCTATTTTTTGTAACAGCCACATGAGTTATAAACTTAAGTGCAGTGATATGTGTTGTTGGGCATTAAGGGGTTAATCAAGTTATACCTCTGGTCACCATTTCTGTAAACATCAAATTGAAAATTCAATACTTGAATAATTATAGACTTGGTTTAAAATGAAACATTACTTAAACAAACATTGATTTAATTTTATTTGATATATGCCTTAGCTGGTGTTAATCAGTACATTTCATAAAGTATTTAACTTGAATGGCATTAAACCCTTGTTTTCAGTTTTTTCTCATGTATTTACCTTGAATGGCATTAAACCCTTGTTTTCAGTTTTTTCTCATGTATTTACCTTGAATGGCATTAAACCCTTGGTTTCAGTTTTTTCTCATGTATTTACCTTAAATGGCATTAAACCCTTGGTTTCAGTTTTTTCTCATGTATTTACCTTGAATGGCATTAAACCCTTGGTTTCAGTTTTTTCTTATGTATTTACCTTGAATGGCATTAAACCCTTGGTTTCAGTTTTTTCTCATGTATTTACCTTGAATGGCATTAAACCCTTGGTTTCAGTTTTTTCTCATGTATTTACCTTGAATGGCATTAAACCCTTGGTTTCAGTTTTTTCTCATGTATTTACCTTGAATGGCATTAAACCCTTGGTTTCAGTTTTTTCTCATGTATTTACTTTGAATGGCATTAAACCCTTGGTTTCATTTTTTTCTCATGTATTTACCTTGAATGGCATTAAACCCTTGGTTTCAGTCATTGGTTTCAGTTTTTTCTCATGTATTTATCTTGATTGGCATTAAACCCTTGGTTTCAGGTTTTTTTCATGTATTTACCTTGATTGGCATTAAACACTTGGTTTCAGTTTTTTCTCATGTATTTACCTTGATTGGCATTAAACCCTTGGTTTCATTTTTTTCTCATGTATTTACCTTGAATGGCATTAAACCCTTGGTTTCAGTCATTGGTTTCAGTTTTTTCTCATGTATTTACCTTGATTGGCATTAAACCCTTGGTTTCAGTTTTTTCTCATGTATTTAGCTTGAATGGCATTTAACCCTTGGTTTCAGTTTTTTCTCATGTATTTATTTACCTTAATTGGTGTTGAATCCTTAATTTTAGTTTTTACCTTGTCCAGGTGTTTATCTCAAGATTGCAGTGTTTATCCAAAGTGTTTACCTTGCCAAATATTAAACCTTACATGTTAGTGTTCAGTCATTATTATCTTGTCCAGGTGTTTATCCCTAGGTTGTAGTGTTTATCCAAAGTGTTTACCTTGCCAAATATTAAACCTTACATGTCAGTGTTCAGTCATTATTACCTTGTCCAGGTGTTTATCCCTAGGTTGTAGTGTTTATCCAAAGAGTTTACCTTGCCAAATATTAAACCTTACATGTCAGTGTTCAGTCATTATTACCTTGTCCAGGTGTTTATCCCTAGGTTGTAGTGTTTATCCAAAGTGTTTACCTTGCCAAATATTAAACCTTACATGTCAGTGTTCAGTCATTATTACCTTGTCCAGGTGTTTATCCCTAGGTTGTAGTGTTTATCCAAAGTGTTTACCTTGCCAAATATTAAACCTTACATGTTAGTGTTCAGTCATTATTATCTTGTCCAGGTGTTTATCCCTAGGTTGTAGTGTTTATCCAAAGTGTTTACCTTGCCAAATATTAAACCTTACATGTCAGTGTTCAGTCATTATTACCTTGTCCAGGTGTTTATCCCTAGGTTGTAGTGTTTATCCAAAGTGTTTACCTTGCCAAATATTAAACCTTACATGTTAGTGTTCAGTCATTATTATCTTGTCCAGGTGTTTATCCCTAGGTTGTAGTGTTTATCCAAAGTGTTTACCTTGCCAAATATTAAACCTTACATGTCAGTGTTCAGTCATTATTACCTTGTCCAGGTGTTTATCCCTAGGCTTTAGTGTTTATCCAAAGTGTTTACCTTGCCAAATATTAAACCTTACATGTTAGTGTTCAGTCATTATTATCTTGTCCAGGTGTTTATCCCTAGGTTGTAGTGTTTATCCAAAGTGTTTACCTTGCCAAATATTAAACCTTACATGTTAGTGTTCAGTCATTATTATCTTGTCCAGGTGTTTATCCCTAGGTTGTAGTGTTTATCCAAAGTGTTTACCTTGCCAAATATTAAACCTTACATGTTAATGTTCAGTCATTATTACCTTGTCCAGGTGTTTATCCCTAGGTTGTAGTGTTTATCCAAAGTGTTTACCTTGCCAAATATTAAACCTTACATGTCAATGTTCAGTCATTATTACGTTGACCAGGTGTTTATCCCTAGGCTGTAGTGTTTATCCAAAGTGTTTACCTTGCCAAATATTAAATCTTACATGTTAGTGTTCAGTCATTATTACCTTGTCCAGGTGTTTATCCTTAAGTTGCAGTGTTTATCCAAAGTGTTAACCTTGCCAAATATTAAACTTTACATGTTAGTGTTCATCCAAAGTGTTTATTTTGTCCAGGTGTTTATCCCTAGGTTTTAATGTTTATCCAAAGTGTTTAACTTGCTCAGTGTTTAAACCTAGATATCAATGTTTGTCAAAAGTGTTTACTATCTTGTCTAGTGTCTATCCCTAGGTTGCATTGTTCATTCAGAGTAATAACCTTGGCTAGTGTTTAACCCTAGGCTTAAGTGTTCATCCAAAGTGTTTACCTTACCAGGTGTTTAATCTAAGTTGTCAATGTTTAACCAAGTTTTTCCTACTTTAACCAAACTTAAAGGTTTGATAAGGATAATACGATAAATAATCTTACCAAAGATTTCTACACCAGGGAATATTTTAACAACATGTATCATATTATGACAATTAGAGATTTATGTAATACTCACGGTGAAGATTGGAATGCATAGTCTTTAATGGCTGATATAACATCACGGAAATATATCTTTGATGTTAATGTGTATCCATGATAAATAACTGGCTCATTATCTGATCCATCCCAACAATCCACTAAAAATAAAAAGTTTTTAAAAAAATAAAATTTTACGGGTAGATAACATTTGACATAGAAAATCTTCAATGTTGAAACTTGTTTGAGCAAAATCTATATTTGGTTGATTGGAAAATATATCAGACTGACACAGAATGAGAGTTTTTTACTTTTCATTTACCTACATTTCAATATCAAGATATACTTGTAGATTGTTTAATAATGAACAATGGAAAACATTGTACAGTGAAATCTGTCTAAACATTGACTGTTTCATGGTCTGATATCAGAAGAGGAAATTCAGTTTAGAAATGGTATTCTAACAAACATACTAGTGGCCCTAACAACCACTCAGTACAGAAAAGTGACTAATGTAATACTGAGACTTTACACATTGATACCCTCTTGTTAATGCTGATGTATCCCTTACTTACACTCTACACATCGACACCCTCTTGTTAATGCTGATATATCCCTTACTTACACTCTACACATTGACACCCTCTTGTTAATGCTGATATATCCCTTACTTACACTCTACACATCGACACCCTCTTGTTAATGCTGATATATCCCTTACTTACACTCTACACATCAACACCCTCTTGTTAATGCTGATATATCCCTTACTTACACTCTACACATCGACACCCTCTTGTTAATGCTGATATATCCCATACTTACACTCTACACATCATCACCCTCTTGTTAATGCTGATGTATCCCTTACTTACACTCTACACATCGATACCCTCTTGTTAATGCTGATATATCCTTACTTACAATTTACACATTGACAACCTCTTGTTAATGCTGTGATATATTCCATACCTAAACTCTACACATCGACACCCTCTTGTTAATGCTGATATATCCCTTACTTACAATTTACACATTGACACCCTCTTGTTAATGCTGATATATCCTTACTTACATTCTACACATCGATACCCTCTTGTTAATGCTGATATATCCCTTACTTACACTCTACACATAAATACCATCTTGTTAATGCTGATATATCCTTACTTACAATTTACACATTGACAACCTCTTGTTAATGCTGTGATATATTCCATACCTAAACTCTACACATTGACACCCTCTTGTTAATGCTGATATATCCCTTATTTACACTCTACACATCATCACCCTCTTGTTAATGCTGTGATATATCCCCTACTTACACTCTACACATTGACACCCTCATGTTAATGCTGTGATTTATCACATACTTACACTCTACACATTGACACCCTCTTGTTAATGCGGTGATGTATCATATACTTACACTCTACACATCAACACTATCTTGTTAATGCTGATATATCCCTTACTTGCACTCTACACATTGAAACCCTCTTGTTAATGCGGTGATGTATTACATACTTACACTCTACACATCAACACCCTCTTGTTAATGCTGATATATCCCTTACTTACACTCTACACATCGACACCCTCTTGTTAATGCTGTGATATATCAAATACTTACAATCTACACATTGACACCCTCATGTTAATGCTGTGATATATCACATACTTACACTCTACACATTGACACTATCTTGTTAATGCTGATATATCCTTAATTACATTCTACACATCGATACCCTCTTGTTAATGCTGATATATCCTTACTTACACTCTACACATCGACACCCTCTTGTTAATGCTGATATATCCTTTACTTACACTCTACACATCGACACCCTCTTGTTAATGCTGATATATCCCTTACTTACACTCTACACATCATTACCCTCTTGTTAATGCTGTGATATATCCCCTACATACATTCTACACATTGACACCCTCATGTTAATGCTGTGATTTATCACATACTTACACTCTACACATTGACACCCTCTTGTTAATGCTGTGATGTATCATATACTTATACTCTACACATCGACACTATCTTGTTAATGCTGATATATCCCTTACTTGCACTCTACACATTGACAGCCTCTTGTTAATGCGGTGATGTATCACATACTTACACTCTACACATCGACACTATCTTGTTAATGCTGATATATCCCTTACTTGCACTCTACACATTGACACCCTCTTGTTAATGCGGTGATGTATCAAATACTTACACTCTACACATTGACACTATCTTGTTAATGCTGATATATCCTTACTTACATTCTACACATTGATACCCTCTTGTCAATGCTTATATATCCTTACTTAAACTCTACACATCGACACGCTCTTGTTAATGCTGATATATCCTTTACTTACACTCTACACATTGACACCCTCTTGTTAATGCTGATATATCCCTTACTTACACTCTACACATCATCACCCTCTTGTTAATGCTGTGATATATCCCCTACTTACACTCTAAACATTGACACCCTCATGTTAATGCTGTGATTTATCACATACTTACACTCTACACATTGACACCCTCTTGTTAATGCGGTGATGTATCATATACTTACACTCTACACATCGACACCCTCTTGTTAATGCTGATATATCCCTTACTTACACTCTACACATTGACACTATCTTGTTAATGCTGATATATCCTTAATTACATTCTACACATCGATACCCTCTTGTTAATGCTGATATATCCTTACTTACACTCTACACATCGACACCCTCTTGTTAATGCTGATATATCCTTTACTTACACTCTACACATCGACACCCTCTTGTTAATGCTGATATATCCCTTACTTACACTCTACACATCATTACCCTCTTGTTAATGCTGTGATATATCCCCTACATACATTCTACACATTGACACCCTCATGTTAATGCTGTGATTTATCACATACTTACACTCTACACATTGACACCCTCTTGTTAATGCTGTGATGTATCATATACTTATACTCTACACATCGACACTATCTTGTTAATGCTGATATATCCCTTACTTGCACTCTACACATTGACAGCCTCTTGTTAATGCGGTGATGTATCACATACTTACACTCTACACATCGACACTATCTTGTTAATGCTGATATATCCCTTACTTGCACTCTACACATTGACACCCTCTTGTTAATGCGGTGATGTATCAAATACTTACACTCTACACATTGACACTATCTTGTTAATGCTGATATATCCTTACTTACATTCTACACATTGATACCCTCTTGTCAATGCTTATATATCCTTACTTAAACTCTACACATCGACACGCTCTTGTTAATGCTGATATATCCTTTACTTACACTCTACACATTGACACCCTCTTGTTAATGCTGATATATCCCTTACTTACACTCTACACATCATCACCCTCTTGTTAATGCTGTGATATATCCCCTACTTACACTCTAAACATTGACACCCTCATGTTAATGCTGTGATTTATCACATACTTACACTCTACACATTGACACCCTCTTGTTAATGCGGTGATGTATCATATACTTACACTCTACACATCGACACCCTCTTGTTAATGCTGATATATCCCTTACTTACACTCTACACATTGACACCCTCTTGTTAATGCTGATATATCCCTTACTTACACTCTACACATCGACACCCTCTTGTTAATGCTGATATATCCCTTACTTACACTCTACACATTGACACCCTCTTGTTAATGCGGTGATGTATCATATACTTACACTCTACACATCGACACCCTCTTGTTAATGCTGATATATCCCTTACTTACACTCTACACATTGACACCCTCTTGTTAATGCTGATATATCCCTTACTTACACTCTACACATCGACACCCTCTTGTTAATGCTGATATATCCCTTACTTACACTCTACACATCAACACCCTCTTGTTAATGCTGATATATCCCTTACTTACACTCTACACATCGACACCCTCTTGTTAATGCTGATATATCCCTTTCTTACACTCTACACATCATCACCCTCTTGTTAATGCTGATGTATCCCTTACTTACACTCTACACATCGACACCCTCTTGTTAATGCTGATATATCCTTACTTACAATTTACACATTGACAACCTCTTGTTAATGCTGTGATATATTCCATACCTAAACTCTACACATCGACACCCTCTTGTTAATGCTGATATATCCTTACTTACAATTTACACACTGACACCCTCTTGTTAATGCTGATATATCCTTACTTACATTCTACACATCGATACCCTCTTGTTAATGCTGATGTATCCCTTACTTACACTCTACACATCGATACCCTCTTGTTAATGCTGATATATCCTTACTTACATTCTACACATTGACACCCTCTTGTTAAAGCTAATATATCCTTTACTTACACTCTACACATCGACACCCTCTTGTTAATGCTGATATATCCCTTACTTACACTCTACACATCATCACCCTCTTGTTAATGCTGTGATATATCCCCTACTTACACTCTACACATTGACACCCTCATGTTAATGCTGTGATTTATCACATACTTACACTCTACACATTGACACCCTCTTGTTAATGCGGTGATGTATCACATACTTACACTCTACACATCGACACCCTCTTGTTAATGCTGATATATCCCTTACTTACACTCTACACATCGACACCCTCTTGTTAATGCTGTGATATATCACATACTTACAATCTACACATCGACACCCTCATGTTAATGCTGTGATATATCACATACTTACACTCTACACATTGACACTATCTTGTTAATGCTGATATATCCTTACTTACATTCTACACATCGATACCCTCTTGTTAATGCTGATATATCCTTACTTACACTCTACACATCGACACCCTCTTGTTAATGCTGATATATCCTTTACTTACACTCTACACATTGACACCCTCTTGTTAATGCTGATATATCCCTTACTTACACTCTACACATCATCACCCTCTTGTTAATGCTGTGATATATCCCCTACTTACACTCTACACATTGACACCCTCATGTTAATGCTGTGATTTATCACATACTTACACTCTACACATTGACACCCTCTTGTTAATGCGGTGATGTATCATATTCTTACACTCTACACATCGACACTATCTTGTTAATGCTGATATATCCCTTACTTGCACCATACACATTGACACCCTCTTGTTAATGCGGTGATGTATCACATACTTACACTCTACACATCGACACTATCTTGTTAATGCTGATATCTCCCTTACTTGCACTCTACACATCGACACCCTCTTGTTAATGCGGTGATGTATCACATACTTACACTCTACACATCGACACTATCTTGTTAATGCTGATATCTCCCTTACTTGCACTCTACACATCGACACCCTCTTGTTAATGCGGTGATGTATCACATACTTACACTCTACACATCGACACCCTCTTGTTAATGCTGATATATCCCTTACTTACACTCTACACATCAACACCCTCTTGTTAATGCTGTGATATATCACATACTTACAATCTACACATCGACACCCTCATGTTAATGCTGTAATATATCACATACTTACACTCTACACATTGACACTATCTTGTTAATGCTGATATATCCCTTACTTACACTCTACACATTGACACCCTCTTGTTAATGCGGTGATGTATCACATACTTACACTCTTCACATCGACACCCTCTTGTTAATGCTGTGATGTATCACAGACTTACACTCTACACATCGACACCCTCTTGTTAATGCTGTGATGTATCACATACTTACAATCTACACATTGACACCCTCTTGTTAATGGTGTGATGTATCACATACTTACACTCTACACATCGACACCCTCTTGTTCATGCTGTGAGGTATCACATACTTACACTCTACACATAGACACCCTCTTGTTTATGCTGTGATGTATCACATACTTACACCCTACACATCGACACCCTCATGTTAATGCTGTGATGTATCACATACTTACACTCTACACATCGACACCCTCTTGTTTATGCTGTGATGTATCACATACTTACACTCTACACATCGACACCCTCTTGTTAATGCTGTGATGTATGCCTCTACTTTACTTGGTCCCTTTAACTGGTCCTCTGTCAAATAACTGTAAGATAAATATAATTAGTTTAAACCTTGAAAAAAGAACATTCTTACCCAGGTGCCTTTTAAATATGTTATAGAAAATGTTTTCGTCCTTGATTCAAAGTTGGTCATCTTTTATCTTTCATTATGACAGCCTAACTAGTTAGTATACAAAAGATCATAAAGTAAAAAGCTCTTAATTCCACAAATTTCACAACATCTTAAAATGTTGAAAAATTTTGCTACAAAATTTCAATATCATAAACTGGGAATTTTTTATTGAAGCAAAAGGAAGATTTTTTGTGCAAAAGCATATTAATATCTCTTGGAACAGTAACTGTTACCTTTGAAGACATTAAAAGTTTTTAAAACTTTTGTTAAAGCAAATTTACTTTCTTACAGGTTTTCTTACTTGATTTTTCATAAATGACCCCACCTTTGACCTTTGACCTCTGAAATCAAAAGGTTTCTTCCTTTCAAGAATACCTATATGTATAAACTTTGGTCAAAATCTTTCAAAGCAAACTCATGTTATTGTATTTAACCCTGAATCTATTTAAAGCATCAATGACCTTGACTTTTGACCTTAAAAAATCTATGTTTTTTTTATCTTTCAAGAATGTCTTTTAGTAAATGAAGTTCAATAAAATCCCATGAAGACAAACTGAAGTTATTATGAATTTGCTAGGTAATAGGAACTAAATACATATGTTTAAAAGACATATACCATGCAAAGAAAAACTTACGTATTATGTGAGGAGTTGATGAAATAATGTGTCAATGGCTGCGTCATGTCCTGATAGACACGTCGGTGGGCAGGGTTAAACAGTTGCTGGTCTTGTGATGCCAATAATACACGGAAACCTGTAATTATACATCAACAAATTCTATCTTTTACTGCATGATGTTAAACAATACAAATATTCACATTAAATAACATAGAAATTTCTTTATACTTTTTCAATACCCCAAAACAAGAGAAATTTGTTACATCATATATGAAACTCTGTAAAACTGGTCAACCATTAGCATAACACTTACATGTATCTTAATTTCTTGCTCTTTGATAATGAAGCCAGATTTAATGTTGAACAGTCAAACAGCATACTACTACATGTAACTTCATATAAAGTATGTCATGAACTGTTGTATTGTTATTACCACTGCATATGAAATTGCATGAGTTGATGTTTTTCTGGCTGTAATAACGATTTTATTCATGGAATTATGATGTAAAAGTTTTCCAAAAAACTCCATACAAACATAATTTGTTATTGATCATACAGTGCACTAGTGGACTGCAATGAGGTGGTCTAGTTTTTTAATTATTATTTGTAAAGTGTAAATTTAATATACCATATTTTATTTATTTATACTTCTAAAACTGATTCAAAATAATGATGTGTATATAAAAAACAAATCATGCTTTATACCAAAAGTCAATGTAGCTCCCAAATAATAAATACAAAAGTCAGAAAATTCAACATCAAACAATAAAAACAACAAACTACTGAGATTTAGATTTAACAAAATTATCTTTTACAAAGATTGAAAAAATTAAATAATTCTAAAATAGTATAAACTAAATCAGAATTACACAATACAATGAAAACTTGTCTAAACTAGAGACCGACGGTAAACAGGAATCATTACCTGCCAGGAATTGATCTTCAGTTGTCTTTAACCAAAATTTACTGAACAATTAAGGACGATTTAATTTAAAGGATAACCAGGTAAATAACAATGTTTCTGAACTAAAATCATTTATTTTGGACACTTAGATAATCATACATACTATACAACACATATATAAAGATCAAAATAAAACTGTATAGACAGGTTTACAGTTTCACGATCATTTCTTAACTCAGGATTCCTTATCTTAAATCTGACAAATTTTTGGCTGTCTTTATTTTATATTATTATAAAAAAATAAGATTGTAGTGTTATAAGATGTGAATGATTTTCAAAATGACACCTCAAATTCATAAATATCTTAAAAACTTAAAAATTTATTTAGATTTAAATCTGACAGATTTTTAGTTAAGAATTATTTGTGAAACTTGGGACAGGTTTCCTGTTTACTAAGGGTTTAGTTTAGACAGGTTACCTGTTTACTAAGGGTTTAGTTTAGACAGGTTACCTGTTTACTAAGGTTTAGTTTAGACAGGTTAACTGTTTACTAAGGGTTTAGTTTAGACAGGTTACCTGTTTACTAAGGGTTTAATGTAGACAGGTTACCTGTCTACTAAGGGTTTAGTTTAGACAAGTTTAACTGTACTAATCAATTTGAACAAGTTTTAGATTTCCAGTGGATCTTTTAAAGTCATTTAAAACTAAAACATAGCTTCATTCATTGCAAAGAGAAAGTTTAAAAAAGCAATAAGATAAAGCAATGGAAAGCGCTCCAATGATTCACAATCCAAGATTTTTATTCCTTATGTAATTTACCTGATTAAAACTCTGACCAGTTAATAGATTTACTGGCTCTGAGCCATTACAGATTTGTTCAGATCAGTAGGTTTTCAAAAGTTACTAGTCTAAGACCAACGGGTCAATGAAAGGCTTTGTGACCATGAAAAGAAGTTGCATTTCAACACAAAGAAAAAGGAAAAATTAGATAAAGCTTATTTGATTAATGAAATCAACTGCATTTGACAGTTATTTGCATATTAAGCTTCATACAACCTGACCTAGTTCTACAAACTTCTCCAAATTCAGGTCAATCTATTTTCACAACAGTTCTATTTAAGTAGCTTACCCTTTAAACTGCAAGAAAAATCTTTAAAAATATTAAATTTAAAATATTTTCTCAAATCATGCATGTTTTAGTAAAAATATTATTTTTTCAATGCAGCAGGCTTAATTAGAGCAGTATAATTATGAAACTTTGAAATTTATAACAAGAACTGTTTGAAAAGCAAGGTGGCTAACAGCACATCTGTAAACTTATCAAACATCTGACAACACAAACCTTGATTTTAACATTTGTTTTGTCCAGTGATCTTGATTTGGACATTAATGTCAGCCATACGACAACAAATCTTTTGTGAAGGAGAATATTCTGTATTGATTTATTTTATTTTATTTTTATTTATTTATTTATTTTTATTTTTATTTTTTTTTGTCAAGTTATCTTGTTTTGACATAAATGTCAGTTGCATTACAACAGTTCTTTTGTGAAGGAATATTTTGTATTGGTTTTGTCCAGCGATCTTAAGAATAAACTTGGTATTAAAATCTTATTAAGATTACGACAACTTGTCCTGCCTTTCTCTGGTATTAAATTCTACATCTATTTCTTTATATAACTATTACCATTTATCAAAATAAGTCTCATTGATATATAGTATAACCTGTGTATAAAGACCATGTATTATTTTTGTGAGATTTTACAGACTGGAATACAACCAAATCTTATATAGGTAGGTCACCTAAATTAGTTAATCTATAAAAATGATTTTCAATGTTAATTCTATATAAAAAGCCTCAAAAGCAGGATGGACGATGATGGAAGGTTTTCTGAAATGCTACATGCATTGCATATAACTAGCTTATATAAATATCTATTACTCGTTTTGCCATTAAAAGGTGCTACATGCATTGCATATAACTAGCTTATATAAATATCTATTACTCGTTTTGCCATTAAAAGGTGCTACATGCATTGCATATAACTAGCTTATATAAATATCTATAACTTGTTTTGCCATTGTTCCTTATAACTTGTTCTGCCATTAAAAAGAACAAGTTTGGTAGAAATGTTTTTATTATTACCTATTGTACTCATGTGGTCATCTAACTGTAACTGTTTTTGTGGCTCATAAGCCCCAATATAATCCTTAACTTGGTCCTCTGGTACTGTCATCTAAATGCAAACCAAATAATAATTTAAATATCGATTTAAAAAAAAAAAAACAAAAATCACTCTCAATTCTAAGGACAATTTAAAAAAAAAAATCATTTTCCTTACAAACTGCAATACACACAGGAAGTTAGGATTTAGTCTTTCCACTGACATATTTTCTTTAATAATTTGATTTGATAAACAATACCAAAAGGGCAATAACTCTTAAAACAAACTTAACCTAGATAGTTTTTATCATTGTATCATTACCTTACTTGAATGTGTACACAAATTTATAACATATATTTGGTTATATTTGCCATAAAATACACCTGAAAACCAGAATAAAAAGACAGTTATTCAGTTTTAATGAATATTTTACTAATAATTAATGATACCTCCTACGAAATATCACTTAAGATAGCACTGAGTTCCAATGAGACTATATGCATTTTAGTTAGTAGTGAGGATTTGTTGTGTCTATTCTAAAACCTGGTTAAAAACTGATTTAAACTGTTTAGGATAAAAATCAATTTTTACCTTTTGTTCATGTAAAAAGAATTGTTGGAGGTCCTCAGCTGTTAGGTAGCCTTTACCTTGATCATACCTGTAATTAATCGGTACCTCAATTATAAGCCCAGGGAGTAAATTAAGCCCAGGCTAAAGCCCAGGGAAATTTTTAAAATTTTTACATGATAAACTACAGTATAATCTCTGATAAATATGTGAATTTTACATCTCTACAGTGTCCCAAAACTTCCTGGGCTCAAGAAACTTCCCTGGGCTTAATTTACTCCCTGGACTTATAATTGAGGTACCCGTAATTAATATCCCATAATACAGTTATATTACCTAAGTTATCTACCTGTATAATAAGTCTAGCAGTTCTCTGACATGTTATTGTTTGCTTTAGCTATCAACAAAATACTTTGTTTTAGCTACAATTACTAAATATATTTGTACATGAATTGTAAAAAGACAATTTTCAGTAATTTCATCTCTACTGCAACTATCTGTGACATAGATCAAATCAACAAACACATGATTTACCGGTAATATATCGTGGCCAGATTTCAATTTGACCAACTTAAGAAAGCTTATGAAATTATTCATGATTGCATTAAATACATCTTTTAAATAAACATATGTTTAATAAAAACTGCATTTATATGAAATGTTTATGATTACAGAATCATTTCTTGATACAAAGGATAGATTTTGAATGTAATGGCTTATAAAACAGGTAAAATTTACTGAAATTTTACAAAGAATTAAAAAATTTTACCTACAAATTACAAAATGAATTATCAAAATTTTTACAATAAATTAAATTTACTTTAAGAAGAGTTCCTCGATTTCTGGCCTTTCTGTCAACATATGGTAAAACTTTACAAACTCCTCACGATCGAGGGTTGGCTTCTCTCCCTTTATTCGTCTGGTATCAGCTTTCTAAAATTTAAATTTTCAAAAGAAATTAAAAAACATGCTTTAAGAATAGAATTTTTATCACTTTTTTAACTAACAGCAAGTTTTCTGTACTTATTTTAAAATTTAAGAACATCATTTTGAAAATGAATGGTCCATAAAACATAACCCTCACCTCTCTTGTAGTAAATCATAGATATATGTAATAAATACATGTAATACCAGTATGCAAGCTTAAATAACTTAAAAGGCCCTCTAAGGTTTCCTCTTATGGGCTTACCACAATATTTTTATGGTAAAAAAAAATTGTTGATCTTCAATTTAAAATTTAACTTTAGATTTACATACTACCTCTTTAGATCAGCATTCAATTGTTTTAACAGTTTTGTGATCTCTTGTGATCTACAAGTTAATACTCACATCAAACTTCAGCTGTCTAGATCAGCATTCAATGATTGTTTTAAGTTTTGTGATCTCATGTGATCTACAACTAAATACTAGTACTCACATCAAACTTCAGCTGTATATACTTCCTGTCTAGATCAGCATTCAATGATTGTTTTAACAGTTTTGTGATCTCATGTGATCTACAACTAAATACTAGTACTCACATCAAACTTCAGCTGTATATACTTCGTCTAGATCAGCATTCGTTTTAACAATTTTGCAATCTAATGTGATCTACAAGTAAATACTCACATCAAACATCTGCTGTACATACTTCCTGTCTAGATCAGCATTCAATTGTTTTAACAGTTTCATTATCTCTTCAAAATCCAAACTTCCATCATTGTTTTTGTCAGCCATATTGAATGCCTCTCGAACCCATGTAAATCAAAATTAAGGAAACATTCTCTTTTTTCAGAACATATTATTTGACAACAAGTAACAATTCAAGCAAAAAAAAAAAAAAAAAAAAACAGAAAAAGCTGATTGCAGACAAAAATATTTTGACAGATCTTTGGTTTTACAGGTTATTTAAAAATACAAAAGTACTGTAGAAACATTAAAATTCATTGAGCTAAAATTTCATGATTTTGCAAATATTAAATAATTGTTTTGTGGGCGAAAAAATCACATTTGTTGCCATGATACTGAAAAATTATCATCAACTCTGAAGTTTTCATTTTTTTCACTAACCCACAACAGTAGTCAAATTTAATCCCTCATGAACATTTGTAATTTTATGAAATTTGTTTGTTCTAAGATAGTGTAGTTTAGACATATTATCAGTTTACTGAAGGGTTATATGGTATTTAAGCATACCTGTAGTTGAACCAGTAGTTAAACAGAATTCAAGATATAATCAACATTACATAGAAGGATATCTGTCTGCTTGTTCTTTCTGATCCATATATTGATCTATATGCTTCGCAAATCGTAATCCCTTAAGCCACATGTCCCGTTCCTCATAATTATCTGCATATAAATACAGGACATCATGGTTAGCTCCAAAAATGACAGCAAGACATCTCCCTCTCTGAAAATGATAGAAACAAAGATTTATTAAGGATACTTTGATTATTTTTAATTGATATCATATTCTTAATTGAAATAGTTCCTCCTGGAAACTGTTTAAAACCTTAAAAAAGCTTAAAAGACATAACATGTTATGTTGAGTTAAGCCTTTGTGTGTCAAGCTTCATGGTGGAGCCAAATAAAAAAAAAACAACTGTGTATTCATTCTGCTTTACTATATAAAACAATGATTTGAAGTGGTTTCTAGACAAAGGTTTTATAACTGTTCCCAAGCTTATTTTTTAAAAAGTAAGACAATACGTTGAGTTTCTGTTATAAGAAATATATAAATGCCATTTAGCCTCATACTGGATTCAACTATACAATCTTCAATTTACTAAGTTATAGATGGGCTTTTTTGTAAAGTGGAAACAACATTATTACAGTAATTCAAACCATATAGTAGAAATAATGGCTGTATGAATGTATGAGATCACTGTCATTACTAACCATTCATAAAAATATACCGTACACCTAACACCCTCCCACCTAACTACAAAAGTTCTCTTGATATCAGGGTGGCAGTGGCTGGGTGGCCAAGGCATCTTGACTTTGTGGATTCAGTGGCTGGGTGGCCAAGGCATCTCGACTTTGTGGATGCAGTGGCTGGGTGGCCAAGGCATCTCGACTTTGTGGATTCAGTGGCTGGGTGGCCAAGGCATCTCGACTTTGTGGATTCAGTGGCTGGGTGGCCAAGGCATCTTGACTTTGTGGATTCAGTGGCTGGGTGGCCAAGGCATCTTGACTTTGTGGATGCAGTGGCTGGGTGGCCAAGGCATCTTGACTTTGTGGATTCAGTGGCTGGGTGGCCAAGGCATCTCGACTTTGTGGATTCAGTGGCTGGGTGGCCAAGGCATCTTGACTTTGTGGATTCAGTGGCTGGGTGGCCAAGGCATCTCGACTTTGTGGATGCAGTGGCTGGGTGGCCAAGGCATCTCGACTTTGTGGATTCAGTGGCTGGGTGGCCAAGGCATCTTGACTTTGTGAATTCAGTGGCTGGGTGGCCAAGGCATCTTGAATTTGTGGATTCAGTGGCTGGGTGGCCAAGGCATCTTGACTTTGTGGATGCAGTGGCTGGGTGGCCAAGGCATCTGGACTTTGTGGATTCTGTTTTTTATTTTACTTTGTTAGCTTGGTATCAGTCCTTTGGACCAAGTGCTCAGTGGTAATTACTTAACCACCTGTACAGGTGACTGTTCTAACATCTGTATGTCACCATTAGTGTATAACAGTACAAAGCAGATCAGAAATACTCTCAAAAAATAAACTTTTGTTTAAATAAATCCTTCAAAATTGCTGATTTGGTGTAAAACAACATCCAAACAACCATCTATCATGAAACAAACAGTCTCTAAAGTTTATACAAACAGATATCTCTACTAAGTACAGTATGATAAAAGAACTATACATACATCAAATGGATCTAATCTTTTAGAGTAGTCCTTCTCTCCTTCCCTGACCTCTCGTATCTTAGATATTGACCCTAAAATCAGACAAAACATTCAATATTAAAATATTAAACTGATGTACTTTACAAATATTATAAGGGAGGCAACTCTAGTTAACTTAACAAGGTATGTAGATTACATATTAGTAAAGTATGATAACAAGCAGGTTGAGATAGAATAGTAACCATCAGGGTAGAATAGTTAATATCAGGTTTGATACTTATATGAAACATGGAATAATTACAAGAGAGGTGAAATAACTACAAGCAGGTTAGGATAGTATGGAATGGTTACAAGCAGATTGGGATAAATACAAGCAGGTTAGAATAGTATGGAAAAATTACAAGCAAACTGGGATAGCTACAAGCAGGGCAGGATGGCATGGAACAGTTATAAGCAAACTGGGGTAGATACAAGCAGGTAAGGATAGTATGGAATAGGTGCAAGCAGACTGGGATAGCTACAAGCAGGGCAGGATGGCATGGAACAGTTACAAGCAAACTGGGGTAGTTACAAGCAGGTTAGGATAGTATGGAATAGTTACAAGCAGAATCGGATAGCTACAAGCAGGTTAGGATGGTAAGGAATAGTTACAAGCAGACTCTGATAGCGACAAGCAGGTTAGGATGGTAAGGAATAGTTACAAGCAGACTCTGATAGCTACAAGCAGGTTAGGATGGTATGGAATAGTTACAAGCAGACTGGGATAGCTACAAGCAGGTTAGGATAGTATAGAATAGTTACAAGCAGACTGGGATAGCTACAAGCAGGGTAAGATAATACAGTATAAGAAAGTTATCAGCAGTGTTGGATATTCAAGTGCAATAAGTGACACATTGCTGTACCATTTTGACAGTAAAATTGTAAGTGACAAAATTCATTAGAACACTACACTCATACTTACAACTGGTTTTCTTTCTTCGTAATCTTTTTTCAGAACCCTCATATCGTAACACCATATTTTTGGTATCCAGGATAAATTTTCTGGGATATAACATTCCTCCCCCTTTGACTTTGTGTAACAACATTCCACGTCCGAGAATGTCCACTGAAAAAAAAAATATCCATCTTACTGGAACAATAAAACTTATGAAATTTACACTGTAATAAACTCCATTTTAAGTGATTCTGTTCCATCCTGTGTTAGTTTTCACTGTACACTAAAATAAAATCTAAAACATGCAATCTTAACCTAGCTATTGCTGCTAAAAGAGATATAAAAATTGAATAGTTTTATAACTAAATTTTATTTTATCAATTCATTTTATTCTGTTGAGTTCAGACCCTTCAAATCCTAGAAAGAATGAGTTAACTTATCATTTTTTGAAATACAATTTTTATGAAATAATTCAAATATTTTTTTTTTCATAAACAGAAACTGAGAATCCAATAATGTTTAAAGCACTTTAAAATGGAGTGACTGACTTTACAGTTAAAAAACTATTAAAGTTTAAGATTTACAAAAGGGGTGACTTTCAATTGTAAGGATTTTAGATGGATAACCAAACATTTAAACCAATATTGAAAAGTAAAGGAAATAAAGACTGTTAAAGTTTACAGTAAGTAAAGATATTTGTCTGAATAAGAAGATTATGAGTGTTTATTTATTTATCACTAGTATATCTGGTCAGATTAGGTTTTATAAGTACCACTACTAAAAGGTATAACTATCTTGTCTATTGGAGAGAACCATTCACTCTGTTGACCATTGGTGTCCAACTGATTCCAAGGTTGTTAATTACAAACCATCCATTGTTACAGCATGCTGGCTACAGTCGACTGTTTTTGTGCCGACTAGAGTAGACTTTCTTGTATGTGATCAACATTCTACTCAAAACATTGCATTGTGGATTTCCATTTTCTCATTCAAGAAATATTTCTTTAAAAATTTTGACATATTGGAGCACTGTTAATATGTCACTGATGATAAATGTATCAAAGTTTCTACTTTGTCATGTGTGTCATAATACATGATTCTAACTGGATTTCATGGACTGTTAACAATTTGCACACATACATTACAAATGTATTTTTTAACATAAAGTTGCTAGATACCTCATATAACAGATTGTAAGTTAAGTGTTTTATATAAAATTTACATTTTCAAATCTTTTGCCAGATATAATGGAAGAGGAGGTATCAACCTAAATAGTTCCTACCCTAGAAACTACTATTATAGTGGACCTCATGTTATGGGAAAAACAAAAATGTACTTACTTCTAGAAGACCACGAATTATGATGCATTTTGAATAAATAGTTTTGTTAATATTTGAGAATTTAATTTTATATCAGATATTCCGATGACAATCTAACCTGTATAATATGTCATATACAAGCTACAGTTAACAAAGTACGCAGTCTGTCTTATTTAACCGCAGCAGTTAAAACATATATATATCAACTAGTTATAAGTATAAAACAATTAATTTACCATCTGCTGTATAAGGTATCTAGCAACTGTATGTTTAAAAATGAATGTGTAATTTATGTGTGTAATGTATTGTCAACAACATTCTATAATCTTTTATCTGTTATTAGATGTAACTAACTTATTACCAATGAAATTCCTGTACCCATTATCCAAAATCAGTGTGCACAAAAATTAAGAAATTTGAATTTTGACCAAAATCATTCCTTCACATATATTCAACTTGGTATTCCCATATTTGAATTGAAGCAAATTTAGCAAAGTGGTAAGTCAAACTCTGTATCTCAGATGTCACTGAATGAAGTCACTGTATCCAGACTTATACTGGATATATTTGACTTATCATAGTTCTTTGTTCCTTTCATTCTCAAAACTGACTTTGCACGTGACAAGTGTAGATGGCTAGACAAGAGGTGCTTACCCTTCCGGAGCACCTAGACTCACTTCCTTAATGGAAGATCATGTGTATTACTAAATTTGCCAGCTTTCAAAGTTTTTACTTTGTTTTTTGGGGGATTGTGATTTGGACATGGACTGGTACGTTTGTGTTTTTGGGATTGCAGTTTGGACATGGACTGGTATGTTTGTGTTTTTGGGATTGTGATTTGGACATGGACTGGTATGTTTGTGTTTTTGGGGGGATTGTGATTTGGACATGAACTGGTATGTTTGTGTTTTTTGGGGGATTGTGATTTGGACATGGACTGGTATGTTTGTGTTTTTTGGGATTGTGATTTGGACATGGACTGGTATGTTTGTGTTTTTGGGATTGTGATTTGGACATGGACTGGTATGTTTGTGTTTTTGGGCGGATTGTGATTTGGACATGGACTGGTATGTTTGTGTTTTTTGGGGGATTGTGATTTGGACATGGACTGGTATGTTTGTGTTTTTGGGATTGTGATTTGGACATGGACTGGTATGTTTGTGTTTTATTTTTGTTTTCTTTTTCTTTCCTTGATAAAGGACATAAAAGCTAAGCAACATCATGATTGGAGATGAGAGAAGTAATGATGTTTATTGTCAAGATTTTCTTCACTTAGATTTATGCCATCAGTTCAGGGATGGTGGAGCAAACCAAAGTGCTTAGAGAAAATCACCTACCTTCAGCAAACGAACTATCAAATTCTCTCCTGCTGAAATCATCTCAAATGAGATAAGAACTTAGATTGTTAGCCAAAGACATCAAATCACTCTAACACCAACCCCCATCCCCCTAGGTACTTAGATATTAAAAATGTTAGCAGTAAAAAAGACTTCAGTTCACATCTGTTTCAATTAAATTAAATGTTTCTAGAGCAAAATTTTTAATCAGAAAAAAGATAAATAAAAAAAATATAACATATAGAAAATTTAAATTTGTTTTTTTTATATATATTTGAAATTTAATACAAATTTTAAATACATGTAACAAATCATCATATTTAATTCTTTTACAATTTCGATTAGTCAAAAAATGATTAACAATAAATAGCTAGGAACACAAATGATCGTGCTGGACATCCATGACAACATGATGCCAAAACCTAAAAAACTCTCATGCAAAAACAACAGAAAAATTTTGACCAATCAAAATGCTTGAAACAAAGGAATACTTAGTTAGTATAAGTAACTACCGGTACTTCTGAAACAAAATAATAGATTGAATTATGTCTGTAATTGTTGTCAGACCTAAGGTTAGTATCCTACACTGTAATCCAATCTGAACTAGAAGGCAAATATGAAAAAATAAAAATATAAAGATATATCAAACAATACGAATCAAATCTAAAGTATATCTTTTAAATATCTATTATAAACATTTTATAAAATATGCAAAATATTCAAATAATTCAAAGTAAATAATAAACACAAAATGTGTTGACTATTAAAATGCCCTGACTAATAAAACACATTAACTAATGTCCACCTAACAATATATATATATATATATATATATATATATATATGCAAAAAGAAGTGTCAACATAACAGAGTACAGTATATTAGTATGTGTGATTTCTAGTAACCAATGCCCTTTTTTAATCCCTTTGAACTGGATGATGTATCAATGCATTATTGGTGCTTTATAGCAGGATGCATTAATTTATATTTTAATTTTAACTTCATTCTTTTCTTGCATGTTGTTCCAGTGCATAAACTACATACACATCTGTAGAATCTACAAGTGTTAATGGACAAAGTTTATAGAAAAAAAAAAAAGATCACAGGAAAGCCAGTTACATCTCTGCGAAATTAATAACAGTATGAAACATAAACACACAAACAAACTGGGTGAATTAAACAGCAAACAGACAGAAAACTAATTAATAAGGAAGATATGTGCATTCACTATGACTAAAAAATACTATATGAAAAAACAAGTTTATTTGATATATAAAAAACTGGATCAAGGTCATATATAGCCTAAAGCATTGTCACTGCATGTTTTATCATTATCTCAACTCTGTCGTGAAAAATGCACCTAACAAACGAGCTCAACAAAATACCACAACAAATGTCTAGGGCAGTTGAACTTTTAAAAAGGTCATCAATGTTTTATTAAAGCCAGAAATTCAAAAGGCCCCTTTCTGCTCACTTGACAAACCAGTAATGGCTGCTATAATGCACTTTGAGAGGATTATATAAAAATGTCATTTCATATTTTATAAAAACTTTTTAGCTTTTATCAAATTATATGACAAAGAAGATGGTTCCAGCAAGATTCTAATTTCTTTTAAAATAAGTCTGGAAAAAACTGTTTCCATGTGTAAAAAAGATATATTTTAGATGATGTAGAAGCAAACATTTGCTAAAAATTGAAGATTTTTGAATTATTAAAAATTTTAATTTAATTTTATGCTCACTCATAGGTCAAAGTAACATTTTATTGAAAGTTAACCTTAAACTAACCTGGCATGATTATATTCGATGTTATCATAATATATATATATATACTAGTATATGTATGTCAGTATTAACATTCAAACTGCCATATTACTTGTCATTTCTATCACAATTTCTACAATCCACCGGTCAAGTGACAACTCACGGTCATCATATATAATATACCTGGTAGACTGTAGAAAACCTCTAAGTTGATTTCCTAAAATTTTGGCTGGACAGTCCTGATGAATTGCTATTTCTTATTTTTTATGGAAATTTCCGATTAAATTTTCATTTGAAAATGTATAAGAGTGCAAAATTAATAAAAAGAAAAAAAGAAACAGTGCAATATTAACTTATACAGTGTACTGTAACTTAGTGATAATTCTATAAATCAGAGATATTTTAAGAGTAACTATAACACAAGATAGTACAGAATGAAATGATAGGAGAAAGAAATTAAAGGATTATATACAAAAAAATTGTCAAAATTTGGGGAAATAGTTTTAAATTGCTTTGATTCAGCCCTGCAGCTAGTCAATTAAATTTAAATTTTTATACAAAATTTAACCGTCACAGATCAACTCTACAATTAGAAAAAATTTCATTTCCATACAAAGATACAGAGGCCAAGCAAAAGGAGGGGGGGGGGGAGAGATTTGTTTTTGTGAAAAATTTTGGGACCTCCAAGAGATCTACCAACAGTTTATTATGTAATATACCTCCAGGCATGAAAAATATGTAATCTGTGACATTATGATGTGAATCTACTACATATATGTGTGGTAATGACATATGTTGTAAGATGGTATACCATAGATAAAATTCCTACATGTGTATGATTACAGATTGGGACATCACTTAGGTAAAAGATTGGCCAATTATACAATATGTTAAAAAAATGCTTTTTTTAAAATCAATTAATGTACATAAGAAAATGGTAAGTTTGTCAAATAAAACATATTTTGTGAGTAAAAGGAGTGTAAAGGTGCAAAAATAAAAGATTGTCCTACGGAAGAAATGATGATCAATGACTAGTATGATTATAATGTCCACACTACATAATGAGAACAGAAAAAAACAGAATTAAGATCTGCTTAGGTAATGAACTTTTCAAGTCTCTCAGATAAACAGATTAAAAAAAGATATAATTTTGTATATGGTAATTGGAAGTGTAAAAAGTATGGAATAAGTAACTCTGTAATAATAATTATATGTAGAAATTTGAAACTTCTGTAATTAAAAATGAGTTTATGTGAATCAAGCTTAAAACACACTGTGTTATATCAAAGTAAACCTATAGTATATTGTTTGTTTGTTTGTTTGAGATGTTTATAAAATGGTTTTTAAAAAATAGAGAACTGATATAAATGCTCTAAAATATCAAAAAAAATTCCCAGTAACAGTAACCATAATGAAAAGCATCCAGATTTGAAATATTCCAAAGTTTAACTTGTGTTTTCGTCTTAAGACTGAAAAAATTCAAAAGCATTTATTTTTCAGAAATTATCAACAGGGTTTTATCTTCAAATATTGCACAAAATATTATGCACACTTTCATGCACATGCAACAGAATAAACTGCAATGTAATTCCGAGTGATTAATATTCAGTTGTATGTGTATGACAAAGTGCATTATATTTGTAGACGCTGATCAATTCAATTACAACATGACAAAAATTGTAACAAAGCAGTATATTAGATCTTTATATATGTATGACCAAGTCAACCCACAACCTCTGCTTCTAGAGGTGATCATTTTACCTCTAAGCCACATGGGTAGTGAAATGGCCACTTGGGTTTTGGTTTTGACGACAGTGCCAATGAGGCCAAAAAATGTTTTTCAATGCCAATGCTAAATCGCCATATTTGTTATGACAGCAACAAATTATATGTAACATAATCATGTTACATGTATATCAGTAACTATAAACAAACAAACAAACAAACAATAATACTGAGTTTGTCTGGTAAAGTCTTCAAGAAATAGTCTGGACTAACAAAGATAATTAGTTCTTATTAAGACTGACTGCTTCATTGTATAATACTTACAATGGTCTGTCCTACAATTTGGCACTGTACATAAAAAAATATAAATAATAAATAATTATCATATCTATACTAACAGCATTATGTTATAATATTTCTGACATCACACAGTGTGATACAAAGTCATTCAAATACCTACACTAACGGCATTCTAATATTCATACTTACAACAGTCGTCAGCTATAACCATTTTATCCCAGTTTAATACAAATCATGCATTTACCTCTTTTTAAACATTTTGTAAAAAACTTGATATTCAACCCCCCCTCCTAGTAGGCAATCTTCTATGTGCCTGTAACAATATTCATTCATCCTTTCCCTAATCCTATAACAAAATCTTCCTCTTTCTCAACTTACCAGCAAAATGATACAGCAGTGGAATTCTAGATTTAATTTTGTAAAAGTCTCCATCTTGTAATTTATAAAAATTTTCATCTTCTCCACAGAAACACATTTTTAAGAACTATTAGATGATGCGATGCTGTGTGGCGTTAACAGTGTTTTAACAATCACTGTACACATGTAAAATATTTACTGATTCCTAAATGTATATATAGTATTTTTGTTTTTTGGCAATTATTCAAATGTTTTGGTTAGGTAGATATAAAGATAAATGATGCAGTCAAATCTGAGAATAAATAAAGCAACATCAAGCAAAATAATATTAATTATCTAATAAAGATGACCGGCAGTATACATGTTTACAAAAATTGCCTCATAAAAACATATACTACCCCCTTTGTCTTCCCCCTGGATTTATTGCAGTCATAACCATAAGTAAATTGATTATAAATGGCCACTTGTTACCTAGAGAGTCAATATCTCTAGATAAGAACTGTCCATCTCAAGATAACAGTATTACATATCTATATGATACAATCGTGGTAAAAGTCTTTGTTTTTTGTTGTTTTTTTTTTTTTGGGGGGGGGGGTTTTAATATTCCTAACATTTAGTCCTGTTTGTCATCAAAATACAGTAAAACCTGTCTACATCAAACATCAATGAGAATAAATATTTTGTCCAATTAGACTGGAATTAATTTTAAACAGATCATTGCAATCAACAAGGCAATCACATAACCAAAGATTGCTGATAACACAGAGAAGTTAAGATTCAATATTACCACTACCTCCTAATAAAACAACTCGGTTAAGATTCAATATTACCACTACCTCCTAATAAAACAACTCAGGTAATATTTCATATTACCACTACCTCCTAATAAAACAACTCAGTTAAAATTCAATACTACCACTACCTCCTAATAAAACAACTCAGTTAAAATTCAATATTACCACTACCTCCTAATAAAACAACTCAGGTAATATTCAATATTACCACTACCTCCTAATAAAACAACTCGGTTAAGATTCAATATTACCACTACCTCCTAATAAAACAACTCAGTTAAAATTCAATATTACCACTACCTCCTAATAAAACAACTCAGTTAAAATTCAATATTACCACTACCTCCTAATAAAACAACTCAGGTAATATTCAATATTACCACTACCTCCTAATAAAACAACTCGGTTAAGATTCAATATTACCACTACCTCCTAATAAAACAACTCAGGTAATATTTCATATTACCACCACCTCCTAATAAAACAACTCAGGTAATATTCAATATTACCACTACCTCCTAATAAAACAACTCAGGTAAGATTCAATATTACCACTACCTCCTAATAAAACAACTCAGGTAATATTCAATATTACCACTACCTCCTAATAAAACAACTCAGGTAATATTCAATATTACCACTACCTCCTAATAAAACAACTCAGGTAAGATTCAATATTACCACTACCTCCTAATAAAACAACTCAGGTAATATTCAATATTACCACTACCTCCTAATAAAACAACTCAGTTAAGATTCAATATTACCACTACCTCCTTATAAAACAACTCAGGTAATATTTCATATTACCACTACCTCCTAATAAAACAACTCAGTTAAAATTCAATATTACCACTACCTCCTAATAAAACAACTCAGGTAATATTTCATATTACCACTACCTCCTAATAAAACAACTCAGGTAATATTTCATATTACCACTACCTCCTAATAAAACAACTCAGGTAATATTCAATATTACCACTACCTCCTAATAAAACAACTCAGGTAAGATTCAATATTACCACTACCTCCTAATAAAACAACTCAGGTAATATTCAATATTACCACTACCTCCTAATAAAACAACTCAGGTAATATTTCATATTACCACTACCTCCTAATAAAACAACTCAGTTAAGATTCAATATTACTACTACCTCCTAATAAAACAACTCAGTTAAAATTCAATATTACCACTACCTCCTAATAAAACAACTCATATAATATTCAATATTACCACTACCTCCTAATAAAACAACTCAGTTCAAATTCAATATTACTACTACCTCCTAATAAAACAACTCAGTTAAAATTCAATATTACCACTACCTCCTAATAAAACAACTCATATAATATTCAATATTACCACTACCTCCTAATAAAACAACTCAGTTAAGATTCAATATTACTACTACCTCCTAATAAAACAACTCAGTTAAAATTCAATATTACCACTACCTCCTAATAAAACAACTCATATAATATTCAATATTACCACTACCTCCTTATAAAACAACTCAGTTAAAATTCAATATTACCACTACCTCCTAATAAAACAACTCAGTTAAAATTCAATATTACCACTACCTCCTAATAAAACAACTTAGTTAAAATTCAATATTACCACTACCTCCTAATAAAACAACTCATATAATATTCAATATTACCACTACCTCCTAATAAAACAACTCAGTTAAGATTCAATATTACCACTACCTCCTAATAAAACAACTCATATAATATTCAATATTACCACTACCTCCTTATAAAACAACTCAGTTAAGATTCAATATTACTACTACCTCCTAATAAAACAACTCAGTTAAAATTCAATATTACCACTACCTCCTAATAAAACAACTCAGTTAAAATTCAATATTACCACTACCTCCTAATAAAACAACTCAGTTAAGATTCAATATTACCACTACCTCCTAATAAAACAACTCAGTTAAGATTCAATATTACTACTACCTCCTAATAAAACAACTCAGGTAATATTCAATATTACCACTACCTCCTAATAAAACAACTCAGTTAAAATTCAATATTACCACTACCTCCTAATAAAACAACTCAGTTAAGATTCAATATTACCACTACCTCCTAATAAAACAACTCAGGTAATATTTCATATTACCACTACCTCCTAATAAAACAACTCAGTTAAGATTCAATATTACCACTACCTCCTAATAAAACAACTCAGTTAAGATTCAATATTACCACTACCTCCTAATAAAACAACTCAGGTAATATTCAATATTACCACTACCTCCTAATAAAACAACTCGGTTAAGATTCAATATTACCACTACCTCCTAATAAAACAACTCAGTTAAGATTTAATATTACCACTACCTCCTAATAAAACAACTCAGTTAAGATTCAATATTACCACTACCTCCTAATAAAACAACTCAGTTAAGATTTAATATTACCACTACCTCCTAATAAAACAACTCAGTTAAGATTCAATATTACTACTACCTCCTAATAAAACAACTCAGTTAAAATTCAATATTACCACTACCTCCTAATAAAACAACTCATATAATATTCAATATTACCACTACCTCCTAATAAAACAACTCGGTTAAGATTCAATATTACCACTACCTCCTAATAAAACAACTCAGTTAAGATACTATATTACCACTACCTCCTAATAAAACAACTCTGTAAAATGTCAATATTACCACTACCTCCTAATAAAACAACTCAGTTAAGATACTATATTACCACTACCTCCTAATAAAACAACTCAGTTAAGATACTATATTACCACTACCTCCTAATAAAACAACTCAGTCAAGATTCAATATTACCACTACCTCCTAATAAAACAACTCAGTTAAAATTCAATATTACCACTACCTCCTAATAAAACAACTCATATAATATTCAATATTACCACTACCTCCTAATAAAACAACTCGGTTAAGATTCAATATTACCACCACCTCCTAATAAAACAACTCGGTTAAGATTCAATATTACCACCACCTCCTAATAAAACAACTCAGTCAAGATTCAATATTTTCAATACCTCCTAATAAAACAACTCGGTTAAAATTCAATATTACCACTACCTCCTAATAAAACAACTCAGTTAAAATTCAATATTACCACTACCTCCTAATAAAACAACTCATATAATATTCAATATTACCACTACCTCCTAATAAAACAACTCGGTTAAGATTCAATATTACCACCACCTCCTAATAAAACAACTCGGTTAAGATTCAATATTACCACCACCTCCTAATAAAACAACTCAGTCAAGATTCAATATTTTCAATACCTCCTAATAAAACAACTCGGTTAAGATTCAATATTACCACTACCTCCTAATAAAACAACTCGGTTAAGATTCAATATTACCACTACCTCCTAATAAAACAACTCGGTTAAGATTCAATATTACCACTACCTCCTTATAAAACAACTCTGTAAAATGTCAATATTACCACTACCTCCTAATAAAACAACTCAGGTAATATTCAATATTACCACTACCTCCTAATAAAACAACTCGCTTAAGATTCAATATTACCACTACCTCCTAATAAAACAACTCGGTTAAGATTCAATATTACCACTACCTCCTAATAAAACAACTCGGTTAAGATTCAATATTACCACTACCTCCTTATAAAACAACTCTGTAAAATGTCAATATTACCACTACCTCCTAATAAAACAACTCAGTTAAGATTCAATATTACCACTACCTCCTAATAAAACAACTCAGTTAAGATTCAATATTACCACTATCTCCTAGTAAAACAACTCAGGTAGTATTTAATATTACCACTACCTCCTAATAAAACAACTCAGGTAATATTCAATATTACCGCTACCTACTAATAAAACAACTCAGTTAAAATTCAATATTACCACCACCTCCTAATAAAACAACTCAGGTAATATTCAATATTACCGCTACCTCCTTATAAAACAACTCAGTTAAAATTCAATATTACCACCACCTCCTAATAAAAAAACTCTGTTAAGATTCAATATTACCACTACTTCCTAATAAAACAACTCAAATAAGATTCAATATTACGACTACCGTATCTCCTAATAAAACAACTCAGTTTAGATTCAATGTAACCAGTACCTCTTAAAAAAAAAACTCTGTTAAAATTCAATATTACCTCTAACTCCTAATAAAACAACTCAGTTAAAATTCAATATTACCACTACCTCCTCATAAAACAACTCAAATAAGATTTAATATTACGACTACCGTATCTTCTAATAAAACAACTCAGTTTAGATTCAATGTTACCACTACCTTCTTATAAAACAACTCTGTTAAAATTCAATATTACCACTACCTCCTAATAAAACAACTCAGTTCAAATTCAATATTACCACTACCTCCTAATAAAACAACTCAGTTAAAATTCAACATTACCACTGCCTCCTAATAAAACAACTCATTAAGATTGAATATCAATACCAACAGGTTTTTAAAATTTTTGAATACCGAAAAAAAGAGTTGCAAGATGAAAACATTTAAGATGAACCAGTAGCTATGTTAAACTTTGATCATTTGTTTACTCTGGTAACTAGAAAACATCATCAATGTAAATCCAGAACTTTATGTTTAGTTTGATATATTATGGCATTTATCTATTTTACATGGAGCAAGTAAAACACAGATAAAGCATGGCAAACAACACCCATCACTATACCCCCTATACCCCCTATAATATTCTCTACATGGGGGCAACAGATATAATTACAACTTGGTATTTTTGTCTGTGTTATTTAATTTAAATTTCCATTATAATCTGTGTTCTTAAACAATAATATACAACTTTAAATAATACATTTAATTTTGAGAAAAAACAAAGTAAAAATTGACAAGATATTTCCGCTACAACTTTACATTCATGTTCATTCAACAGAGCATGTGTCATGCATGCTTTAAAACCAATCATACAAAGAACGAAAATGATAAAAAGGTCATCTTTTATCCACATAAAAAATCTTAAAACTTCATTAAAATTCAGGTGATTTTATATCCCCCATTGTTAGAAAAATTAATTACAGGTAAACACAAGGTATATCAATCAAAATCTTGGTGGAAAAACTACACCAAACATCAGGTTTAACAACCCACTGATATGAGTCACTTGTCTCTTTCTGTTCAGATTCCATAAGGATACATCCATCTTTCCCCAGACACAGACTGAGTGATCTCCCTTACAAATCCTAAATGTTCATCAAATATGGTGAAGTCATTTTCATTGATAATTATTATAAGTATGTTAATTATCAAACTATTGTCCGATATGTACAAAGTGACTGATTCTCAAAATCACACTGCATCATAATTATGTACGTCTGATGTTCCATTCTCCAGCTCAGAGCTGCAAGACTAAGCTAAGATTTTAGGACAAAGCCCAAGGTGACAACAAAAAGAATTCAATATGATATACACTGAGCGCTGATTCATGTTTGTGTTCCTAACTGAATATAAGCAAAATATTACATTTAGTTAAAAACACATAAGCAAACACACTTCACAAGCATGGCTTCTGACCAAATGAGCTATAATTAAACAGAGACAAATTTTCAAAAAAAAAAATGATCTCAAATTCTGATGAAAAAAATGATTGCATAAGTTCCTCATATTACAATAAAATGTAGCATCATATTTTATATGCTTCACTCCAGTTCTTTTAATTCACAATTTTTATATCAATACATGTTGTTTATTTTATAATTGTATATAAAAATTCCATGGATCATAGATCATTGACTTGTCACATTTAACCAACCATAACATAAAAAAATTCTTTTGTAAAGAATAAGAAGTGAAATATAAATCTTTTTTTTATTTTCAGTGACACACAACAGCAATGACCTTCTTTTTCCCACCCAAAATCTAATTAAAATGCAGGTACAAATAAAAGTTACCTCTAACCCTTAGGTTCAAGTCTACCTTACTACCTGATTAATAAAACAAATACATTCCTCCATCCCTTAACTCTATTCAAAGTTGTCTCAAGACAATATACCTCTTCCTCCACCCGTAAACTATAACCAGAGTTGTCTCAAGACAATGTACGTCTTCCTCCACCCCTGCACTCTAACAAGAGTTGTCTCAAGACAATGCACCTCTTCCTCCACCCCTGAACTCTAAGCAGAGTTGTCTCAAAACAATGTACCCCATTCTCCACCCCTGAACTCTAACTAGAGTTGTCTCAAGACAATGTACCTCTTTCTCCACCCCTGAACTCTAACCAGAGTTGTCTCAAGACAATGTACCTCTTCCTCCACCCCTGAACTCTAAGCAGAGTTGTCTCAAAACAATGTACCCCTTTCTCCATCCCTGAACTCTAACCAGAGTTGTCTCAAAACAATGTACCTCTTTCTCCACCCCTGAACTCTAACCAGAGTTGTCTCAAGACAATGTACCTCTTTCTCCACCCTGAACTTTAACCAAAGTTGTCTCAAAACAATATAGTACACAAAACTCCCAATCTGACAGCAAACAGACAATACGGCAGACATAACAATAATGTACATGTGTAAGAGATACAGTCAAGAGAGACAGACAAGGTTTCCATCTGATGAGATAACAGGATATTATTACAAATGATGCCTGTATTATTAATATGTTTACCATTAAAGTTTACACAGTACTTTTATCACAGTGCATTTATATATCTATTTTCATAAAGGTATTACCTACCTCTAAAAGAATGTTACCCAAGTTAAAATACCTACGGTACTCTTCATGTTTATATATATATCAGTAACTGTTACTACATATGTCCTACTTTAGCATGTTGAATGTTTTTTTTTATTATGTTTTTCATTTTTATGACCTTTTATGTCATCATCATCATTATGACAGATGGTAACTGATGCTATTTAGTTTAAGGTCTATTGTGACATTTGGCTGGAACCCATTGTAAAAACATAGCGCAATGTGACACTTTGGCTGGGACCCATTGTAAAAACATAGCACAATGTGACATTTGGCTGGAATCCATTGTAAAAACATAGCACAATGTGACACATGACACATATAACAAGCAATGGCAGATGTTAGGTTAAGGCTTAATGTGACACTTGGCACATAGAGAATAAAGAGCAGGAAATAGCTAATGTTGGGTTAAGGCCCAATTTGAACACATTGGAAAAGGATGGCAGAAAAAAAGCTAATGGCTAATGATGGGTTAAGGCCAAATTTGACACTTGGCCCCTAGAGGACAAAAAAGGTAATGGCTAATATTGGGTTCAGGCCAAATTTGTCACTTGGCCCATAGAGGACAAAAAAGGCAATGGCTAATATTGGGTTCAGGCCCAATTTCTCACTTGGCAAAAAGAAGTACAGAAAAAAGGTATCAGCTAATGTTGTGTTCAGGCCCAATTTGACACTTGGCACAAAGAAGGGCAGAAAAAAGGCAATGGCCAATGTTGGGTTAAGGCCCAATTTGACACTTGGCACATAGAGGACAAAAAAAGGCAATGACTAATATTGGGTTCAGGCCCAATTTGACACTTGGCACAAGGAAGGGCAGAAAAAAGGTAATGGCTAATATTGTGTTAAGGCCCATTGTGTAACTTGACATTTTTGAGATAGATAACATATGATAGCATTTACTGGTTATGTTACTAAGTTTTATCTGTACTGTATACAGATGAGCTAACATTACTTAAGACAGAGATATGTGACTAAACTAGTTAATAATATACTGGTCTACTTCATCAATATTTTATATACTTTGTCAATAAATCCATTTTAACATTTAAATAAAACCTGATGGTGGTCCAAAATGCTTTTAAGTTTTATTTAAACTTCCATCATTAAGTATTTATGATAAATTACTTTCTCCATTATCAGGGGAAAGGTTAATATCTAGATCAACCTATTTAATTGGTAAATAGTTTTCCACGTGAATTGCTAATGCACACCTTAATATAAGTATTTGTATAGCTAAATTCACATGGTAAAATCTTTAAATTCAATGATCATATTTTTGTTTACAATTATCAAATCTGACTCTTGAAAGTTTCAACAAGGGTCAGGCTGACCAGTTGTCTTAAACAGTCTAAGACTGAGATATGTACAGTAAAATCCAGGGAATGGTTTATATAAAGTAAAACATACCCAGTACATATGTATTTTTCTCATCATCTCAATGAAATGCAGATTCTGTATTGACACTCTAACTTAATACAGATAATTATATATACTTAAAAATGAGTACAGTAGAACTTCGATAACTCAAACTTCGATATCTCGAATACCACGGATGACTCGAAGTCTTTATTTTGTCCCGACCGGTTTTTCTATATAAACTATATTAGGAAAACTTCGATAACTCAAACTTCTATAATTCGAATACCCCCGATAACTCGAAGTAAAAATTCGGTCTGTTACTTTAAAATTTATTAAAATTAGCCTCAAAAACTCGAATTTTTACTAACAATGTATGATCAATTGACCGTTTAATAAAACGATCAGAGAAATCACATATCGGTAATTAGGCTACCGTTATAGTAGAGAAATGAACCGAGTAGTTCTTAAGCTTGTTATCTACGGATTAATTAGTATCAATTAACGGATTAATATTCAGTACCATCACGGACAATTAAACCTAACAGGTAAGCTAATCCTCTACTCAAATAAAAGAAGCCGAAGAATATGCGGTCGTCGATAACTTTTGATTTAAGTTCTCCATGCTTAATAAAAACGACTAACCCTGTTGTACTCACAACTGCATTAAAATCTTAAATGACTTATTGCACTGCTTTATAATTTCATTAACTTTCTGTTAGTATTTTCTAACGAATGTAAAAAAAAGGCATTTTTATACACATGTACATATATCTGATTTCCGATTTCGTTGTTCGTATATATCGTGATTTTAAAATAAAATAACACGTTTTTGCACGCTTTTACCGTCAATATCAATTATTTAATATATTCCTTATTATATTTTCTTTAAAACAGTATCTTTTACTTTTTTACATTCGAGTAGAGGTAACTGTTTAAAACATTAAGATTTCTGTAGTGGAAAACATATACTAGTATTAAGGTGACACAATTCGTGGACATCATCCTTCAACTTCGATAACTCGAACACCCCGATAACATCAAAGTCCCCAGTGAAGTCCCGGGCACTTCGAGTTATCAAAGTTCTACTGTAATTAGTACAAATCAATAACTTTTAGGTTTAATATTGACACAGATTTTTAAAATCAATATAAAAAAATTTAAATGCCATAGAATACAATTTCAAAATCTAGTAAAATATATTTATACTGTATATATATATATATATATATATATATATATATATATATATATATATATATATATATATATATATATATTTATTTATTTATTTAATTTATATAGATATATATAAAAAACTTTAGAAAGACATAAAATTCAAAGTAAAATCTTACATTTAGTTCCATAAACATCAGAATGACATAATCCGTTTGTTATCTGATGATCTAGATATTCCAATAAATCACCACTATATGGATCATTACTATGTAAATCCATTTTAAGGAAGTAAGGAATTGTTGTACAAATGTAATGTTTCTTCTGGCAACTTAAGGTTCCCACAACAAAATGTGGAATTAATAAGACCAGGGCTCTGACCTTAAACACACAGTAAATCTATGGGTTATAACAATTTGCCAGCTTCCCATCATGTTACAAGTTTTATTGACTTGATCATTATGTATACTTTATAATACAGCTTTTGTTACACTCTCCCCTGTGTAAATTAAATATGTCCCCAACATAACACAAGAGATTACTGTAAATAAGGTTTTATAGTATCAATAAAGTTAGCAATTCGCTGATTGCTGTCACAAATTCCAGATTCCCTATAGTAACAATTGGGATATCTAGTTTTTATTATAGATGTAACTGTACCGGGACCAATCATAACACTGATATAACATCCATTATCCATCACATATCTCTAATTAGTTATAATTCCATTTATATTGTTCCAAACATTAAAAAACTTTTTTTTACAAATCAATAAAACATTTTGATACTTTGTTTCATTTTCAGTAGATTGAATTTAAATATTGCATTAGAAATCACTTAAGTATAAGAACAGAATTTTAAATTTACACAAAAGTTTCATCAAATTGTCTTCATTGTATCTTTGGTATTATCCAGCACTATGACAAACAACAATAGTTAGGAGAGATACAGATTAACATTTAATACAAAACATGTGTGTGTGTGTGTGTGAGAGAGAGAGCACCAGGGTTATACCTGACAAAGGTAATTATGACAATCTTAATTATTGATGTCTTATATGTATAGAATCAATGTTCTTTTATAATCCACCAGGATGTCAATGTGAAGGAACAATATGTATCAAGTTAATGGAGTATTTTTATCATCAAAATCACAGCTTTTGTGTCTATGTATTAGATATGAGACTGATCACTGATTGGTTGATTGATTGATTGATTCATCAGGTAATTATTCATTGATCAGGTAACTGTTCAATACTGTCATTGATTGGTCAATCAATTGCTTAAAGTGATTGATAAATTAATGTATCTGCTATAAATACAATTGTCATCATCATTGGTGCCATCCTCATGATATAGATTTTTTAACCTATTTTTTTCCCCTTCAAACTATAAGTAACAGGGATAGACATTACATATTATGCTATATCTAAAGAATGGCCATGATTTTTTCAAGTAGTAGTCGGATTGTAGTGAAGTCTCTTTCAGTTCTTGCTACTAAAAACAACAATGGCAGACGGCCATCTGATAATTTATCCATATCCAGACACTTTTTACACCAGTGAGATGCTTTGGCCAGTGTCAGTCTGTTGGGGCAAGGGGCTATCTGGCCTTTAACTTACAATCATTAAGCAAGAACACTTGTCTTTCACAATAAAAAATATTTATATTCTGCTTTATTTGTTACAGAATACTGATGTACAATATACTAAATAATCCTGATTATTAATCGATTAATTAATTCATTATGTCTCTCTGATTAAGCCTATCAATTATTAAGTTTTGTCTGATTGGACATCCCTAGTTGTACTGTATATCCTCTCCAGATTGGACATCACAAGTTGTACTATATGTATATCCTCTCCAGATGGACATCACTAGTTGTACTATATACCTCTCCAGATTGGACATCACTAGTTGTACTATATGTATATCCTCTCCAGATTGGACATCACAAGTTGTACTATATGTATCCTCTCCAGATGGACATCACTAGTTGTACTATAATCCTCTCCAGATTGGACATCACTAGTTGTACTATATGTATATCCTCTCCAGATTGGACATCACTAGTTGTACTATAATCCTCTCCAGATTGGACATCACTAGTTGTACTATATGTATATCCTCTCCAGATTGGACATCACTAGTTGTACTATATGTATATCCTCTCCAGATTGGACATCACAAGTTGTACTATAGTATATCCTCTCCAGATTGGACATCACTAGTTGTACATATGTATATCCTCTCCATTGGACATCACTAGTTGTACTATATGTATATCCTCTCCAGATTGGACATCACTAGTTGTACTATATGTATATCCTCTCCAGATTGGACATCACTAGTTGTACTATATGTATATCCTCTCCAGATTGGACATCACTAGTTGTACTATATGTATATCCTCTCCAGATTGGACATCACTAGTTGTACTATATGTATATCCTCTCCAGATTGGACATCACTAGTTGTACTATATGTATATCCTCTCCAGATTGGACATCACTAGTTGTACTATATATATCCTCTCCAGATTGGACATCACAAGTTGTACTATATCCTCTCAGATTGACATCACAAGTTGTACTATCCTCTCCAGATTGGACATCACTAGTTGTACTATATATCCTCTCCAGATTGGACATCACAAGTTGTACTATATGTATATCCTCTCCAGATTGGACATCACTAGTTGTACTATATATCCTCTCCAGATTGGACATCACAAGTTGTACTATATGTATATCCTCTCCAGATTGGACATCACTAGTTGTACTATATATCCTCTCCAGATTTGACATCACTAGTTGTACTATATGTATATCCTCTCCAGATTGGACATCACTAGTTGTACTATATGTATATCCTCTCCAGATTGGACATCACTAGTTGTACTATATGTATATCCTCTCCAGATTGGACATCACAAGTTGTACTATATGTATATCCTCTCCAGATTGGACATCACTAGTTGTACTATATGTATATCCTCTCCAGATTGGACATCACTAGTTGTACTATATGTATATCCTCTCCAGATTGACATCACTAGTTGTACTATATATCCTCTCCAGATTGGACATCACTAGTTGTACTATATGTATATCCTCTCCAGATTGGACATCACTAGTTGTACTATATGTATATCCTCTCCAGATTGGACATCACTAGTTGTACTATATGTATATCCTCTCCAGATTGGACATCACTAGTTGTAACTATATATCCTCTCCAGATTGGACATCACTAGTTGTACTATATGTATATCCTCTCCAGATTGGACATCACTAGTTGTACTATATATCCTCTCCAGATTGGACATCACTAGTTGTACTATATATCCTCTCCAGATTGGACATCACTAGTTGTACTATATGTATATCCTCTCCAGATTGGACATCACTAGTTGTACTATATGTATATCCTCTCCAGATTGGACATCACTAGTTGTACTATATGTATATCCTCTCCAGATTGGACATCACTAGTTGTACTATATGTATATCCTCTCCAGATTGGACATCACTAGTTGTACTATGTATATCCTCTCCAGATTGGACATCACTAGTTGTACTATATGTATATCCTCTCCAGATTGGACATCACTAGTTGTACTATATATCCTCTCCAGATTGGACATCACTAGTTGTACTATATATCCTCTCCAGATTGGACATCACTAGTTGTACTATATGTATATCCTCTCCAGATTGGACATCACTAGTTGTACTATATATCCTCTCCAGATTGGACATCACTAGTTGTACTATATGTATATCCTCTCCAGATTGGACATCACTAGTTGTACTATATATCCTCTCCAGATTGGACATCACTAGTTGTACTATATGTATATCCTCTCCAGATTGACATCATAGTTGTACTATATATCCTCTCCAGATTGGACATCACTAGTTGTACTATATGTATATCCTCTCCAGATTGGACATCACTAGTTGTACTATATATCTTCTCCATCTTACTTACTTCTTCTTTAGTGATATCACAATTTGGAAAAAAAACTTAATTTGAAACAACAATAAAATATGTAGGAGACTCATCCAATTAAAAAAAATTCATGTTTCTGACTCCCACCTGCTATTAATGTATAAATATACCATTTAAATGTAGAAACATTTCTTTACAATGAGAGTACAGATTACTTACAGACTTTTAATGTAAAATTAATGTTAGCAACTTATGTGTACTAAAAATAAATCAGTCCAAAATTTCCATTAGAATTCCTTAAATGAAGGAAATATTTTGTTTAAAAGGGTTTATGGAACAGTTTTTTAACAGTACATGATGAACAAAGGCCCAGTTGTTAGAGAATAAGGTGGGTAGATAGAAAATTATGTCCAAGTCTGAATCAGATAAGTACTTATGTCAAAAATTATGTTCTGCAAAAGTGGAAAAAACCAGAGTACCAGAAGGAAAACATCAACCTTGGATGAAAATTCTTGTTATATAAAAACATGAGAAGAACTTGATGAATGAAACTTTTTGTAATATTAAAACACAAGCACTTGATGAATGAAAATTCTTGTAATATTAAAACACAAGCACTTGATGAATGAAAATTTTTGTAATATTAAAACACAAGCACTTGCTGAATGAAAATTTTTGTAATATACAAATATGAGGCACTTGATGAATGAAAATGTTTGTAATATACAAACATGAGAAGCACTTGATGAATGAAAATTTTTGTAATATAAAAACACAGGCACTTGATGAATGAAAATTCTTGTAATAAACAAACATGAGAAGCACTTGATGAATGAAAATTTTTGTAATATACAAACACGAGAAGCACTCGATGAATGAAAATTCTTGTAATATACAAAAATGAGGCACTTGATGAATGAAAAATTTTGTAATATATAAACAAGAGAAGCACTTGATGAATAAAAAATTTTTGTAATATACAAATATGAGGCACTTGATGAATGAAAATTTTTGTAATATACAAATATGAGGCACTTGATGAATGAAAATTTTTGTAATATACAAACACGAGAAGCACTCGATGAATGAAAATTTTTGTAATATACAAATATGAGGCACTTGATAAATGAAAAGTTTTGTAATATACAAACATGAGAAGCACTTGATGAATGAAAATTTTTGTAATATACAAACACGAGAAGCACTCGATGAATGAAAATTTTTGGCATATAAAAACACTAGAAGCACTTAATGAATGAAAATTCTTGTAAGATACAAACATTAGAAGCACTTGATGAATGCAAGTTTTTGTAATACATGTATATAAGAACTGATGAATGAAAATTTTTGTAATAAACAAACATGAGAAGTATTTGATGAATGCAAATTTTTGTAATATATAAACACAAGAAGTATTGGATGAATGCAAATTTTTGTAATATATAAACATGAGAAGCACTCGATGAATGCAAATTTTTGTAATATATAAACACGAGAAGCACTTGATGAATGCAAATTTTTGTAATATATAAACACAAGAAGCACTTGATGAATGCAAATTTTTGGAATATATAAACACGAGAAGCACTCGATGAATACAAATTTTTGTAATATAAAACACAAGAAGCACTTGATGAATGCAAATTTTTGTAATATAAAACACAAGAAGCACTTTATGAATGCAAATTTTTGTAATATAAAAACATGAGAAGCACTTGATGAATGAAAATTTTTGTAATATATAAACATGAGAAGCACTTGATAAATGAAAATTTTTGTAATAAACAAACATGAGAAGCACTTGATGAATGAAAATTTTTGTAATATACAAACACAAGAAGCACTCGATGAATGAAAATTCTTGTAATATACAAAAATGAGGCACTTGATTAATGAAAATTTTTGTAATATATAAACAAGAGAAGCACTTGATGAATAAAAATTTTTGTAATATACAAACACAAGAAGCACTCGATGAATGAAAATTTTTGTAATATACAAATATGAGGCACTTGATGAATGAAAATTTTTGTAATATACAAACATGAGAAGCACTTGATAAATGAAAATTTTTGTAATATACAAACACGAGAAGCACTCGATGAATGAAAATTTTTGTAATATACAAATATGAGGCACTTGATGAATGAAAAGTTTTGTAATATACAAACATGAGAAGCACTTGATGAATGAAAATTTTTGTAATATACAAACACGAGAAGCACTCGATGAATGAAAATTTTTGGAATATAAAAACACTAGAAGCACTTAAGGAATGAAAATTCTTGTAAGATACAAACATTAGAAGCACTTGATGAATGCAAATTTTTGTAATATATAAACACGAAAAGTATTTGATGAATGCAAATTTTTGTAATATATAAACATGAGAAACACTTGATGAATGCAAATTTTTGTAATATATAAACACGAGAAGCACTTGATGAATGCATATTTTTGTAATATATAAACACGAGAAGCACCTGATGAATGCAAATATTTGGAATATATAAACACGAGAAGCACTCGATGAATACAAATTTTTGTAATATAAAACACAAGAAGCACTTGATGAATGAAAATTTTTGTAATATAAAACACAAGAAGCACTTGATGAATGAAAATTTTTGTAATATAAAAACACGAGAAGCACTTGATGAATGAAAATTTTTGTAATATATAAACATGAGAAGCACTTGATGAATGAAAATTTTTGTAATAAACAAACATGAGAAGCACTTGATGAATGAAAATTTTTGTAATATACAAACACAAGAAGCACTTGATAAATGAAAATTTTTGTAATATACAAATACGAGAAGCACTCGATGAATGCAAATTTTTGTAATATATAAGAACTGATGAATGAAAATTTTTGTAATAAACAAACATGAGAAGTATTTGATGAATGCAAATTTTTGGAATATATAAACACGAGAAGTATTTGATGAATGCAAATTTTGTAATATATAAACATGAGAAGCACTCGATGAATGCAAATTTTTGTAATATATAAACATGAGAAGCACTTGATGAATGCAAATTTTTGTAATATATAAACACGAGAAGCACTTGATGAATGCAAATTTTTGGAATATATAAACACGAGAAGCACTCAATGAATACAAATTTTTGTAATATAAAACACAAGAAGCACTTGATGAATGCAAATTTTGTAATATAAAACACAAGAAGCACTTTATGAATGAAAATTTTTGTAATATAAAAACATGAGAAGCACTTGATGAATGAAAATTTTTGTAATATATAAACATGAGAAGCACTTGATGAATGAAAATTTTTGTAATATAAAAACACGAGAAGCACTCGATGAATGAAAATTCGTGTAATATACAAACACGAGAAGCACTCGATAAATGCAAATTTTTGTAATATATAAACATGAGAAGCACTTGATGAATGAAAATTTTTGTAATTTTAAAACACGAGAAGCACTCGATGAATGAAAATTCTTGTAATATACAAACATGAGAAGCACTTGATGAATGCAAATTTTTGTAATATACAAACAATTTTCACATCTTTAGGTTATTGGACACCACACGTTTCTATTTTTATTTCTGTTAAGGTATAATTGACAATATCTCTACCTCTAAGATAACTTTTTTTTTTTAGACATACAAGTAGTTAAGAATTATTTCAATGTCAGTATATATACAAAATACAGCCTAAAAAATACCCTGAAGCACTATGTTACATAAATATTTCCTTTATTATTGAAATTACCCAAGTATGCCCATTACACAACATAACATAAATAAAGAATCAGAAACAAACTAAAAATAGCCCAATGGCATGTGAACGAGTCAGATAAAATCTGGGATCATGTCACATTATAACTGGTCATAAAATCAGTTTTCTTGAATTGTGAGTAAGGTAGTGTATACACAATTAGACTTTTTAACACTTTTTCAAACGTAACACCTAAGTTGATAGGAGACTAATTAAGACGTTAAACTAGATAGTTGTGTAATTACTTTAAATTTATACATTTTAATTTATGCATTTTACTGGTCCATTACATAATTACTTCAAATTTTTTAATACAAAACAAGTTTAACCTAAATTTTTTCATTATATTTATTTTTATGTTGCAGACATCTTGAGGTATATGCAAATCACTTGAACATTAAACCAGGTCCTTATTCAGAAAGTCTATACCTGTAATTTTATCTATATAATATATATATATATATAATCACTGCTTCAGGTGAGAAGATAAATCTTAAAAACTTGTATCTTGTAAATAATCCACTATGTATTTTTTAAGAGTTAAGTAACAGTGTTTTATGCCCTTCACTTATATCAAGAGGGTCAGTTCTTGGATGGTGAAGGACACTAGAGTACCTGTGAAATCCACCAGCGAACTGACAAAGATTCTCACATCAAGATCTGCCCAATCAGGGTTCGAACCTAGACAATGCGATCGTATTCCTTTGTGTTGCTATTGTAATACCTTACAGTAGTTACCACTATTATATAACATCTATACATATTTCAGCCATTTATGACAAAATGCCCTTGGCTAGGCAATAGAAGTATTCCAAGGAGAAAATAAGGGGTATAATTTTAAGAAAGATTGTGAATGATTGTTGTTAAATAACCTGCGGTAATATTTTACTGATACTGAGACTTTGTCATAAAAATGTGAAGATGCATACCTATGCAAGATGCTTTTTGGAATAAGGGTTGTTTAAATGTTCTTCCAGGATAAAAGGAGAGTTGGCGATGGTAAGGGGTTCAAATGTAAAGTGACAACCTTACTGCTATAGGTACCACCCTAACTGACTCATGTGGGTCAACAGATCAGTCACTGATCACAAATGGAAGGCACTAATCATATTACCTTAACACTGACCACTTTCTTCTCACTTTGTTTTTGAAAAAAATACATTTAAACCAAAATTCTATACAACATTGAAAATTTTATAATGCTCCTTGATAAAATTGCCACCTTCTTTTCCTTACAACAAACTTTTTTATTCAAAAATTCCAAAATCTATTTCTTTTGTTGAGTTTTTGCCAAACCACATTGAAATTTTGTCTGAACAAATAAAGGCAATACAGATGACTTTATTCACTCATTTTTCTAATTAAAAATTTAGTGGACAGTCAAGTATAACTTTAACTAGTGATAATTGACATTAGATATCTTGTAGTTGACCTATACAAAACCTAATACAGTGCAACTTCCGAAAACCAGCCTCATGTGGGACCAAGAATTTGGCCAGTTTTCAGAGGGGCCAGTATTTAAAGGGTCTTATAAATCTGGTAGTCCGATTCCATCCAAATCTCATTGATTTCAGAATTTTATCAAACTGTGCATTGGCAAAAGACGTAAACTCTCATAAGCATTGATCATTCCTGTAATATAAAATTTAGTTCTTAATGATCTTAACAAATACCTTATGTATATATCCAAAGTTTACAAGCTGGCAAATAAATACAAACAGCTATACAATATCCAAAACGGATATGTGCTCGAGTTAATAAAGCACACGAGGTACAGTTTGCAGATGAAACAATGATTTCTTCTAAATTAATTTCTTATGAATTGTATACATTATTTACATCATATGAAGTCAAAATATTATCCACATCACTTAAAACAATGGCATATTCCTTAATTACAAGTGGTCTGGTTTTACTTGGCACCGGTTTCCGGATCATGGTGACAGGTACGTTTTGACATATATAGAATTATTTTTAAAAGTGTCAAATTAAAAAAATATACATATATTAATGCTATTTTTACAGAAAAAAAATTTCTTAATAATTTGGCATTGTGCGAGTGAAATTTAAAAAATGTTTATAAAATGTTCAGATCACCATAAATAACTTATTCAAGTGAGGGGTACTTTGTAGGTAAAATCCTCGATGTAAAAAAAAAAACATCAGAAAGACAATAACTGCAATCATTTTATAATCAATAAAGGAATTAATTAAGATCGATTTTTATTATTTATTCAAGAACACCTGTACAGGTTATCTGATCTACCAGTACAATTATTTGTACATTACGTCACATTGTTATTTTGGTAATTTTATTAGTGGACAGATAATCACTAGTCCGTTATGGTTCAGTGGTCGTTTTTAGAAGTAAATTATTCAGAAGAAACGTGATTCCTGCACTTAAAAAAGGCCGGTGTCTGAATTCAGAGGGACTGGTTTATGGAAGTTTATTTTAATGTAAACAAAGAAGGATAAATTCAGGACCGGTCTTGCATGTTCGGTATGTGGAGGTGATCGTTTTATAGAAGGGCTGGTATTCGGAAGTTGCACTGTACATTAATTTATATTTCCAGAATCAAATTTGACCTAGATATTTTCAAACTGTATAAAAAGAGTCTAAAGCAGAATACAGAGTATCACAATGTCGCCCGCCTACAGCCTGTGCTTAGCTATCACAATTACGAATGCCTCTTGTGTCTAGGTTTAAACCTCACTCAGCAGATCCTAGTATCAGAAAACATGTCAGATTGCTGGCAGAAGTCAATTGATTTTCTCAACCATCTCAGAACCATTACACTTGATAAAGACTTATCTACCATGTAAAACACACCAAGTCCACTTAAAACTGAATATAAAAGTTCATTAAAGGGTGTAAAAAAATTAAATGTTTAAAAATAGTTCAAATTAGATAATAAACTTGTTCAATTTAAAATTTCATTAAAATAACCACGGGTAGAAACATCACTATCAGCAAAAATATATCTTTAACTACTGTTGTCAAGAAAATTCTGGTATTTAAATTTCATTTAAAGATAATAAAATAAAGGTTTTACACATATTACAGAGAAAAGAATAAGTAACAGTGTTTGTCTTAAAATAAAATGACCCTGAAATCTCAGGGTTAAATCAAGTTAAATCATGGCAATATATTAATATAACACATTTGTACCACTGTATACCATGAACTACATAGATAACCACTGGGTTTCTGACATATGCATCTTAATGCTTTTAATTTGATGACATTATTTATTTACAAGTTATGTATGTTTGTGTCAGCTCAGTGCTAGATCAAGTAAGTGTTAATGTCTGCTTAGTGTTTGAGACAACATCACGCAAGTGTTGGCTCAGTGTCAGTATCAACACATTATCAGTGTTGGCTCAATGTTAGTGTTGGCTCAGTGTCAGTATCAACACAATATCAGTGTTGGCTCAATGTTAGTGTTGGCTTAGTGTCAGTATCAACACATTATCAGTGTTGGTTTAATGTTAGTGTTGGCTCAGTGTCAGTATCAACACATTATCAGTGTTGGTTCAATGTTAGTGTTGGCTCAGTGTCAGTATCAACACATTATCAGTGTTGGTTTAATGTTAGTGTTGGCTCAGTGTCAGTATCAACACATTATCAGTGTTGGCTCAATGTTAGTATTGGCTCAGTGTCAGTATCAACACATTATCAGTGTTGGCTCAATGTTAGTGTTGGCTCAGTGTCAGTATCAACACATTATCAGTGTTGGTTCAATGTTAGTGTTGGCTCAGTGTCAGTATCAACACATTATCTGTGTTGGCTCAATGTTAATGTTGGCTCAGTGTCAGTATCAACACATTATCAGTGTTGGTTTAATGTCAGTGTTGGCTCAGCATCAGTATCAACACATTATCTGTGTTGGCTCAATGTTAGTGTTGGCTCAGTGTCAGTATCAACACATTATCAGTTTTGGTTTAATGTTAGTGTTGGCTCAATGTCAGTATCAACACATCAGTGTTGGTTTAATGTTAGTGTTGGCTCAGTGTCAGAACCAACACACTATCAGTTATTTTAAAATAAAATTTAATTCAGTTTTGCTTTTTTAACTTTGAAAATAAAAATGTATAGTTGTGATATGCATGAATTACACAATATAAACATAGTGCAATGTTAGATGTACCTTTATCAGTTCACTTGCCAAGGGTTGGTGGTTTTCCCTGGCTACTCTGGATTCCTTCACCATTCTAGAACTGACACAGTGTTTTTAAAAGTGTGATGATTTTGATCAGGCTACAAAACATCATTCAACTAACAAACAACCTTTATCATGTGAATTTTTTCACATTTAAACACAATACCAGATCATACAAGTGTACAAAATTGAAATACAAACATGCCTTTTCTGTTAATCCCTCCTAGATCTTATCCCAATTAACAGTAACAAAGGTAGCTGTGACCTAATTTTCTGTCACATAGTTCATTTGAATGAAGAAGTATAGTCACTTAAGAAAATTTGGAGAAATATGTATATGAACCTTTCAATGTCTAAAATGTGGCTGAAATTCCACTGAAAAAAAAAAAAATCTAAAATTTCAATGTTTTTATTGGAAAATAAATATAAAGGGCCTAATTAAAAAGCTACAGATGATGGGCCTAAGATCTTTAGACCTCTGGTGTTGGACCTCAGGACTAGAACAAATGGTGAAATTCGAGTCAACTATTATATACAGGCATTGATGTCAACTACCTGTCCCAGTAACAGTTCAATATTTGACTTACTGAGAAAAATTTGTCTATATCGTTTTTTTCTGTTGTATTACTTTTCTTATATTTTTAATCACATGATGTATTTTTAATCATTGAAAAAACATATTTTGATAATTGGAGACTGTGGATTTCTAAACCCCACCCATTTATCAGTCAGGTTTAAATCACTCTCACCAGGTACAGATACCACTCACCACTAGTAATAATATTGTATTTATGTACTTAACAATGACTAATATGTATTACTTTGTAGATATATATTGCAAAATATTTACATTACATTCGATACAAAAATTGAAACTATGTATGGATTTTTAGTAGTGCTATTATGAACCTATAAAATTTTAATTTCATGCATAAAAATAAAACTTTGTGATTTATGTGATATTAATGTTTGATTTATCTTAGACTTGATAAGTTACTGTCAAGGTACACCCCCACCACCACCACGACCACCACCACAACACACACCTTGCAGAAACAATACAGTGCTCCCTCCCTTTTTTCACCTGACCACCATATAGTGTTGCATACTTCAGTGTCTTTTACTCCTTGGTAAATAGAATAGCCACTATGAATCTTGAAATCAAATTACCTGTAGTTAGATTTTTTTAAGACTCATACTTAAAGCATCAAGTTAAATCCACTAAGATTTTCATAACGCACTTCATGGGATTATGAATTAGGTCAAAACAATATCGAGCCTTTATGAAACAAACAAAATGAGTTTTGTTGCAAATACTCTGACGTTTGAACCTAGGTACATATTAAAATTTATATTTACTTTTTATATATGTCAACAAGGACGGTACGTACACGATACCTGAGAACAGGTATAAATTATACACACCGGTTTTACATCGATTTACGAAAAATGGCGCAGGTAACTGTCAAATTAATTAATGATTAATTTAACTTTTTATAATAAGTTATTTAGACTTACTGTTCGCTTTTCCTGTTTTACTACGTGACCTGTCCATTTTGGCAGTGAAAATTTACCCTGAACACTACTTCACTCGCGCGTATCACGGTTTTATTTTCACCTGAAGGGTTCCGATAAAGTGCCGAAAATATTCTAGTCGGGTCATGTGATAGTATATATCCCGCTATGTCTATAGGCGAGTGGTAAGTATATGGTTGAATGGTTGGACTTTATGGCGTTTAGCGACAGTCGTGTTAACATTATGTTAAATGTAACTTCTCCATTAATGCAGTTTGATATTAGTGGTTGTATAAAATCACAACTAGTAAAATTTATTAATTAATAAAACTGTTAAGTCGTATTTCGAGTATGTCATAGATAATATGCATGTACATATAATGATGACAAAAGACGGACATTCGCGGCAGATGATGACAAAATATTGTTCAATGATGTGTGCTGTTTTACACTGACCAATTTCATGATTTAAAAAAAATTACGAAACAGTTTCATTTATGAAATAAATTAAAAATATTTACTTGACAATAAACAATGCATATTATTTCTTAGAAGATTGCCTGTATATTTTAGTGGGGAATAGGCTTGCAGTACAATTATTGGTCTGCTAATCGAGATTCACGGTGCCACTCGATGGCACCCCTTGCTACCCATGTGCCACATCGAGTATAATGACGCCTTTAAAGTCCATGCCCAGGGGTTCGTTGAGTTGAAACGCACAAATTGTGAAATGTTGAAGCATAATACATGCATTTACACTTGGCTTTAATATTATATTACCGCGTATGGTTGTTATATATATAAATGAGGTTTTGAAACGAAGTATTCGGTATTTTGAAATGAAAGTCCCTGTTCATGTCAAGTAAACAAATGTGTCAAATGCAAAATTTTAGATTTTAATAAAATTAACTTAAAAAAAAAAAAAAAAAAAAAAAAAAAAACATGTTAACTAGGACAAGTGTAATCCGATAACAAAAATCCTCGATTTAAATAGACTTAAGCATGTACTCTCGGTCAGATGGTGATAATTTCGATGTTTGTATAAGCAATCTTGACTGAAACGTAAACTAGTCCGAATTTCCTTCGACCATTTCACGCTTTATGTCTGAGCTATACACAGCCGTCAGGTATAAAGTGTCAGTAGAAAATCGGATTATATTAAAACCATGAACACTAATAATAGTATAACATCTCAATATAAGTTGAATTTAATGATTTTATGATTTCTTTGAAAAAGATTTTTATCACGAGAACATGAAATAGAAAATCTAACTTGTAAAACTCTTAAAAACACACTGGGAGATGTCAACGTTTTATAAAACACTGTCCACGCTCGTCTGAAAACATCGAATTTTGACTCATTTATTTTAATTGTGTTATAAGATGAATTACAATGAATGAAATTAATCATATGATAAATGGAAACTTCCCATCCGAGCAATAACAATGTTTAACCAGAGACATATAAACAAAGAATTCTTCAACGCTTAAATTTATAAATCATAACACATTATCAAATATTCACTTCATTGAGTTATCTCGCTTTGTATCTATTTTTTTTTTTATTTCTTTTTAATTTTTATATGTAGGAATAACACAACAAACGAAATGTTAGTAAAAAAAATTTAATAATAATAATAATAATAATATGTGGTATGACACTTTACTACCAGTAGTATGATTTTGTTGTGATATAATTTTATAGTAAATCTATTTTGTCTTTTAAAATTTTACTATCTTAAATAAAATCTTTGATATTGTTACAAAAGTAACACATTACATAGGGACCATCTCTCTCTCTCTCTCTCTCTCTCTCTCTCTCTCTCTCTCTCTCTCTCTCTCTCTCTCCACACACACACACGCGCGCGCGCGCGCGTTATTCTGCTGAATATCCCATTTCCATTGTAACCTTTATATATAACAAGAAATATAAAACATTTACATATGGGATTCCGATTCACATAATTCCCACTTAGATTTTTCATATATACAATTATTTCCTTTCTTTGGTAAATGTTTCTGATAAATACAAAATTCGAAAATAACAAAAAACATCAACTCTGTGGGAATCTTTTTAATTACATGTCAAGAGAAGTAACTCGTATTTCTTGACGAGTCCTTATCAATATAAATATCTACAAGTTATGTGGACTATAAGTTACATCGGTATGTGAAACTTTGCAGTCAAAAAAGAATGTAGATCACATGTCATTAATCTGTACAAGTATAGGATCGACTTACTACATGTGTACACTGTCGCAAATCTTTACTCTAGTCATTAGTTCCAACATTCGGAGTAAACATTCGAATAAGAACCATCTGTGACCTGTGAAGATTCCGTGCAGTCAATGATATCTGGAATCATTTTCTGTTACAGGAGTAACTCGGGTTCAATATAGAATACTACATGATAACCTCTATTTCATGTGAGTTTTCATTCAGTGTTCAAACTTTCTCGTGATGCATACCTTAAAGAACTCAGAGACAATCGATTTGCCTCTTTTTTACGTTTGTCACACAAATCCTTCCTCTGACGTCGTATCTGCCAAGACTTCATCTGTATGCTGCTGTTTCTAGTGATTTTAAGAGATCCATTCTGATTTTTATTTAATATTTTCTTTTAGTGGTTGTTACGCTTTTCTCTTTTGCACCTTCGTCGTCGTCAGATTTATCAAAGTGTACTTGTCGTTCTTCTTTAATGCTTGGAATTTTAAAGTCTTTTATCGAGCCTCCTAATTCGTCAAAACATCTGTTGCTTTCGTCTGATCTTGTACGCGCGTGTTTTCGTTTCGCAGCAACTTTTTGGTGTCGTTTTCTCATTAGTTTCAATGACTTATCCTGTATACTGGTGACACGGACCAGACTTGCAATGGAAGTATTGCTATTGTCCATTGAATCATATCCACAATCGCTACTGTCTGTGGTTTCATTCAAAAGCCTTGTCGCGCCAAAAATATCGAATCGACTGTCCAGAACACAAGAACGACAACGAGGACACTCAGCGGACGAGAAAAGCTCATTAGCAGACGAAAGCAAGTCGTCGTCTGATATAGCGACCGACAATGCCGAATCCGACCCATAAGTGTTTTTCAGGTATCTATTTTGGAAATAAGTCTTTGTTGGATGAATCCTGGTATCTGACAACACAGAGTTTTCCATGGTGAAGTCTTCAAATACCCAGATTCTCTGTTTGGTGACGGTGGAGAACAACCTGCTTGATTATCATCATCTAAATGTATACCATACTTCTTCTCAATATCAGCAAACTTGTATGTACCAAAACTTCCTCTTTTGACACGTTTGCCGCGAAATATAGATAAAATGGAATTCCAGAAAGCCATCTCCTAGATTAAATGTTTGTCTGGAAATAGAATCAAAGATAGGAAATAAACTACAGATTTTATAAATTAGTAGTGATCACTGGGATACGACAAAAATATCTAAAATAAAGTTTAGAAAGATGCAGTAATGGCCGCCTATCTGCAGCCAGTCACATACACGCAACACACAGTAAGTCCATACTGGACTTGCCGATATTTCCTTACAATTGTTCAAGTAACGGCACGATGGCCATAATATATCTAAAGGTGGTTCAAATTCTAAAATCTCACTACTTTCAAAACCTGTGTTCCCCAATGACGCGCTTTTATTTATTTATTTTTTATTATTATTTATTTATTTATTTATTTATAAAAAGTATTCATTCATTCCTTTCTTACTTTTTCGTTCTCGGAGGACTATGTTTTCAATACAGTCGGGGACTAAAAAATTAATACATGTCAAAAAAGCAATTGCCGTCATCAGGAAATCCAGTAATTTAAAAAATATGCGAGGCAAGCATGTATTTCTAAAACAATAATATTGTTTTCTTGACTTTATTTCAAATTTTCAAGGTCAATTAAACTGATTCCGGAAAATTTATTCAAACGTTTAAACACCAAGAATTAAAATTGAAATAACATCTGCACCAAAAGGAAATATCGTGTGTCGAATATTTTGACTTAAAAACTTTCTTAAATCTGAAAAATTTGAATCTGGAAATATATTATGACAAATTTCCGGAAGAATCTGAGAGGAAACGTATTAAATTTGTATTTTCAAAAATTCACTTTTAATTTAGAGAATGATGTATTGTTTGTTTGCTTTTTTTAGTTGGTTAACACACGGCGCGGGATATTTTGTCATGTATAAAGTTCGGAAAACTTGTTTTTCTAGAAATTAAAAATTTCGTACATGACCTAGAACAAACAGTTAAAAAACTTTGATAAAACACGAACATTAACAAAAACTGTTATAAAACAAGAAAGAAAGGAAGGAAGAAAGGGGAAATGTAGATACTCTTCAAAACCGTTTATACGAATTATTATTTACGATTATACGCATATGTATTGTACCATTATGAAAAATTATTACAAAAAAATTAAACAAAAAGAAAAAGAAAAAACATAATAGTAATAATAATAATAAACCGATCTGTGAAATTAGAACACTTTTTTATAGTCTATGTGATGCTTTTAAATTTTAGTTGATAATTTAAAGACTTTAAAACAAGAAAAAAAAACGGTGGTATATATAAGTCTTGTTTTAAAAGTTTTAAATTTTTTACGAAATAAATATATCAAATAATATAATACAAATAATCTTAACATATAGTTTCTTTTTTCATAACAATAATAAAATGAAATCAATTACCTTAAAATAAAAACAAAAAAATTAAAACTTAAAATTACCTTTGCGGTAAATGCTTTAAACCTATGCCACACTTCTTCACAATTAACCGTGTTGACTTTCGTGTGCTAACTTTTCTTTTACTTGTAATTCTGGAATAACCGAATCTAAATAGATACTTCCTATGACACTGGGTAACGTGATTTCCAGAGACCTTGTCAAATTTACTAAAGTATTATAATCTTATTTCACGGTTTACGCATTGACCCCCTTATACTATCAATACCACACCGATTGACAGAATGTAGGGCAAGGGAGGGGTTGACTCATCTCCAGAAGTCGGGTAGTTGCGGTTTTCTGACCACTAAAATCAAATTTTCTCGAACCATTGTTAAAGTGCATATAAATATTTAATTGTGGATGACTATCAAAGAATTATCTCAATTGACGTATATAGAAAATAAACATTGCCATAGCAACATAGGGACCCACTGCAATATCGGTTAATAAAGATATCAAAATGTACAAAATACAATGCTGTAATTATAACTGTTATACCACATCAGATAAAGGGGAATGTTCAATGGATTTACAAACGCTACACAATCAAATCTGTATATAGAAACCACCAGCAGATAAGTAATACACATGTAGTGTGTAAAAATTACTTTAAAAGCAGAGTCTGGACTTAATTCTAAGCAGATGACCTTTATACACAGGGGGAATCTCTAACCCAGAAAGAAACCTCGGTGGTCAACTTGTCTTAAGTCGGATGACAGTGCCTCTCACCGCCTAGATTAGAACCCAGTCTGGCAGATCCAAGAGTGGGGTAATTTGTCAGTTCGCTTGCAGTCAGGTTTTCTCCGGGTCAGGGTATTCCGGTTTCTTTTGGCATCCCAGAACTGAGCGTCTCGATATCAACACTATTACTTCACTCTAATCGAGGTTCAGCAACACACAGTTTAGACAGGTCAAACAAAATCAGACTGATCTACCATTTCATTACAAGGCAAAGCTAACACATGTAACAGCAGTTTACTTTTATTTTTACTTTTTTACTTTAATCTCATGCAAAATGTCAAATGTCGAATGAATTATCTAATCTAGTCAAAATACGGATTGATATATATGCAATTATATAAATATAGATATGTACAATTTGAAAACTGACAATAATACAGGTTTTGTCAAGTCGTAAAATAAAAAAGAAACTTAAACTTGGATTCCGATTCCATATTGAAGAAATTCTTACATATCTTAGGGGACATAATGGATGACTTCTGTTCCATGAATGCACTTAGTGTTTCGTAAACGTGAACTAAAGAATGTGTGTATTTACTTTAATTTCAATTATTTTATTCAGAAAATTCAAAAATTTAATTCAAAAATTTAAAAACATGACATTACATTTAAATAGAAAAAAATCATGTAACCAGAACGGAAAAATATTAACATAACCTAAATAGTTTACAGACATTTTAATTTCTAAATTTAGAAATGAGTAATAAATAACTAGTAAAACATGTGTATGCATATATTTAAAATTGATACGAATAAAAATTCCTGAAATATTTCTTTTCTGGTCCAGAAATTCTTTGACCATCATCATCAAAAGAAATCGTCCACACGATCATAATACATTAATTTATTGAATTAAATCTTAGATCTCTTCAGGAAGTCGTAACTCATTATCGTCAAGATGAGCTTTATGGTCAAATCGGAGGTCCTTGGGTACATTGCAGTTCTGACCATAATATTTATAACTTGACCACATCTATCTCTGACTGTAGAGGGCTGACCACACTGTCTCCGTCGAGAGTTGTGAGAAAACTGCGTTGTTACACAATGTCATGCATAAGATAACTTTATCTTGAATTATTTGACGTCATTAAGTCCTCAAACTTCCACTTAAAATTTTAATATCTAAACTCTCTCTCTCTCTCTCTCTCTCTCTCTCTCTCTCTCTCTCTCTCTCTCTCTCTCTCTCTCTCCAAGATGTGATAATAGCACAGCCAGCAATTCCTTTTATTATAGATCTTATTTATTATGAATATTATGTCACATGGCATAAAAATTAGAAATGCACTTAAAAGATTATAAATACCAGTAAAATTACGACGTCCAACGAAAAGGTTTACGAGATACTTTAAGCATTTAGTACATTAAGTACTGCTTGCGTAAAGATTTGTTTAAATAAAGAAAGTGAATGCAAGTTTCAAAACTAACGTATTTTTGTACATCCAGTGTTCACTCCTTCTTTTGGTTACTCTCTCTCTCTCTCTCTCTCTCTCTCTCTCCCTCTCTCTCTCTCTGGAATTTAGAACATTATTATCAATATCTAAAGATTCTGCAGACGTTTATTTAACGCTGGTGAAAGAAAGATACCTGCATATTTTAAAGGTGTCGTGTGCACCCAGTATAATGACCCTACATAATCGCCTGGTTTGGACTTGACCAAACAATAATATTTATATATGACCAGTGTACTTGATGACCCCACATCATGATAATGTTTACACTTATAGGATATGGATAGACATGTCTGTACTTATAATTGTCATTTTCACTTCTTTATTTAAAAACTTGCACCAAAACATCTACATGTATTTAGAGAAACCAGCACATCTTGTTTTTGTGTTTTCAATAGCCTTTTTTTTTTTTTTGATAAAATTAACGTTTTGTCACATTCATACGTAATCCATTTCTTGTTTGACGGAGGTACTCTTAGCTCGTTTTTTTTAACTGTACACATTTTTAATACTGTCATATACCATTTTTGAATGTATTGAACGACAAATGGTATATGAAAGCACTATTATCAACCGTACTATGCAGTCTCCTCATTTCTCGTTTTTTCTCGACGTGACGCATTTTATTTTGTTTGTTTGTTTTTTTCTTCACATTTATATTTAATTTCTTTACAATTTGTCCACTGAATACCAGTACACGGCCAAATTTTGTCCCGACTACACAGCGCGAAACATTTCCACAACTGTAAAGACGATATTTTTCGGATTTTCCGAATGTAAAGTCAAGTGGTACTAACTCGTTACACCTGGATTTCCAAGGAGTTCAGGTATCAAATAAAGAAATGTCCTCTTTACCATTAATGTAACTTTTATGTGGTAAATTCACTTAAGATTTTATATTTATTGCGATTTTAAGCCAATTATACGGGGTTAGAGACCAGGTAAAATTGGAGGGTAGGTCAGCAAGGCTGTGGTTATTTTACGGTTTATTTTTAACCTAAAAAACCACAAAAATTCTCAATACCTGAATATTGTAGAATAAATGTGATTATTTCCATATATAAGAATGGTTTTGACAGACATACGCTAAATCCTTATTAAGACCCTTTTTATTGTCACGTGTGGGATGATCAAGTATTCAAATTTCAGTGTTAACAAGGCGGTTATTTAAATGGCCGCTTATAGAACCCGGGACAACATAGTAATTTTAACTAATACATCACTATATAACACCTATTATCACCACTTATAGTAACGGTTACAACACCGACAAGTAAACTATACAGTATTGTTATACGAGTTAAACAAAAACACGGAATAAACAAATTAAACATTGATATTTTATAGCTTCCTAACTACAAGGTTTATGTTAAATAATTTAAATTAGATGTTAGAAGTGTACTTAAATTATAAACACACGATAACAAACGTACATAATACAAGTTACTCAGACAGAACGTGGTGATGACAATGGCTCGAACCCTCTGCAGTATGGCCATAAAAGCTAGTTATTATGTTTATATCAATGTTGCTGCTAAGACTGTTGTTACTTCTGCTGTTGATGATGTTGTAACTGTTGTTATTATTCTTGTTAATGTTTTTGAACGATGTTTTCGTTGTTGTTGTTGTTCGTGGTAGTTTGGGTTGTATTCATACCGTTGATTCTTCTCCTGACTGCTAACCTTGTAATTGCTGTAGTTGTTTATTTAATTATTTATTTATTGATCTGTTTTGATAATGTTGTTGATGCTGCTTTCCCTGTTTGTTGTTGTATTTTTGTTGTTGTGTTTTTGGTTGCTGTGTTTTTGTTGTTTTTGCTGATGTTGTTATACTTGTTATTGTGTTTTTGTGATGCTTTCATATCCGGTGCTGCTGTGGTTTTTGTTGTTTTTCCTGATGTCTAACCTGTTGTTGTTGTTTTATGCTGTTATACCTGTTGCTGCTGTTATACCTGTTTTGTGCTTTGCTGATGCTGTATATTTGTTGTTGTTGTGTTTTGTTATTTTTATGCTTTGCTGATGCTGTTATATGTGTGATGTTGTGTTTGTTGTTTTTTGCTGATGCAGTTATACCTGTTGTTGTGTTGTTGTTTTTGTTGTTTTGGTTCTGCGGATTGCTGATTTAGTTTATACCGGTGATACGTCTGCTGACTGCTGATTTAGTTTATACCGGTGATAATTCTGTTGACTGCTGATTTAAATTATACCGGTTATACGTCTGCTGACTGCTGATTTAGTTTATACCGGTGATACGTCTGCTGACTGCTGATTTATATACCGGTGATACTTCTGCTGACTGCTGATGCTGATTTAGTTTATACCGGTGATACTTCTGCTGACTGCTGATTTAGTTTATACCGGTGATACTTCTGCTGATTGCTGATTTAGTTTATACCGGTGATACGTCTGCTGACTGCTGATTTAGTTTATACCGGTGATACTTCTGCTGAGTGCTGATTTAGTTTATACCGGTGATACTTCTGCTGATTGCTGATTTAGTTTATACCGGTGATACGTCTGCTGACTGCTGATTTAGTTTATACCGGTGATACTTCTGCTGAGTGCTGATTTAGTTTATACCGGTAATACTTTGCTGATTGCTGATTTAGTTTATACCGGTGATACTTCTGCTGATTGCTGATTTAGTTTTTACCGGTGATATTACTGCTG
>JARBDR010000406.1:0-181122 GCA_029721355.1 Tegillarca granosa | reverse complement strand
ACACCACTACGACACACGACCAATCACAACGCTGTATGAACAAACTCTACAATGCATGAACGAAACTACGGCATCTCAACAAACACTACGCGATATGAACAACCACTACGCGGTATAAAGAACCTCTACGCTGTATGTACAACCAATACGCTGTATGGACAACCAATACGCTGTATGGACAACCCCTACTACAATCACTACCACGCATAAAAACCACTACGTCGCATAACAACCACTACGACGTATAATAACAACCACGCCGTATGAACAATCATTACGCCGTATACACAACACTATACACCATGATCAACCACTACGACACATGAACAACTACTACGCCGTTTGAACAACCACTACTCCGTATGAACAACCACTGAACCGCATGGACAACCACTACGCTGTCTGAACAAACTCTACAATGCATGAACAGCACTATGCTTCCTGAACAAACACTACGCCATATGAACAACCACTACGCGGCATGAAGAACCTTATGCTGAATGGACTACGCTGTATAAACAACCTCTACGCCGTATGAATAACCACTACACTGTATGGACAAGCTCTACGCTGTATGAGCAAGGATTACGCTATATGGAAAACCACTTCACCGCATGAACAACACTACGCCGTATGGACAACCCCCTACGACGCATGAACAACCACTACGCCATTTGAAGAACCAATACGCGGAATAAAAATCCACTACGCTGTATGGACAACTATTACGCTGAATGAACAACTACTATGCTTTATGGACAAACTCTATGCTGTATGAGCAACCAATTCGCAAAGTGAACAACCACTATGCTGTATAGACTACCAAAAACGCCGTAAAAATAGTAATACGCTGTATGGACAATCTCTACACTACATGAGCAACTTCTACGTTGTATGGACAACCACTAGGACGCAGGACAACAAATCGCAGTATAAACAATCACTACGCCGTATGGAGAACTGTTTGCAAAATGAACAACCTCTTCGCATAAACAATCACTACGCCGCATGAACAACCACTACGCCGCATGGACAACCGTCTTCGGCGTATAAACACTTTACAACATCAACAACCACTTCGTTGTATGCACAACCACTACACCGCATGGACAATCACTACGCTGTTTGAACAAACTCTACAATGCATGAACAACACTATGGCATCTCAACAAACACTACGCCATATGAACAACCACTACGCGGCATGAAGAACCTCTACGCTGTATGGAAAACAATGAGCTGTATGGACAACCCCTACGACGCATGAACAACCATTTGAACAACCACTATGCTTTATAGTTTACCAATATGACGCGGTATAAATAATAATTCCGTAGCATGAAAAACCACTACGCTGTATGGACAAACTCTACACTGCATGAACAAACACTAAATTGCATGTGAAACAGCTACGCGCGCGAACAACTACGGTATATGGACAACCACTTCAACGCATGAACAACCAATGCGCTGTATAGACAACCCCTACAATGCCTGAACAACAACTACGCAATTGAACAACCAATACGCCGCATGAACAAACACTACGCTGTATGGACAAACTCTACGCTGTATGAGCAACCACTACGCTGTATGAGCAACCACTATGCCGAATAAAAACCACTATGCTGTATAGACTTCCAAAACGCCGTATAAACAATCATTACGCCGCATGAACAACCACTACGCTGTAAGAACAAACTCTATACTGTATGAGCAAACCACTACGTTGTTTGGAATACCAGTACGTCGTATGAACAATCACTATGCCGTATGAACTATACTAAACACCATGAACAACCACTACCACGCATGAACAACCACTACGCCACATAATAACCACCACGCCATCTAAACAACCACTACGCCGCATAACAACCACCACGCCGCATGCACAATCATATCGCCGTATGAACAACCACTATACGCCATGAACAAAAACTACGGCGTATAACAACCACTACGACACATGAACAACTACTTCGCCGTATGAACAACCACTACGCCGTGTGAATAATCAAAATGCTTTATAAACAACAATATATACCTTGAACAACCACTACGACACATGAACAACATCTTAACCGTATGGACAACATTTTACAACATTAGCAACCACTACCCTGCATGCACAACCTCTACACCGAATGGACAATCACTACGTTGTATGAACAAACTCTACAATGCATGAACGAAATTATGGCATCTCAACAACCACTACGACAAACGAACAACCACTACGTCGTATGAACAACAACTACCACACATGAAAAACCACTACGCCGCATAATAACCAGTTCGCCAAATAAACAGTCACTAAGCCGCATAAACAACCACCACGCCTTGTGAAAAATCACTATGCCGTATGAGTACCACCATACAACATGACAACCATCATGTCGTATGAACAAACCTCCAAGACGCATGAACAAGAACTACGCCGTTTGAACACACTACATAACAACCACTATGACGCATGAACAACCTCTTCGACGCATTAAACAACCACTAAGACACAATGAACAACCACCAAAGTATGAATAAAAAACTACACCGTATGAACAACTAACACGACGCATAAAAAACAACTAAGCCGCCTTAAAACAACTACGCCGTATGAACAACACTACACACAATGAACAACCATTACGCCGCAGTTACAGCAACCTCACCACATAACAACCACTACGCTGCATAACAACCACCACGACGCATGAACAACAACAACAACGTCGGATTACAAGCACTACGCCGTATCAACAATCACTATGCCGAATGAAGTATACTCTACACAATGAACAGCCACTACCGCGCATAAACAACCCTTACGCCACATAACAACCACTACGACGTATGATAACTCCCACACAATATTGACAAACTCTACACTTCATGAGAAACCACTACATTGCAAGAGAAAACACTTCATCGTATGAACAACCAATCACTGTATGTACAACCTCTACGACGTATGAAAAACAACTACGCCATATGAACAACCATAACGTCGCATGAACAACCACTACGCCGTATGGACAACCATTACGCCTCATAAACAACCACTACCCTTTACGGACAAACTCTACGTTGTATGAGCAACCAATACGCCGTAGGACGACAGCTATGCTGTATAGATCATGCCGTATAAACAACCACTTCGCCGTATAACACCATTATGCCGCATAACAACTACAACGACGCATGAGTAACCACTACGCCGTATAAATAACACTATACAAATTGAACAACCACTACGCCTCATTTACAGCCACTTCACCGCATAACAACCGATACGCCGCATAACAACTACTACGACGCATGAACAACTACGTCGTATGAACAATCAGTATGCCGTATGAACTATATTATACACCATTAACAATCACTACCACGCATTCACAGCCCCTTCACCGTATAACAACCAATACGCCTTAAAACAACCACTACGACGCATAATAACCACTATGCCGTATGAACAATCATTACGCCGTTTTAACAACATTATACACCATGAACAACCACTACGATTTTCCACAACCACTACGACGCAAGAACAATCACTACGCCGTATGAAAAACCACCAAGACAATGAACAACCACTACGATGTTCCACAACCACTACACCGCATGGACAATCACTACGCTGTATGAACAATCTCTACAATGCATGAACAACACTATGTTATCTGAACAAATACTATACCATACGAACAACCACTACGCGGCATGAAGAACCTATATGCTGTATGGATAACCACTACGCTGTATGAAACATCCTCTACGCCATATGAACAACCACAACAAGTCATAAACAACCACTTCGCCATATGGACAACCAATTGGCTGCATGAGCAACCACTTCGCCGTATGAACAAGCACTATGCTGTATAAACCACAAATACGCCGTATAAACAATCATTCGCCACATGTACAACCACTACGCTCTATGGAAATCTCTAAATTGCATGACCAACCACTACGTTGTTTGGAATACCATAACGTCGTATGAACAATCACTATGAAATATACTAGACACCATGAACAACCAATATCACGCATGAACAACCAGTATTCCGCATGAACAACCACTACGCATTATGGACATACTATAGACTGCATGAGCAACCACTACGTTTGTATGGACAACCACTAGGACGCATGACAACCACATCGTCGTATTAACAATCACTATGCCGTATGGAGAACACTGAGCAACATGAACATCCTCCACGCATGAACCACTACGCCGCATAAGCAACCACCACGCCGTATGAACAAACATTACGCCGTATGAACACCACTATACACCATGAACAACGACTACGCCATATGAACAAACACTTCGCCATATGAACAACCACTACGTGGTATGAAGAACCACTACGCTGTATGGACAACCAATAAGCTGTATCGAGAACCCTACTGAACTATACTTTACACCTTAAACAATCACTTCCACACATAAACAACCACTACGCCACATAATACCCACTATGCCGTGTCAACAACCACTACGCCGCATAACAACCACTACGACGCATAATAACCACTACGACGCATAATAACCACCACGCCGTATGAACAATCATTACTCCGTATAAACAACACCATACACCATGATCCACCAAAACGACACATGAACAACTACTACGCCATATTAACAACCACTACCACGTATGAACAACCAATGAATTGTATGGACAGTCCCTACGACGCATGAACAACAACGTCGCCATTTGAACAACCAGTACGACACATGAACAACTACTACGCCGTATAAACAACCACTAAGCCGTATGAACGATCACAATGCATATGAACAACCATATATACCTTGAACAACCACTACGACACATGAGCAATCACTTAATCGAGTGAACAACATTTTACAACATGAACAACCAGTACGTTGTATGCACAACCACTACACCGCATGGGCAATCATTACGCTGTATGAACAAACTACAATGCATGAAGGAAACTACGGCATCTCAACAAACACTACGCCATAAGAACAACCACTTTGTGGTATGACGAACCACTACCCTGTATGGACAACCAACAACCAACACGCTGTATCGAGAACCCATACTGAACTATACTTTACACCATAAACAATCACTTCCACACATGAACAACCACTACGCCACATTATACCCACTATGCCGAGTAAACAACTACTACACCATATTAACAACCACTACGCCGTATGAACAATCAATATACCTTATGAAAAAAAACAACTACTACGACAAATGAACAACCTCTACGCCGAATGAACAAACACTTCGCCGTACAACAACCACTAAACCGCATGGACAACCACTACGCTGTATGAACAAACTCTACAAAGCATGAACAACACTATGCTATCTGAACAAACGCTACGCCATATGAACAACCACTATATACGGCAAGAAGAACCTCTACGTTGTATGGACAATCAATGAGCTGTATGGACAACCACTACGACATATGAACAACCACTACACCGCATGGACAACCACTACGCTGTATGAATAACCACAACAAGCCATGAACAACCACTACGCCATATGAACAACCACTACGCTGTATGGACAAGCTCTACGCTGTATGAGCAAGGATTACGCTATATAGAAAACCACTTCACCACTTCACCGCATGAACAACCACTACGCTGCTTGGACAACCCCCTACGACGCAAAATGAACCACTACGCCATGAATAATTACCAAGCTGCATGGACAACCATTACGCCGAATGAACAACCACTTTGCTGTATAGACCACCAAAAAGCCGTATATACAATTAATACGCCGCATGTCCACTACGCTGTATGGACAAATTCTAACCTGGATGAGCAACCACTACGGCAAATGAAAACCTCTTTTCTGTATATACCACCAAAACGCCGTATAAACAATCATTGCGCCGCTTCAACAACCACTACGCTGTATGGAGAAAACTCTACACTGCATGAGCAACCATCACGTTTTGTGGACAACAATTTGCCGTATAAACAATCACTACGCCATATGGAGAACAGTATGCAAGATGAACAACCTCAACGCATGAACGAACACTACGCCGCATGGACAACCCTCTTCGGCGTATAAACAACACTTTACAACATGAAAAACCACTACGCTGTATGTACAACCATTACACCGCATGGACAATCACTACGCTGTATGAACAAACTCTAGAATGCATGAACAAAACTATGGCATCTGAACAAACACTACGCCATATGAACAACCACTACGCGGCATGAAGAACCTCTACGCCGTATGGAAAACCAATGAGCTGTATGGACAACCTCTACGACGCATGAACAACCACAAACGCCATTTGAACAACATCTATGCTTTTAGATTACAGATATGACGCAGTATAAATAATCATTCCGACGCATGAACAACCACTACGCTGTATGGACAAACTCTACACTACATTAGCAAAGACTTAATTGCACTACGCCGCGCGAACAACCACCACGGTATGAGATCAACTACTTCACCGCATGAACCAGCAATGCGGTCTATGGACAACCCCTAAAATGATGAACAACCACTACGCCATTTGAACAACCAATACGCCACATGAACAACCACTACGCTGTATGATCAACCACTACGCCGAATTAAAAACCACTATGCTGTATAGACCACCAAGACGACCGTTTAAACAATCATTACGCCGCATGAACAACCAGTACGCTGTATGGAGAAAGTCTACACTGCATGAACAACCACTACGTTGTATGGACAACCACTAGTACGCATGATAACCACGTCGTCGTATGAACAATCACTACGCCGTATGGAGAACACTATGCAACATGAACAACCTCCACGCATATACGAACACTACGCCGCATGAACAACCACTGCGCGGCATGAAAAACCCTCTTCGGCGAATAAACAACACTTTACACCATGAACAACCACTACCACGCATGAACAATTACTACGACGCTCGAACAACCACTACTCCATTTAAACAATCACTACGCCGCATAACAACAACCACGCCTTATGAACAATCACTATTCCGTATGAACAACACTATACACCATTAACAACCACCACCCCGTATGAACAACCACCACGACGTATGAACAAGAACCACGACGTTTGACCAATCACTTCGCTAAATCACAACTACTATGGCGCATAAACAACATCTTCGACGCATTAACAACACTACGACGTAAGAACAACTAACACGACGCATAAAGAACAACTAAGCCGCATTGCAACCACTACGCCGTATGAACAACACTTTACAGAATGAACAACCACTTCGCCGCATTTACAGCAACTACACCACATAACAACCACTACGCCGCATAACAACCACCACGACGCATGAACAACAAATATACCGCATTATAATCACAACGCCGTATCAACAATCACTATGCCGAATGAACTATACTCTACACAATGAATAACCACTACCACACATGAACAACCGTTACGCCACATAACAACCACTACGCCGTGTGAACAACCACTACGCCGAATAACAACCACTACGACATACGATAACTCCCACACAGTATAGACAAACTCCATACTGTATGAGCAACCACTACATTGCATGAGAAACCACTTCACCTTATGAACAACCAATCACTGTATGTGCAACCCCTACGACGTATAAAAAAACTACGCCATTTGAACAACCATAGCGCCGAATGAACATCCACTACGCCGTAGGGACAAAAACTACGCCGTATGGACAACCATTACGCCTCATAAATAAAAACTACGCTTTATGGACAAGCTCTACGCTATATGAGCAACAGATATGAACGACCGCTATGCTGTATTGACCACGCCGTATAAACAACCACTTCGACGTATAACAACCATTATGCCGCATAAGTACTACTACGGCGCATTAGAAACCACTATGAATCACCATACACAATGAACAATCACTACGCCGCATTTACAGCCACTTCATAGCATAACAACTACTACGACGCATGAACAACAACTACGCCGTATGAACAATCGGTATGCCGTATGAACTATACTTTACACCATAAACAATCACTATCACGCATTTACAGCCACTTCACCGCATAACAACCTCTACGCCGTATGAACAATCATTACGCCGTATATACAACACTATACACCATGAACAAGCACTACACCGCATGGACAATCCCTATTCTGTATGAACAATATTCAATTATTTGTACTTATCTTTAAAGATTAAACCTATGTACAATTAGTGCACTTTGGTCTTTTTTAAAAGATATTTAAAATGTTGAATTATACCTAGGAAAAAGTAATTATTCAATCGTTCATGGGAATAATTCAATTTACCAAGGCATAATTCAATTGTAATTCATTTGAACCTATCTTAAATAAAATTAGACCTAGGTATAATTCATTTGTACCTAGGCATAATTCAATTGCAATTCATTTGAACCTATCTTAAATAAAATTATACCTAGGTATAATTCATTTGTACCTAGACATAATTCAATTGTAATTCATCTAAACCTATCTTAAATAAAATTAGACCTAGGTATAATTCATTTGTACCTAGGCATAATTCAATTGCAATTCATTTGAACCTATCTTAAATAAAATTATACCTAGGTATAATTCATTTGTACCTAGACATAATTCAATTGTAATTCATCTAAACCTATCTTAAATAAAATTAGACCTAGGTATAATTCATTTGTACCTAGGCATAATTCAATTGCAATTCATTTGAACCTATCTTAAATAAAATTAGACCTAGGTATAATTCATTTGTACCTAGGCATAATTGATACGTCTCTTTAATTGATTTGAAGATAGGTTATTATTAGAATTTTACAACGTAAGAATTCCAAAACATTTACGATCAATTCATTTAAAGATAGGTATAATTTAATTATACCTAGGTATAATTCATTTGAATTAAACCTGGGTATAATTGAATTATTACTATCTTCAAATGAATTGAACTTAATTGGAGATAAGTTTGAATAATTCAATATATGTTAAAACGGCGTTCCATACATTTTAGCTTTTCAATAAAAAGGTAGTGGAAATTATGTTCAAATTGCCATTAGGTTCTCTCATGACGAAAAGCGGCATATTTATAAAGGTGTCGTTTTTTATTCATTCAGTATTTTGTGATATCACTGAATCGAATAATTGATATCAATCAATATTTTGTGATGTCACTTATTTATCAAATGGCATCACTGATTCGATTTAGTGATAATAAAAAATATCACTAAATTGATTTAGTGATATCACTAATTAAAGCAATGATATAAAAAATATTGAATAATTCGGCGCCCCATACATATTATATATTTGACTAAATCGTCCTAGTTGTGAGTTAATTTATTTATTGTATTTTTTTTATTAAAATTCTCCAAAATCAATTAATAGATGTTTACTAGCATGAAAAATCAATTGTTAACACAGATCAATAATTCAAAATAATATGTCACATGTGTGTGTGTGTGAGAGCGTGTTCAGGAATCTGTCGCATATAAAATGACTCGAGTCTGATTACCTCCCTTTATCCATTTACCTGTGCAGGGCTGATATCGTCTGCTTGCTATCGACGTATGCTAGTTTATATACAGTATATTCATAATGATCAACACTAACTTGTTTGTAATTTTTTTTTTATTGTTTAGTAGTGTTTTCAGTGCTATCTATTATATGCCTTTTTAATATGCAGATTTTATGTTAAATTTTAATGAATAAACTTATGGATAATTTTATAACTTTTATTTTCACTAAAAAATTGAATCAGACTATAGTCACTTTTCTTTTGATCTCCAATCCCCCACCTTATCAAAACAGTGCCTTTCTCCCCACTACAAAATGTTACCTAAAATTCAAAAAGTGCGGAAATAGGGAACACACCGTATGTACTACTATAATGAGATGAGCCAGGTTTCACAGTTATTTCTTAAACTAAGGTTTTCCTTACCATAAAGATGTATAATTGCTAAATTGTTATGCTAATTTCTAAACTAGCTAATAAATGACTGTGAAGCTAGTAATAAAGTAGAGAAATGAAAATATAATAACAGGATTATTTTATATTATTATTTAATAAAATATAGAATTACAAGTGATAACAAAGTAATCAACAGCATACTTTACAGCATCAAATTCCTAGAACTACAAGTAATCAAAGCACGAAGTTTTAATTTGATTTAGCAGATGAATATATAACTTTAGTCTGAGTAGCACATGACATACAGTGTTTTTATATGGTCAGTCTTATTTATTAAAACTATGTACACATAAATGATTAATACATGCGTCAATAAAGTTAATCCTTAGAGTGAAGTAATTTTATATATAAAAACTAGAATATATGATATGATCTAAAACATAACATGAACTTAATTAATTCTTTGTCATTCCCGAGCGTAGGATGGGGCTGGGTGGTACTATATACATGTATAACTTTTAAATAGGTAAGTTTCACGCCTCTTTACGGTATAGTATCAGATTCAGACATTTAAAAGAGTGTTTAAAAAGCCAAGGGAGTATTTCCGTAGTACAAGGATTCTTGACCCTCCCTCTCAATTTGGTTAATGTCGTGAACCATCATCCCAAAACATACTTGATTTCATTCCTCAAGGCAAGTGCTTATTAAAGAACTAAAAACTAAAAAACAATATCATTAGCACCATAACCCGCTTTTCATAGGTATAATTTCTTTAATCCCTGGTTATTTATCCATTACATATCTAGCTTTTGCTACAATACAGTCGTCATACCTCAGTCACAAGTTTGGTTACGCCCCTCACAGGTCTTGACAACTTGCAATCAATCAAAGTTGAATAATTGACTAATTAATATTCATCATGTGATTGTTACTACCATAGTTATTTTAACAACAAACCACAAATATGGGTTTTGAAGAATCAAAACCAGTTTTTACTTAACTCACATAGGAAATGTATCGAAGTTAATGATACAAAAATAATAATAACAGTTTTTGAAAGAATTTAATTTTTGCTTTGTTTTTGACAGTTCATTTAAAAGTGGAAAGAGTTTATTATTTTCCAGTTCCCTCGTTCATATCACTTGTGCTCATATCAAACTTAGTCGTAAGTGGTAGATATCCGCCTCGTCAGGTCATGGGTTCAAATCTCGTCCAAGTCATACATGTATCTTTTTTAAATTGAGATATTATTTCCTCGCCTAGTGCTCTTTTAGAAGAATATAGTATTAAGTGTTTCTCCGTGTGGCAGAATAATGAACTGGAGGAGTAGTATGCTTTCAGTTTATAATTACATTTTATTACATATTCCTCTCAATGCATTTATGTATTTATTTGTAAAATCGCTGGAGCAATAAAATTGAACTTTTAGAAAGATAATTTAAAACTGGAAAACAGCCACAATTTTTTACTTATATTAGTCGTCAGTTCTGAGATGATGGTGGAAACTGGACTTCCTTGAGAAAACCATCGACTTTTGCAAGGCAAACTATAAAACTATCATACACTGAGATCTTCTTAAAAGGGATTAAAATCTTGGCTGTATTGGAGGAACAGTGATCAAAAGTGTACACAAGTAGTTTAGACCACTCAATACAGGAATGGGGATATTAAACTGATATTATGTGATGCATTTTAAAATATTTGTATTAGTATTATTGATTTTTTCAAGTCCATAAGAACATCTTATTCATTAATGTTTGTTACTATCTTTTTCTGGGTGCTCGTAATTAGGAGGATGGAGTAATGACTTGTTCAACCAGTGCCAGGATAATGAACTGGCGGAGTGGTATGCCTGTCTGTGGCATACTGACTGGGTGAGCTAGCATTTTACGAAAATGTCGCCCTGAGTGTGTGCTAGTACATGGCAGACCACACTTAACACGCTAACATCACAAATATAACTAAATGGTACCTAGATTTATTCATAGAAATTAATAACCTTCTTCTTGTCACGAATAGCTAAAATTGCTGATTGGAACATTTCAACAACATCACGAGATTTTTTGCTTGTTTTAAGCATGCTTAATGAGCTAGCAAATCAACAAAGTCTCTTTTAGTGCTCACAGGTATCAGACAGAGAAAACAAAACACCATCAAACAAACATGATCCATTCTTTGAATATTCCTATGTGACTAATAAAACTAGAAAAAACTGCAAAACTGCTGCAACGATGTTAACAACAAAATAATCAACAAATTAATCTTGTAGTGTGAAGATGGGTGAAAAAGTGGGGGTCGTAGAAGACTTTAGTTATTGTTCTTGCCCAAATTACCATTCTTAGTAATATAAAGTCTTCCATCTTCCTAGACACCAACTCCTTAGATACTATAGACTAATAAAGGGTTTTATACATTGAACTGGTAAGAATATAGGTTTTACATGGTTTTATGACTTGGAGCTTTCGATAAAGTTTTAAAACATTTTTTTCCGTTTCCGGTTTCGATTATTTTTTTGGATCTGGCCACTTTTTATTCGCATAATTTCTCTGAGACATATTATTCCATCTCGTTTAAACTTTAAGGCGAGTTTCTATATCATTAAAGTTCTCTCCGGTATTAAAATTAAGATCATATCCCAATGCATTGTGGTGTTGGATGGTGCCACGCACATACGCATGTATAACCTATAATTGGTTGAGATCCCTACCCATAAACTATGTTTTTCTAGTTACCTATGAAGAGTTGAAAAGAGGAATACTTATTAAAATTCTTAGGCCATTCCTTAATATGTGTAGGGCTGAGTTGTGTTTCGTACATTTTTGAAATAAATCGGATATTTACCACTTAACTATATATTTCTGGTGTTTTGATAATGTATTTTGAATTGAGTAATAGGAAAAATCCCAGGGAATTGTACTCGAAAGAGTAGAGGATAGTGGGACCACAATTCTTGTTAATGCCGAGAACCACCATCCCTTAAACATTCTTACGTATTCCTTAAGGCAAGGATTACAGTCCTTATCACAGAATTAAAAACAATTTCAGTGAATTATATTTTTGTCATAGGTATAATTGTTTTTATCCCCTTTTCAATTATTCATAATATATGTGGCTTCTGACAACATCGCAGTCATCATCACACCTTAATCATTTGGTTAGTTACACTCCTTACAGTTCATAGATTACTTGCTATCAATCAAAGTTGACTATTACTATTCAAAATGCAGTAGGAGATGTAGGAGATTGTAACTGCTAAATATGTTTAAGCAACAAGTTACAAGACATGACTCAGGTTGTAAAGATTTGCTGTCAGTCAAATAATTGTACCAGGCTTACACTAGGAAAGATTTGAATCTTTGGTATAATAAAAAAATTGATGAGTAATTGACAGGTTCCCTAAATAAAGTTATTCTGGGAATTGCAACCCAATCGGTGGCTCATTGGTAAAGTCTCTGCCTAAAGGAGATGAGGTCACGGGTTTAAATCCCGGCAAGGTAATTCATTAGATATTAATATTGCAATATGGCTTTCTCGCCTTGCTTAGTATAAGAAAGAAAGATTATTGACTGATTCATCTAGTGTCAGGAAAATGGACGGGGCAGTTATATGCTTGTCTGCTGAAACTGAGCTAACACCTTTGGTTTTTTTAAATCTTCATTAGTGTGTACTAGTATAAGACGGAGAAAATAACACATCCTCACAAATAAAGTTAACACAAGTATTTTTGTAAAACATATTACATAATATATTCCTTGAATATTACAAAGTTAATACCCCCCCCCCCAAAAAAAAAAAAAAACAAAAACAAAAACAAAACAAAACAAAGAAAAATGCTGATGTGATGTTAACATCATAATCAACCAACTACTATATTGGTGTGTGGAGGAATTAAAAATGATGGGGTACTTGCTACAATGACAATCTAACTTAAATATTTATACTACTATTTAAAATGTTAATATTTTTCGATATCATCAGATTAGGTAAAGTCAAAAAGCGAAATAAAACCAGTTCATGTCCAAATCACAATTCCATAAAATCAAGGTAAAAACTTTAAAAACTGGCAAATTTAGCTATAAACGTTAACTTCAATCAAAGAAATGAGGCCGGTTTCTCCGGAAATGAAAGCACTTCCTCTATAGATAGCTACACCAGTCACGCGCAAGTCAAATTTGAGAAATGAAAGGAACAATCAACTATGGTAAATCAAATAAAACCTGAAGAAGTACTGATACAGTGACTCTATACTTATCAATATTATTGTGATAAGGGCCATAAAACTTTTCAGGACCATGATTATCCTATGCTTGCAATACTCTTGAGTCAACAATTTAATTGTAAGCAGTTTGCTTTTTTGAAGAAAGACCCCGTAGTGAAAACAAGTTTGACTATAACGTATTAACTGTGAAACATATACACCATACACAGGAAAAGCAGGGATATTGCTGCAAAGAAACGGAAAGTTGGCAATAGATTAAATTTGTTTTAAATCCTTTTATTCTACAAAAATTACATACCTTCACACAAATGTGTGAGTAATTTATTCATACATTTATAATTATAGAGAGGAAGTAACTATGTTTAACAATATATGACATGTATTTACAAGTAATATTTAATAATTAATAAAGTGCATATAAGTAGTTAGGCGTAACAATATACTAATCATAATATATTATTCCACATGGTAAGTTTTTACAGAAAAAAAGCTGTGTGTGTGTGTGTGTGTGTGTTAACATGTATATATTATACAGGCGAAAGTCACATAATTACACATACCAACATACACAATTAACAAAAATATTTCTGTTAAACATATATATATATATATATATATATATATATATATATAATCTATTCTTTGAATATTCCTAAGTAAATATTAAAACTTCCAAATAACTAATAAATTGCTGATGTAATGTTATCAACAAACTAATCCTGTGGTGTGAAGGGGAATTTAAAATGATGGGGTGGTGGAAGACTTTAGCCATTGTGCTTGCTACAATGACAATTCTACTTATCAATTTAAACTATTTAACATTTTTGATATTTTTTCCATTTTATCAGATTCATTAATGGCAATCAGCGGAGGTGAGCAATCAGTTAATAAAGTCTTGAAAAACTCATATAATAATAATAAAGTTTAACATTTTCGAGGGCTGTTCGATATGTTTTGAGTATTGAACTACAGCGCAATAACGTTTTGCACAATTTCGTTTATTATGATACGTTTCAATAGCTTTAGTCAATACCCTTCTAACAGTATAAACAAGTAAATTCATTTCCGCGTAAAAACTATAGCCAGTAGTTGAATACAATTTTAAACATCATTGAGAAACGTGTTGAGAATATTGCAGAAATTAGAGCTGATACAAATGTTCGCACAAAACTCTGTCATCCGGTTAGATATTTATTCCTGAATAAGGAAGGTTTATGGATCCGATACAGTATCTTGTGAGACAATTTGTAGGTGGAAAGAATTTGGCCGACCTGTGACTGCAACAGGCAAGGCAAATGTCTTAAAAGTCCGGGAAACATTTGAAAGTGATGGCAGATGTACGATTTTTGATACTGTCAAGGCTGTTGGCATATAGCAATCGAGAAGGCATTTCATTCTGAAGCCTTTTTTGAAAATACAAAAGATTTTAGACAGATTTATCCCGCTTATAAAGACAGATGACCAATACGGGTACAAGTATAGGCCGCTAAGAAATTGATTAAAACGTTCCCAAAATTCAAATTAAAAATTTCCAAATGAAAGACATTTACAGACATTTTTATTTGTGACATGGTCTCACAATTTCATACCAGAGAGACAAAATAAAAATCAAATCATGATTAACTAAACAGGGTAGAAGAACTGTACTTTTTAAAACCTAAATACAAAGATGGTTCTTTATTGCACATTCTTCTTAGAGTTGGCATAGCCGTACAAATTTCGGTACCGAAGGGCAAAAGTAATGTACGTCGGTATCACTTAGTTGTTTTACTCTCAATCCGTTTTCCTTACCATTTTTACAACAACGGTCAACGACTAGCTCTATTTAAATTATTATAAATCTAAAAATTGGAGCTTAGTACAATTGTTTATACAGTCTAATAAAAAACTTATGCAAGCCTGTTATATTTACATTTCGCTGTTCGTGTTTTTGTTTTCATCTGAAGCCTTTTCTTTGCTTTTTCTTGCACTTGGAGCTATAAAAAAGTAAAAATAAAAGATCTTAAGTAATTTCGAAGTAATTTACCTTATAGTTAATTAGTTACTTAAAATGCTGTTTAAATCAAAGTATATAATACCGCTAACCATTTATCTTTCATTACAACTTTAACAAAAAGACAAAAAATCTGAATTAGAATTGGATCAAGAAAAACAGCTACCTTTATTTGTACAGCCCGATTTCTTTAATGTTTAACTGTATTTTATCCTCCTTTTCGGATATTATTTTTTCGCTTCAAATTGCATTGACTGTGAAAACATTACTTTTGATTATGGTATTTTTGATTTAATATTTCAAATTTGTCTTTGTTCGACATTTTTGAATTCTTGTGCTATATATTCCGTTTTATTGTGTACTATATTAATGACTTTGCACTTTTTTAAACTATGATGTACAAACCCTCCATTTGTATGTAGCCCTCTTCTTCTAGACATTGCTTGTTTTCAATACTTCCAGTTGATTTTGTATCACATCTTTAATAAGAAAAACATGTATGAATTTATTTTCAAATAAAAATATTTAAAGGGAAAATGTAACCCTGCTGGTGCAAAATATATCTAAGAAAAAATAAAGTAAATAATATGAACAAAAAAGACAATACAATATAAATGGACACCTTTTGCCAAATATGAAACGATCGTTATATAACACAAGTAAAAAATAACATTGATCACTTCTTTAGAGAGAAAAGTTGTAAATCCATTTATAATCAATTTGTCATAAAATACGTTTTAAGAATATGTTGGTGATGATATGTTCTAGGCGAATTTGTTATTACACTTATGAGTTTGCCAAAGACTTGGCTATTAAATGTATCTGTGTATATGCATATTTCTCCAAAGACTACAAAATACAGCTACGTCAATAAAAAAATATTGTTTAGTTTCGTATCGTTAACAGTAAGTAACATATTGATATAAGTGATACAAAAACTAGGAACTTACACTGAATTAAATCTTAGATTAAACACGTTGATAGTGTATGGAGAGTTATATTTCTGTTTGTACATTTGGCAGTTTTGCATCGACAAATGTTGCCAAACAATAATTTTTAAAAAATCTTATTTGTCTTGTTGGTTTCATATCATTTAGTTTTTTAATACGTAAATGTTAAAAACATACCGTTTGCAAAAATTCGGAATATTTTGTCCTAAAAGTATAAAATAAACATATTATAAATAACAAATACATGATTGTATAGAGTATTTTTGTTAAATTTCTCTTTATATCCACTGAATAAATGAATATTATACTGAAAATAAAAAAGCAGTGTTTGGGAAAACAGAACGATGATAACATAGAACCGTATACTTAAATGTATTTGTGACAATACCACCACTGTCTTGAAATGAGGTTAAAGGTTAAGACCCGCGGGTAAAAAGCATGAAAAAGATAAACATGAAAAAGATGAATTGTTTTAAACATCAGTTCTTTATAGTGACTTGTTTTTCATAGTTTAAGGTATTACTTATGATGCTTCAAAATTGACTTTTATGCAATCAATTGAGTTTTGAGAATATTCTTTTCTAAAATAACGAAAATATATGCAATATTTTGTGTTTTAGTTTTATAAAAAATAATAAAGGAAGATACTGAAATTTTAGTGATATATTGTCTTGTTATAAAATATCATCAATGTTTTAAAGAAGATATCTTATTCGATTAATTTTCGAAGTACGTAATGTTATATGTCTTTAATAAACTCTGCTTAATATATAATTCAGTGTAATTTAACAATATGTAAATCATTGATCCAATTTTTGTTTTTTGCTGTTTGATAATTAACTATCTTTGTCTCACATCGGTTTCATGATTATTCCTGCTTATGCCAGTTTGAAGTACTTTTAAGATATCAAAAAGATTGTTAAAGTTAAACAAAGAGAAATAAGACAAAACTAGAAAAAAAAGATACATGTATGTATTTTACATCATCATAAAATCTTATAGTTAAAAATTGAATATTTGCATTTGTTTTAACAACGTTTTAAAATACCTTTCATAATCAAATAACCATCAGCATCTTTATCAGCTCCAGAAACATATTTTCCAGTTGAGTCTGGTTCGTTTGGATCTTGTCTAATTATACATATAACGGAAAGAATATAAATAAATTGTCTATAAAATTTTAAAACTGCTTAAGATACAAAAATACATAACATTTATTACAGTATATGAATATCAAACATAAGTTTCAAAAACATACAATTGATAAATTTATGAATTTATAAATTGATAAATAGTATTAGAAACAATTGATAAATTTATAACATACACTAGAATTTTTATATGTTATGTGATACTTTTTTTACATGATCATTTTACTCTTGATGTTTGTATGGTTGTTAATTGGTTAAAATGATAAGGTAAAAAATGAAGTGTCACATAACATATAAAAATTCTAATGAATGTTATAGATTTATCAATTGTTTCTAATACTATATCTTCGGTAAAAAGTATAAAAACTTTTGATTTTTCTACACCACTATCCCTCATGCTAAATTGAAAGAACGTCTAAAACATATCATTCACTTTTACAAAATGTTAAATCAAGATATAATTATCTAGTGCTCAACAGGGATTCTGGTTATTTTGTAAAACACTATACAGACTACAAACAAATATATACTGAAGATACCATCAACAAAATGTTAGAGTTTTGATAGACAACATATTTGTTGTGTTTGGCAATATTATCTTTCAACAAACAATCGGTATACCAATGGGCATAAACTGTGCACTTTGCTTCCTGATTTGTTTGTTTATTCATATGAATCAGAATTATTACAGAACCTTGTCAAATCTGGAGAAAAGACTGTTGCTAAATCATTCAATTACACATACAGATATATAGACGACGTTCTATCTCTAAATAATCACAAATTTGGCGAATATGTAAATGCTCATCTATCCAAGTGATCTTGAAATAAAAGACACGACGGATTCTCTATGTTCTGCTTCATATTTGGACTTATACATCAATTATGACATCCACGAAAGGGTACATCTAAAGCTATACGACAAACGTGATTTCAATTTTTCTATTGTCAACTTTCCGTTTCTTTGCAGTAATATTCCTGCTTCTCCTGCGTCTGGTGTATATGTTTCATTAATACGGTACGGTAATGCTTGTTCCCACTATGAGGAACAAATTACTTACAATTAAATTGTTGACACAAGGATATTGCAAGCCTGGGCTAATCCAAGCCCTTAAAAGTTTTATGGCCGTCATATTGTTGATAAGAATGTAGTCACTGTATCCAAACTTATATTGGATATATTTCACTTACCATAGTTCTTTGTTCCTTTCATTCTCACAATTGACTTGCACGTGACGGGTGTAGCTAGCTAGACAGGAGGTGCTCACCCTTCCGGAGCACCCGGCCTCACTTCCTTGATGGAAAATCACTTGTATAACATATTATGCCAGTTTTCAAAGTTTTTACCTTGTTTTTAGGATTGTGATATGGACAAGGACTGGTATGTTTGTTTTATTTTATTGTATTTACATACCTAATGCAAATAGCTGGACTATCGTGTTCTAAAAAATAAACGTTACAGATAAAAAATTATAATGATATCCAAAAGTTGTGTTCCTATTGATTTTATGCATAAAAATATTAAGCAAAGTAACACAAGATACCAAAGAACTACAGTGGATATCAGTTGAAACACATGCAGCAGCCATATTTGAATCTATAATACATTTAAACTTGCGACTGTTGTAATGTACATTTGTTAATGAACACATTTTAACGTCTTTTAACAAGTAACCCACAAAATTTAAAAGGCTATGCAAATAATGAAAGACGAGGAATAGGAATTCTAATTGGATTAAAGGTAAGTATCTGTTGAAATACGTTTGACAAAGGATATTAAATTGATGAAAGATTAGGATCTATTGTAATTAATTTTGCAAAGGGTATTAAAGTGTTTTTTCATTCATTTAATCATTCATCTTTTAACGTACCTTTCATATTAAGATATCCATCTTCATCTATGTCCCTTCCAGACGCAGAACTATTAGTTGAACCTTGTTCATTTGAGATTGCGCTTCTAATTTTTTAAAATAAAATCAGGAAAGTAAGCTGAGCAGTTCCTTATTCATAGTTGAAAAATGTTTTCATTTTATTCTTAATAACAGAGAAGTAAATAAGCATTGAAAGCAATCAATTTTTTTCAAATTGTTTAATTAACCCTATCCTGTTAGTTTCTTTTTTTTTTAAAATGTTTGTCAGAAAGTTGTGTTCTGTTAAAAATAATTTTCTTTAAAGCCTATTTTCAGCAACACGTTTCTCTATTTCATACAAAACAAATTTGATTGAATTTCTAACATATCTAATATATCAATGATCAAGCAGAAATTAATTTTTTCATTAAGTATACAGAATCTATAAAACTTAAAACTTCTTAAGCATTTGTCTGCGGTTTATAAAATCACATTATTGTTTTGAAAATCAAACATTTAAGGATGAACTGAAATATCCATTTTAACAATTAAGCATGCAGTTATAAAATAAAAATCTATGAACCTTGCGAGATCTGGAGGATTCGTCATTCCTACAATAAACAAAAAATGTAAAATCAATAATGTTAATGATTTTAGAATTAAAAAGGTATAAATGTCAAACAAAAAATAAGGTTCTTGATTAAATTGAAAATTGTACATCCGGAGCGTATAAACATACGAATTTACCATAACATTATGTTATATATAACACAAATATTTTTATGAAGTATTTAAAATCCTACATATGGTCGTGTCAACAGAAACGATGACAGCGAAACTGTTACAGTCGTCAATTTTCAGGCCCTGATATCAACGATTCATAATTTATTTCTTTAACTTACCCCTTCTTTCGTTAATATCATCATACGCAGATATTTCCACATTAATCGACAGATCTTCATAGGGTCTTTAAATTGATAATAAAATGTAAGAAAAATCAATGACTTGACAAACCTGTTTAATTTTGTTTTAAGTTTTAACATTGCCATATCTCAGCACATATTTGATGAAATATTAAAGAATAATCATTAATTCTCCTGTTAAAAGGCATATTCAATTTAAGTTTCACTTGGCACTTTTTTTAACATTAACAAATTATCCAGATAATTCAATTGCTTTCTTGAAGAAAACCACATTTGCTAAATATGAGCCATCATAGATTTTAACAACTTGAAAACATTCGATTAATACAAAGGGGAAAAAAAGGGAAAATTTCATTTACATTTATTATACATTTTGTAACAATATACAAAACAAAAATAACAAAAATTATGTTCTCATATAGACTGATTGAATACTTACCGCAAAGCCGCGAGTTCTACAATGTGAATAAACCGATAAAGCAAAATAAACAAATAGTTTATTGTTAAATTTCTGTTTTATGAAAGTCTGCGAAGATTAAAGCCTTAATGTACACTAAAATAAAGTTGAATGTTACCTATTGTTACCCTATCTATGTTAGTTATATTGATCTTGATACTTTTGTCATTTTTATATAGTTTATAATTTATAATTCAAAATATATTAAAATCTTTCTGCTGATAAAAATGGGGGAAGGGAGCGGCTAGACGCTTGAAAATAAAACTGATAAAATAATTTTGAAATACGTATTGTAAGAGGTAAATTACTGTAAGTGGTAAATGTTACAATTTACAGAGACTTAAACTAAACAAAAACAGATAAATAAACCATTTGCTTCATTTTATTGTTTTTATCTTATTTTTGAATTAACGACTACATATAACAAACATGTCATTTAATGTATGCGAATTTCACTTACCAATCTCGCGTACACGATTCACATAGAGGTTTCTAATGTCTGAGTCATATAGGTCACTTCTGTAACAAGAAATGCAAACAAATTATTTAAACAAAAATCTTAAAAATATACACGAGTAAATTAACAAGCAACGACATTATTTTAAGTATTAACAAATTAACGATTTTATTTTAATTCAGAAAAACAACAATTTAAACATTACTTGTCAAAAAATTTAAAATTACTGAAAAAATTCGGAACACAATTTCGCGTGACTATGTTGTAAATTAGGGATCTAAAGGTAATATTTAATCTTTGAAAAAGATTTAAAATAAAAGAAATATTACCGTCTCTCCTCAGCTTTATTGTCTACAATAAAAAAGTTTGGATTGATATAAAGTGATGTTTACTAAATGGTAAAAATTGATCGTAATATTTGGAAAATGATTTTAGTTTAGTTAAGCAGCAAGCAGTTAGCACGCAGACTCAGTACTTTTTAACATCTTTCTGTCTCCACATTGTTGCTACAGCAAACCGATTTATATGAAATATGCGATTTCAATCGAAAATTATTCATGAAGACGGAAAAGCAGATTACACATTATGAAAAATCTTCTTGAAGGATCCTTAAGGACATTTAAGAGGGCTTTAAGGAGTATTTAAGGACTCCTGAAAGATCCTTAATAAAACTGAAATTTTAAAGATCTTTAAGGAAGCTTTAAGGATCTTTAAGGAGGAATTTAAATATTTTAAAAAAAAGCAATGAAACATTATTATTATCATGATTATCTTTTTAAAAATTTTATTTGAAAAAAAAAACTATTGCATTTATTTGTTTTGAAAATACAAAGCGTAAATGAATTAGCTTTATTTTTTATAATTTTTTAATCTCAAGTTTCAATTTTGTTATTTAAATTATTTTTATTAATTTATTACATTTTTAAATTAGATTGATTGCTAATTACTTATATAGAAATTACAAGAAATTTTATTATTAAAATTTTCATTAATTATCCGCTATCACTGGGAATCGAACCCTGGCCTCTCAAGTTAGAAGTCCATCACCTTACCTATGTAGGTATGGAAGTCATAATACTGAAGTTGATAATTATAAAATTTGACCCTAACCATATGAAAATGAGAACACGTGACTTAAAGAAAACAAGTGGAACATTTTTCATGTATTTGTGAAAAAAATTTTCTGTTATTTCTTTTAAAATAACTCTTACAACAAAAGGATCAAATTGATTTTTATTTATTTATTCTTATAAAAATATCATATATAAGTTGCTCCAGTCAACATTTTTATCTATTTATAGAATTTAAATTGCATGAGATAAATTATCTGTTGATAGACATGCATTCAAAAATTACCTGTAATATACTAGTATCTCTAACATCAGTCAGCAAGGTGGTGTTTGATGAGAAAATGTATTAATCACTTAATTAATTATGTTGATGACATCTGTTATTTCTAACACCTTTTACTTGAAATTATTATTATATATATTTGTTATAATTACCAATGTAATTGATACAAAAGAAGCAGTATGTTAACTATAAAAACAGCTTTTGAATTAAATTAAGTTCCATAATGTCCAAAAATAAATAAATAAGTAAAAAGATAGATAGATAGATAGATAGATAGATAGATAGATAGATAGATAGATAGATAGATAGAATAAATAAAACATCAAATTAAAATTAAAACAGCCTTGTTATTCATATCTGTTAAAATACAAATTCAAGTAATAAATCCAAGGCTTCTAAAATTGCATCGATTTTTTATCTGGAAACTTCATGTCAATTCTGAGTCACGTAGACAGGTAACAACAAGCTTAACCCAAAAACTAAGTCGAGTGATGAGACAGCAATACTACTTCTTATAAAAAAGAAAGGGGAACTAAACCGTCCTGATAATTGACATCTCTCTCTCTCTCTCTCTCTCTCTCTCTCTCTCTCTCTCTCTCTCTCTCTCTCTCTCTAACATTTAATAGCCAAGGTTTGTCGTACGTGTATATTCTAAATGATTGGCGTTTTTTTTTCATTGAAAATTTCTACATTTTAATTTTTGAAAAAAAATTCAAACTTTTCACTGAAAATAATAAAAATCTAGATTGGTAGAAAATGTTACAAACACGTGATTTCGTGTCGATTCGCGGCGATCTAAAATAGGATGGTGTAAAGAAAACAGTTATTTAAAATCTTCCATAAAGCAAAGTACTTCTCGCATCCCAAACAATAATTTTTTTTCTATAAAATATCTGTGTATAAAGTACTATTTGTCGCTTTTTAATTTGCTACCTGGTCACGACTGCAGACATGATTTGAAGACGAACACGTGAAAACATCTCAAGGTGTGATGATCAGCATATTACAGATGATTAAAATAAGATCCTACTAATTAGCGTTTCCGTTCCCTATCTCATCATTTTAATTAGTTTATTAGTTTGTCGGTAACATTTCATCGTAATTACATTGTAATACCATTGTATCACTGTACACTTCATATCTTCCAAGTCCAAAATTATTGTAGAGAGGAAATGGTTTTCCCGGGACGGGTTTTATTTCTCACCAAAAAATAATAATAAAATAATTTTAATAAATAAATTAAAATTAAAAAATTGAAAGAAAAACGGTAAAGATTCTCGGGCCTCGTGAAAATGATAACCATTTTATTTTATAGATGACCTAGCTGTCAAAACATTTGTAAAGGTTAACAGGTAAAGGCATGTGCAATGAAGCTCGTGCTTGTATTTTGCTTGAAGTCAAAACTTATTGTAAAGTCATATATACTCAGTGAAGATGTTGTTTCACTTCAAATGTTCTTTTTTTGGAATTAGTAAATCTAAGATACAGTTTTTCTTAAAACCGGAATTTATTTATATTTATGTATTAGATTTTGATACACATTTGACTTACAATTTCAGGTAAATTATATTTTTAAAAATAATATCGTACTTCAACTACTTAAAAAATTACATGGAAAAAACTAATAAAAATCCCTTTTTTTTCTGCCGGTAGACGATTTTGCTGTCCACCGCGGCAGAAATATTCCTAATCCCTTTTCTCTTCATTCGCGGTAGACTGCGGTGGGTCACGGTGGACCGCGGTGGAAATTTTATCCCCTCTAATCGGCAACCTTGTCCACCGAGGCGGGTGGAAATTCACGAACCACCTGAGCTGTACTGTAGATAGATAAAATAAATAAATAAATAAATAAATAAATAAATAAATAAATAAATAAAAATCAAAAGATAAATAAATAAATAAATAAATAAATGGTTTTTTAAATTTTTTTCCGGGAAGTCAAAAATCCAATGTACAAGAGAGAGAGAGAGAGAGAGAGAGAGAGAGAGAGAGAGAGAGAGAGAGAGAGAGAGAGAGAGAGAGATTAATACACTTGAGATGATCGAAAGCGAGTTAGAGAGAGAGAGGGGGGAACTGAACATATTGAGAGAGAAAGAGTTTCCACTTGTGTTTCAGAGAGAGAGGGTGGTCAGCAGAAACCGAATGAGAGAGAGAGAGAGAGAGAGAGAGAGAGAGAGAGAGAGAGAGAGAGAGAGAGAGAGAGATTATATAATTATGACTATTCAGTGAGAGAGAGTTATCACCATTATTCCACTGCACTCCACTCTAACTCGTGAAATTCACATCCAACTGAGATAAAGTTTGTCAGTAAATGCTTATCTTCTCTGACTGGTTTTTTACTCTAATATGTTCACCTCGTAACTTCATCAAGTTTGAAAAGAACAACGTTTAGGGTAATATTCTTAAATATTTTAGATATTAACTTTGCAAACTTTTTTTCATTAGGAATTGAAATTATTTGAATTCTGATATCATCATGTGTCAGTTCTATATATGTTAATTTCAAAGACAATAAAATATACCTCTCTCTCTCTCTCTCTCTCTCTCTCTCTCTCTCAATAAAATAAAATAAAATATCATAAAGAGATATATGACATGTTTAGAACATTATTTTGCGATTAATTTTACTTCTGTAGTTAAAATAAAATAAAATAATAATATATGTATGTTTTAATATTTGAATAATTAAATTGTCACTTAAAATTCCGACAACACACTTTTATTCCAACACCCAGGGTTAGGTAATCATTTAAACATGTTATTTGACTTCATAGTGATCTCCTTCTCCTACCTAGATAAGAAACTACACATCAAAGTCAAAAGCCGCGCGTGAAATCACCTGGGATCTATAATCAAACAAGCGCCGCCGTATACAATTAACTAATACCGTTAATTACTTTATGCCTATTCCCGATCTGATTAAAACACGGGTTGTTTACCTGTACTGTGAAAACTGCACATTCGTTATTTTATTCATTTATGTATCATCACGTTTTATTAGGAAACTAAATACGGCTCCTCTACACAAGATTAATGCAGGAATTAGAATTTAGACAGGCGTTATCTATGTCCCCTTTGTCGTATAGACTATAAATTTTCAAAATTATCCTAAAATGAATCATACTTTTTAACTGAATGAATGTAATAGCCATCGTTGTATTAATAATTGGAAAAAATTTATTTTTTTTTGAATCATCTTGAAGGTTCCTTAAAGCTTCCTTAAAGATCCTTAATATTTTTACTTAAAGGTGTCATTAAAGATCTTAAAGATGGAATAGTTTTAATGGGGCTTTATGGCACCTTTAAGGATCTTTAAGAATATATTTAAGGATCTTTAAGGATCCTGAAAAATCATTGAAAGAGGGGGTTGGTCTTGTGTTAGTAAATTCGTTAGCGAAATCAACTGTATGTTTGGAACGGATCAATTCATGAGTTTTGTACAAATTCATGTGTGAAACACATATCGTTTATTGTTTTTAGATCTTATTAAGAAAAAAACACTCAAATGTCTTGTTAATGGTTTTTACTTTATTTTTAGTAAAAATTTAGGAAAAAACCCTCTGATTTTTCTACTCTTTTCAGAACAATTCCTTATTCCAAATGGACAAAAGCTATTAAAAATTCCCACTTGTCATTTGTTTACTATTAGTTCTCAACATAAGTAAAAAGTATGAAGTAGTATTAAACTTTATACTTGAAATATTTGACGTCTAACAGTGTCGTGTTCTTTTTTTAATTAAATTTTGAATTTTCTCTCTTGAATTTACACATGGCTTGAGTGGCTAAGTGAACAAAGGTGCTTACCCTTCCAGCATATCCGTCCTACTTCCCCTGTGGAAGTTGACATGTCAACTGAATCAATTTTCCTATAGTTTACTTTACTTTTTGGATTTTGATTAAGGTACCGACAGATATGCTTGTGTAAATTATTTTCAATAAGGTTAAATGAAGAAGCAAATATCAAAAGTCATACCCAATAGCAAATAAATAAACACTAGTAAGTAAGTTAATTAATGATTGAATAAATAATTATCTTTTATAGAATTAAAATTTTAATAAATAAAAGACAAAGGAACCAGTTCATTTCCAAATCTTCATCTCCCCCCAACAAAAATAAAAAACATTGAAAACTGGCAAATTTATTTATACATATTAACTTCCATCAAGGAGGTGAAGACGGGTGCAGAGTGAATTTAGAGAACGGAACGAACAAGGAGCTATAGTAAATAAAATATATCCAGTTTAAGTCTGGATAGAGTGTCTTTATACTTATCAAAAATATTGCTATGACGACGATAAACTTTTTAAAGGCCTTGATTAGTCCAGGCTTGCAGTATATAATCAATATAAGAATCCAAAATCAGAAAAAAGAAAGATATACCTTTTGCGCTTCTTCGTTTCCTCATGCATATTGTAAACATGACAACAATGCATATTGGCAGGACAAAACACAGTATTGGCAGAACAACTACTAAGTAGACATTCACGCACACTACTTTATGGTCTACAAAACAAAATACATAAGATCAAAATCAAACAATCCGATAGAAATTAATACAAATAAATTTGTTTTTCTTCTGCAAGTTAAAGTTGATTAACATAGCACGATACAATAAGCACCAAACAATTTGATAATTAATGGAGAAAATAACCAAAGTAAAAATTTACTATGATAAATATATTGTGCATTTTTTAAAAAATTATTACTCATAAGTGACACAAAACGTGCCTTAAAGTTTGATAGATTAAAAACATAAGCCATCAAAAAAATGAATCAAAAGTTCCAAAATTATATAAATCGAAATCTTGCTAAGGAATACTTTGCATAACAGAACAAACCTTAGTTTAAAATAAATTTTGAAAATTAAGACAGGTTAAAGTTTGCTAAATGGTGTACATTTCCTTACAGCACAAAGCACTGCCTACTGTGTTTTGGTTATTCTCATGGAGTTTTAGTCTACCAGCAGTGATACTCGCTTACGGGTAGTAAATATATAAAAAAATATCTGTTCAATTTTGATGAGCCATATGTGAATATTTCGGAAAATCAATCCTCATAAGTGACACTAGGGGCCTAAAGTTTGGTAGATCAGAAACATAAGCAAAATAAATATAAATTAATGAATCAAAATTTCAAAATTATAGGAATCCCTACAACCAAAAATATACCCATTAAAATGATTCATTTTGAAAAAAAATTGATGATTTTCTACCAATGAGTTTTCTAATTACTTTTGTGTTTGACAAATTACTTTATCACCCGGCCTCACTTCCTTTATGGAAGTTCACGTGTATAACAAATTTTGCCAGTTTGCAAAGTTTTTACTTTGTTTTTTTTCTTATTTTTATTTTTATTTTTTATTATTTTTTTTTTTATTTTTTTTTTTTTGATTGTGATATGGACAAGGACTGGTTTGTTTGTTTTATTTGTCAATTACATCCCTTTTTACAGTGTCAGAAGATTTGTAAGTTTGCTTGCCATATGTTAGCAAGCTTCCGATTTCCTCAACCAATATAGCTAGACCGACTTAATATAAGTAAAACATCAGAACGGTAAAAAACAATGGCTCCTCTCCACCTGTTTTAAGTTTGCAACTTAAACGTTTGTCTCACTTGAGGGCAAAAATTAGATCATTGTTCTATCTCCATCGCAAATCATCAAGTACTATGTTATTATGTAATTGGTAGAAGTCACATATATACTGCGTTTGGGATTCGGGATTTTGATGGTATTTGTTTAATCTAGCTTTATAACCTCAACCCTGACATCCGATTTAGACAGACACGCGATTTGTTTTAAATCTTAGACTCACATTTAAAACATTTATCTAGTAACAGTCAAGTAACACATTACTCTTATATTTTGTAAACACTTTTTATGGAATCATGTATTTAATCAGAACATAAGCAAATTAGAATTTTACCTTCAATATATATTTGTCTTGAGGCATGTCCGAGAAAATTCCATATATCTATTCTATAGTGTCCAGTTCTGCCGGTATATGTTCTATTAAGCAATAATAGTGACCTGAATCGAAATGCTCTATCAACTTTATTAACAACGAGAAAAGAAGAAGTAATATCCTCATCTTTATTTTCGTTCTCTGCTAGAAAGGTCCATTTAAATTTTGGTGCAGGATAGGCTTCATACAAAACTTCAAAAACAGAATCTGTAGCAATCTGATCTTTTAAGTTTTCTTTTGGTATTAAAATGGTCGGTTTGCCTAATTTTTGAACAAAAGTTTTACAATTAGTTTTTGTTGATTGGTTTATGTATTTGTATAAAAATTATTAAAAGCAATGACAAAAGAAGTTATATGATATGATTATTACATACTCATGCGAACGCGATTTTATGACAAGTAAAGTGCATGTTAATCAAATACTTTGACTTGAATTTTATAAGACCGTGTTTTATCTTTTAATAAAAATATAATTATTTCTGTTAGATTACATAAAGTTTACATCTGTCAGTACAACAAAATCGTTAACTTTTTACTATGAACACAAAATTGAATAGGCAATTAAAAGAATTGCTTTTTCAATCAGATTGCAAAATTATATTTACATATCTTTTTTGCTTGAACAAATAATTTTTGCAGGGACAGCGATTTGGTGACTTGATTTTGATATTGTTTTGAAACATTATAGCACCATTCGTATCATTAGCACCATCGAGATTATTCCTGTGATATAAAAGATTTAAGTGGCAAGGTTTGGTAAATTGGATTGATTAATTATAGTAAATGTTAACTTGATATATATATTACTTATTACTGTTTTATCCCTGCAATTTTACGTTTTACTGAAAATCGTAATGTCATATATACTGTTGTAATTGATAATATTATGAATAAAAGTCCGATACATATGTTTGGATGTCCCTATAATATTGTTTGTTTAAAAAATTTACGTCGTGTGTTGAAACATATATGAATATACCAACATGCGTTAATTCAGGTAGTATCTGACATGTGTCACATAACTGAAAGTATTTGTGACATCATTTACTCTTCGTAGTTCTTTAACTTCAAAAACTGATGCGCCGTCAAGGTATTAGCGTTCCTCGTGTTTAATTTTAGGTCGTCTGAGAAAATAATGTTGAAAGATTAGGAAACCTTTAAATGTTTGCGTACAACATACGAAAACATCACGGTAACTGCGAGTTTAAACACCGAGTTCAGGTATACAGATTAAGCTAAGTTGATGCGATTTTTAAAATAGAATTATTGATTCTGAAAATAGACTGTAAAATTATTGTAATTTTGAGGAACATGAACGAATATTTAAATAAATAATCTGCGCTAGTGCTGTATCATTAAACATACACATCTAATTGAATGATGAGATATGGACAAGGACTGGTATGTTTGTTTTATTTATACATACACATCTAATTAGCATTTATCAAGAGTTTGATACAGCGTTGTGTCCAATATTTATATTTTTGTTATGAAATACCCTAGAACGTGATTTGAATTAATATTAAAAAACACTTATCATTGAAAGTGGCTACGGAAACAATCAGTCATGCGCTCCTCAAAAATTAAAAAACCCGAAATAAACTGTCAAATACAAGGAAGGTTTAATTATCAAATTTTGATTTAATATCTTTATTATCATTATTATTATTATTATTATTATTATTATTATTTATCTGTTGAACGTTAAAATAGATATGACTATTTTATTGTGAAAACTATAATTAGAAATTTTTTAACCTTGATCTACTTTTCATTTTTTCCACTTTCAAACCTAATTATTGTGTATGTTTGTATGCGTTACAAGTTAAAACATACTTTTCGAGTTCCAAGAATGGACAAGTACACTAGAAGCAGCGTAATCAATAATGTACTTCTCTAAAACGTCATTTAGCGTTTAACCAGGTTTCTTGCAATGGTGCTAGATTTAGTTTCACATAAAGACTTTCTATGCAAGTTATTTGTTCGTGTCTTTTTGGAACTGTTTTGCAGTAACTATACGGCTCACTTCGGACAAGCTTAGTCAAAATTAATCATTTTCAAAGTTTATTTTACCGTTGAAAATAATATTGTAATTTGTAGTTAAATTATCTTAAACAAAAACAGTAAATAATTTAATAAATATGCCTGCAATATTTACACTCAATTATGTTTTTAAATACGTTTAGAAACGTTTCTTGATTTCTGAATTTTTCAAAAATGGAAAACGGTTAAAAAATCGGAACCCGAATTCTTAAAGATTTCGAATTTTCAAAGAGATTTAACTAAAAAAATATTTGTGAAATTAACTTGCATTCTGCAATTTTCAAAATATGTCACTATGAGAAAAATTAACGGGGGAAGTTTTTCCTGAACCGCTGATTTAGATATTTGAGAAGTGAATAGATTTCCGTTTTTTAATTTGAAGATTTAAATGTCATGAATCTAATATGCTCGCCACATTATCGTTTAAATTGTATGGCTTCCCTGTATTTATGCAAATACAATAAGTTATCGACGGAATTCCGTAAATGGCTTTACAGAGGAGAGAACTTTTGCATAAATAACTATCTTAAATGTAAGTGAAGAGAAATTAATATTTTGACACATGATCAAGGACATGATCTAGCGATATACCAAAAATGAATACATTAATAAAAAAGATATAAAAAAGGAAAATTCAATGACGATTTTATCTCTTCCAGTCAGATGCTTCCTTAAAATGTTAGGGAAACACGTGATGCTTATTTAACGATATTTAAAACAAAGACAAACTTCATATTACAACTAGAAAAATCATTTAAGTTAAGGATCAAGTTGTATAAATTTTTGAAATCCTCACGGTAACTTTTCCATACTTCTATGCTAGTTTTTCGCCAACATTTAAGGCATCAAATTTCATTGGAATTGATGCAAATTGAATTTGAATCAAGTTAACATATGTTTTTAATATTTATTAACAGTTTTATTATGTCAAAGTAGACAGTATTCCATTAATTAGAGAATTAGAAATATCTATTGATTGATTTTGCATCATGAGTATATTAACACTATATTGATAAACTGGTCAAGACTGATGAGATATGACAGAAATGCACCGAAAATGTTGATATGGTTTTGTCTCAAGACAACGGATGACATAGTTCCACACATAGGTTTTTTTCAGAAGAATAAGCTTTTTAGTTAATACACAATTCGTTTGTCGTATATTTATGCCAATTTGTTTTGTTGAGTACCAGTTTTTTTTATTTAAGTTTAATGTTTTTTCTTTTTTATAAGATATGGTGGAATGTTTAAGGCATATTATTTTTAAGGCATTTAGAGACACCTTATTGAAAACACCAAGCTCGCCGAGATGAAGTTGATTTATACCATGTACCACAAACAAAAAATGTTTTCTTTGGCATGCGACTGTTTAATACTTACAATTAACAAGTACAGCCATAGTTTTTGTATCGTTTCCTATACCATTATACGAGGTACATGAGTAGTTTCCTGTTGCGTCACAACCACTTCTTTGAATTAACAAGTGCCCAGATCGGCTTTCCTCGGATTTCAAAATTTGATCGTACATCAAAAAGTGATTACTATTATTCTGTTTGATAACTTCTCCATTTTTTGACCAGATTATACTTGGCTTTGGATTTCCTACCGCAGTACACTGTATTGTAATGTTGTCGGCTTCATTAAATGTTGTTTTTTCATTGAGCGTCTTTATATTGGTAATTCCTGATGCATCTTTAATTATAGATCATATACCTCAAGAATCATTGGTGATTGTTTGCCAAAGGGCCATAATTTATTATTCATTATGTGTTAAATGGTTTCCTGACAACATGTTGATATTACATATATAATAATCACTTCATTCATTGAAAACAAACTTATAATAACTAAATAAATAATATAAAAATGTTTGTGATAGCAAAATGGATTGTATCTAAAAACGTGTGCAACATAAAAAACATATTAAGTAACACAGTTAAGTACAGAAACACCAAATTAAAAAAGAAAAGTGTTGCACTTCCTATAAACAGCCGATCACATTTGTTTTAGAAAAATCTCAAATAGATATAAACCTTTTTTATGTTTGGTCACTGGGTATTTTTGTAACAGTGCTATAAAGAGATCCTTATCTCTCGATAAACTTATTTTATAACCAGTGTTCATTAATGCGGACATTTGAAAATACAAATTATCTTTAATTGGCAATAAATGATCTCACATGTAATTCACCTTACAAAACATTTTATTTCAATTAATTTTTACTTAAAAGTCTGGAAAGTTTAATAAAGTATTAATTACATTGTTAATTACAATTATTTTATTTTTAATTATATTTTATGTTTGATTTTCTGTTCTGTTTGTATTCTGCAAGGTACTTACACAAAACATTTACTCTCACGCTGGCGTTATCGATTCCATATTGATTCTCTGCAATACAAGTGAATCCTTTTATTTTCCGATTTGCTTTCACAGTAAGAAAACTACCATTACTCTCATTCGTGTTCCAGGAATAGTTACAATTCGGGTTGCAATCGGCTGTGCAGGATATGTTCAAAATGTCTCCTTATTTTACGGTTATATTAAACGATGGCGAACTGACTTTCATATTTAGCAACTGGATAGAATTCCGAGGACCGTCTAAATTAGAATAAAAGGTAAATAAATTTGCTTTACAAAAAAAAAAGAATTTGGAAATTATCAGTCAGATTTTTCAACATTATAAAGAAAATAGCAAATTAATAAATTTGGTTAGAATAATAAAATGTTCAAATTTATTTAAACAGTAGATGCGATAAATTTTGAATAGATATTTGTTATTTCAATTAAATTTGAACTTTGCCAAGCATTGACCTGCCCAGTTGGACAGTGTCTTTTTAAGTACTTAAAACACACACACACACACACACACACACACACACACACACACACACACACACACAGAGATAGATAGATAGATAGGTTCAAGCCACTGGCATTAAATATGTCAATTGAATATTTAGTCTTTTAACCAAAATATATATACACTTACACACTATATCCAAACTAATAGTCTTATTGATGCTGTAATATGCCGGATTTTCAGCATGACAAATGTAAAAACCTTGGTTTTGTTTTGTTGCATTATATAAAACAGCAAGGCAAGTTTGAAAATCATGACCACGGGATCTATTACAAGAGTTGATAACAGAACCGATTGATGTTGTCCACCATATTTTGTCAAACCAATCCGTATTTATACTACAAATAAGTGTAGAATTCGTAAATTCCAAACCAGACACATCTGATGTAGATAGAACTGGTAGCTCTGCAATAAAGAAACATTGAATACAGTTATTAATTCTAAATATTTATGATTGACAATTCAATTCTTGTTGCAGTTTTTATTATATTAAACATGGAAGTTTTTCTGGTCACTTTCGCTCATTGGATAGATAAAATAGTTAAGTAACATTAGAGGTTTGAGTTTTTAAAAAATGCATGATGAAAAGTTCAAATAAATAAATACATAATGAATAGATAAAATATTAATGAAACACGAGCCAATATTCATGGCTGAAAGTTTAAAAGAAGTTATTTCATGGTGGATAGATGAAAAAGTGATGATAGAAAGAGGATAATTTAAATGATAATTGTACATTATAGATCAAAATTAAAAAGCTGGATAATAATACAGAGCGGAAGAATAAAATAGTAATTATACATGTAGAAATAGTAAGGCAACTTCACGGTAAGATGTAATAGAAAGTCAACTTCGCGGTTAGATGTCATAGAAATGCAACATGGCGGTTACATGTAATAGAGAGGCAACATGGCGGTTAGATTTTATAGAAAGGCAACATGGAGGTTAGATGTAATAGAAAGGCAACTTCGCAGTTATATGTAAAAGAAAGGCAATATGAAGGTTAGATGTAATGGAAAGGCAACATGGGGGTTAGATGTAATAGAAATGCAACTTCGCGGTTAGATGTAATAGAAAGGCAACAAGGCGGTTAGATGTAATAGAAAGACAACATAGGGGTGAGATAGGCAATATGAATGTTAGATGTAATAAAAAGGCAAAATGGTGGTTAGATGTAATAGAAAAGCAACAAAATAGTTAGGTGAAATAGAAAGGCAACATGGTGGTTACATGTAATAGAAAGATGACATGGAAGTTAGATGTAATAGAAAGGCAGCTTCGCGGTCATATGTAATAGAAAGGCAACATGGCGGTTAGGTGTAATAGAAAGGCAACATGGCGGTTACATGTAAAAGAGAGGCAACATGAAGGTTAGATGTAATGGAAAGGCAACATGGAGGTAAGATGTAATAGAAAGGCAACTTCGCGAATCGATGTAATAGAAAGACAACTTCGTAGTTAAATGTAATAGAAAGGCAACATGGAGGTTAGATATTATAGAATGGCACACGAAGGTAGGGTGAAATAGAAAGGCAACATGGCGGTTACATGTAATAGAAGGGCAACATGATGGTAAGTTGTAAAAGAAATGCAATATTGCTGATAAATAAACATACATCGATATACATGTAATGTTAAACAAGCTTAAGTAGTTTATTGTTGCGTTTTAACTTCTGGCTAAACAAAGTTTGCATTTAAGGTTAATACGAATGATTCGTGTAATTTTTATAGAAAATAATTGGCAAATCATTGAAATATATTTGGCAACATTTCTAAAAATGAATAAAAAATTAATTTTAAATACACATTTAAAAAATACATCAAAAGTATGTAGACACTGCCATTTTCTATTCAACATATTTCAGTAGTTTTGATAATAAAATTCATTTCGTTAAGTTTTAAAGTGTGCCTGTAACCGCAACTTTTTAGCATCAATGCTTTATATACCATTTAAATAAAACCATATCGAAGCCCGCATAAAAAATTTAACTGTATGAAAGTTATAGCAGTTTGAAAATCAAATTTTTAACCTTCTCTTGATCGCAAAGTGAAACGCCCCGTTTTGAGTTACCTATGTGTGACATCATGGCAGTATTAGAAGTAGTATATAACATAATGTACAACAGTGGATTATAATGATACGATCAAGATATGGAGAAGAAAGTAACAACTCTGGACATGTACCCAATTGTCAAAAGTTCGTCTTTATTTTTGGAAGCAGAAGACAATCTTATGAGTGAAGAAAGTAGCGTATAGCCGTTTATATTCGAACCAGAAACAAACAACTCTAATGAACAAATTGAGTTAATCCAACCTACTGGGAAATTTGATTGGTTGCCTAGCTACTGCAAAAAAAAAAAAAAAAAGAGTAATTAAATACCAACTTACGGCCTCCCAATCGAACAAATAACCTGTGTACAACGCTCACTAAACCCATTATCATTTTGGGGGGAAAACAGTCATAAATCCTTTAAAAATGGTAAAACTCAAAACATAATGAATAAAAGTTAAAAAAAATAATTTATCAATTCATGTGTTCTATGGAAAACTTGTGAATCGGAAATTGAGTTGCTTTACATAAGAAGTCAGGACAGTTGTCATTTTGCCGATTTCTTCTCAATTTCAATTACCGCTTGACTATGATAACTTCATTAATTAAAAGCTCATGGTTAAATCCTCTGAAAGTCTGTTCATAAATAAAACAAATATACCAGTCCTTGTCCATATCAATTATCCACAATGAATCCCTTTATTAACGGTAAATTGTTACAGGTAAAGATTTAAACACTGTCAAAAAGTCGGGCTACTCAAGGTGAAGTATTCATTTTTTTATCACCTTTCAGTGGGGCTCACAAAGGGAACAGGTTACCGGGCTTTTTGAAGCTGGATATGTCAGAAATATTTTGAAAAAGATAAATTAATGCATTGAAAATTATATAATCATAAAATGACACAAAGCTAATAATTGTTCTTGTATTTTCAAAGTCCCTAAAATATTAAAATAAAAACAATTGTCCATTTTAAAAACAATATATTAATATTGGTGCTTTGTGCATTCATTTTATAACTGACAAATCGGAGAAGTTATTCGTCGAATGCAAATGAAGAGACTTAACTGGTCCTCAGAATATCGATCCTGTCTACAAAGGTCACCTGTCAACAAAAGCCACTTTTAGCCAGTCCCTAAAGTGACCTTTGTAGACAGGTGTAACTGTATATAGATAAATAAATATATAAATATATAAATATATATATATATATATATATATATAATGCTTAAATTTGTATAACTCTTTTTGAAGACATAAGAACAATAAATTATGATAACTTGGTTTCTGGAAGCATTTATAAAAATGTATATTATTGTAAGCATTGAAAATAAGTACATAATGATACATTTAATGTGACATAACTTACATAAATTATCTCCGATTCTCATACTCGTATCCCTATTTTAGAGGTGGGGCTCAAATCCTGGTCGGGTCTTACCACAAATTGAAAATTTGCAGTGACTCTTTGTAAGACGTGTGTCTTAATTTACTGACATGAATTGCATCAAGATAAACTTTTCGTTTTAATAGCTTTAAATCCTTAGTATGTTGATTTACTATTCATATCATTATATTATTGTTGTAAATATGTATTTAATATATATTTCATTCTTTCCACAAATAATAATAATAATAATAATAATAATAATAATAATAATCATAATTATAATAATAACAACATACATTACCTTTCACGTAAACATTAATCTGATGAATCATATTATTGGCAACAACGTTAATTTTTTCCAAAACAAATCAATAAGTTCCATTATTAACCTTCGTCAAATTTTAACACGATCGGATAGGAAAGGCGTGAGTAAAACAAGATGTCTGCTGATACGCAGGAAATAATAATAATAATAATAATAATAATAATAATAATATACATTACCTTTTACGTTAACAATAACAATTTTATGAGACAATTGGTTTTCAGCTTCAGTATTATATTTCAAAACAAATCTATAAGTTCCACTATTGTTCTTGGTCACATTATACAGATGTAGAGTAAATGTTTTGTTCAGGTTGTTATATGTTACATTACAGTTTATGCAATTCTCTTCTTTTTTATTTGATTGTCCGTCTCTATGTATGAAGAAATCGTGAGATTCAAAATCCACTGTAACTGACCAATTTTTAAGTCCTGGGTCAATCATGTATTCTATAGAACAATTTTCACCTTCTAGTATATCTATTGATGTTGTATTTGGTATAACTGTAAGGTTTTGGCTAAAGACACCTAAATGATAAAATGAATAGATCAAATCAAACAGATAAAAACATAACTCCATATTTAAGTATAACGAATAAAATATATCAAAACTTAAATCGTTACATGTAGTCTTTAGAAAAAGTACATCTCTTATTCGACAAAAAAATATTTAAAAAACAATAAAACAATTAAAAATAAAATTAAAAATTAAACAAGAGGCCCATGGGCATTAACGCTCACCTGAAGATATGTCCAATATTGTTTGCAAAGAGCAATAGACAATATATTGAGTACAGAAACTTGAAAAGTTTTCTCATTTTAAATACTCCCACAAAACTTAATCAGAAATATATCCACTCACATTTCATTTATAAGTAGCATATATAATATGCATGAAGTAACTGTAGTGCAATGAATAATTTCCAAATCATTAATCAATTTCAGTATACTTATGTAGCTATGTCCTTGACCTTTGAACATATATGACCTCGAAACAGAAATGATTGTCATGTCAACACCTACAATATTCTAATATACATGTCTATGCATGAAATTAATAGCTTTGAAGATAATTAATAATTTTATTATTCTATGTTGATATGACCTTGACCTTTGAACATATAACCTTGAACCATATATCAAAATGATCGCCATGTTAATACCTACAATATTCCAATATACAAGCCTATACAAAAATTTAAAGTCTTCTTTTGAAGCTGTGACCTTGACCATTCAACATATGACCTTGACCTATGTATCAAAATGATTGACATATCAATATCTAAAATATTCCAATATACATGCCTTTACAAAAGGTTAATAGTTTTCAAGATAATTAGCAATTTAAGTCTTCTTTTGCCGCTGTGACCTTGAGCTTTGAATATATGACCTTGAACAATATATCAAAATGATCATTGCAAAAATATCTACAATATTCTAATATACCTGCCTATACAAAAAGTTAATAGTTTTCAAGATAATTAGCAATTTAAGTCTTTTTTCTGCAGCTGTGACCTTGACCTTTCAACATATGACCTTGAACCATAAATCAAAATGATCGCCATGTCAATACCTACAATTTAAGTCTTCTTTTGAAGCTGTAACCTTGATCATTCAACATATGGCCTTGACCAATGTATCAAAATGATTGTCATATCAATATCTAAAATATTCCAAATATTCCAATATACCTGCCTATACAAAAGGTTAATAGTTTTCAAGATAATTAGCAATTTAAGTCTTCTTTTGCAGCTGTGACCTTGACCTTTGAACATATGACCTTGAACAATATATCAAAATGATCGTCATGTCAATACCTACAATATTCTAATATACATGCCTTTAAAAAAGTTAATAGTTTTCAAGATAATTAGCAATTTCAGTCTTTTTTCTGCAGCTCTGACCTTGACCTTTTAACGTATGACCTTGAACCATATATCAAAATGATTGTCATGTCAATACCTACAATATTCTGCTATACATGCCTTTACAAAAAGTTGATAGTTTTCAAGATATAGTGACAAATATATATTTTTTCCCAATTTCCCAACTCAGAGCCTTACAATTTCCCCATTTTGAGCCCCATGGCTACTGTTTGTGCAAATCTAAAAATAGATGACCTAAGGATGTTATAAATAAAATAACTAAGGTATATCTCTTGTAGATTCAGAGGAGAAGATTTTTAAATTTTTTAACTATTTCCCCCTTTATTGGGCCCCAAGGGGACATAACTCCTTCATTTGTGCAAATCTGAAAGGGCTTCATCCAGGCATGATGGTTACCAAGTTTCATTAAATTTGGCCCAGTGGTTTTTGAGTAGAAGATTAAAATGTAAAAAGTTTACGCACAACGCACGTAAATAAATAAACAAACAAATAAATAAATATATAGGTTGAATTGTTAGACATTTTTGTTTCCATTAACTGTCTAATGCAACAGTTAAGAAATATATCGTCAAACGTCTACCATATATTCTGAAATTCACTCAAATGTATAAAAACCTGTCGTTCAAATGTCCATTTCTTTGTTGTTCAAATGTACTATTTTTCGCTTTTTTGTCGTAAAGCTTTGCTCAAATGTCAAAATCTGGTTTGATTACCTCCAATAGCTGTTTAAACCTCGGCAGTCAAAATATAGTCTTTTTTTCCATTTGTTAACATCCTTAATTCCTGTAGAGTTAATTCATCGACCTTGAACATATACTTGAACTTGATCATGTTATTGCTTTAGTGAACTATACATCAAAATAATGTTGTTATGTGTTTATTTTTTTACATTTTTCTGAAACGATAGATGTCACACATGACAACCAATTTCAAAATACTTCATTTCATAACAGAAAAATAAGCACATGCAACTTAAGATAACTTGTTAGTGTTATTTTTTCCCTATGATATTGCGAATTCATAAGCGTGATCATTTAATCTCAAATCGATGATATTTCTCCTTAAATTGTTTCCGTAAATGAGACATACAAATGCCGTATATTTTACATCAATGAAAATTCAAAAAAATAAAAAAAGGAAATTGTAATATATGTATTGTATATAGTCTGTTTCTCCTTCCACTGCACACTTCACACACAAATCATTCAACTAATGTGTGAACTAATCTTTTTTCTATTGTCGTGTACATTTTCCTTTTACCAGTAGACGAAACTGAAACCTCTGGATGTTATATACAAAAACACTTTACGAATTCTGTTTAAAATACCTGTAATATATATATATATATATATATACATATATATATATATATATATATATATATATATATATATATATATATATATATATATATATATATATAGTAAAACAGATTGATGCACGAAAAAAGTCTTTTCTTACCTTGAAAAAGCAGAAAGAGTGTTATGATTATCATATTTTCAAGATAATCAACAAAACATATTACAGCTTACCACGCAGACAATCTAATATTTCCCTCTGTATTTATGGTTTCGGAACTTCCGCATGTAACACAATATTCATACGCTTTATAAAAATGTTAACCATTCTCCATTATATTACATGTTTTTATAAATGTAAAGTTAGATCGCATCGGTGTCAGGAAACCAGTTGTAAAATATGTTCGAAAAGAACTAAATGTTTCATGTTGACAACTGAAGTAAGATTTCTTTCTAACAACATGTAAATAAAATCTGGAGAAAGTTATTTACAAATTTGCCCCCCCCCCCAAAAAAAAAAAGATAATAATAATAAAATGAAATAAAAAATAAATAAATTTAACGGATGTGGCTATGTTAAACATTAAAAATCGCAAATTTACACGAATTTATATAATGAACGAATCATTTACCAGAAAAATATACGACTCAAATTAATGGCATAGTGGCAGAGCTTCCGCCTCGAGATTCGAACCCATCCCGGGTCATAGATAAGACTAAAAAGTTGAGACATTGCTTCCTCGCCTAGCGATCTAGAAAGATAGCGTATCGACTTGTTCACTAGGAGCCAGGATAATGGACTGGGGAAGCATACTTACTCGGTGAGCTAGTACTTTACAAAAAATTAAGTCGCATCTATTGCACGCTGGTACACGGTAGGCCATAAAACACATCCATGAACACTGCTAAAGATCAATACAAAGAGATTAATAGCTGTAAACTTGCTGATTCGAAGTTAAACGTAATTGCAACAATTACCATGTTACTCACATGTATTTGCTCGTATCTGACATACGTCCATATATGTTTTAAGTTTTCCTCGTTTCTCTTTTCTACTTTTTATACGTTGTTAAAGCAGTTCATACATATTTAGTATTTTATTTAGTTATTAATTCATAGATTTATGGATAGTATTTACGAATAATACGAAGTTATACGGGTTTTTTGGCAGGTTACAGGGCCCCGTGTACCCTGTCAAAGATGAGGGTACATGGGACCATGTACCCTGTCAGAAACCTGTATAACATATTTGTCACCATTCAAAGAAACATATTAACTACCAGTGAAAAAATTTAAAAAAAAACTCATTTTACTGTTTATTATTCAATATATCCTATACATTAACTCACATTTAATGTAAATTCGTATCCTGATTTTTTTTAATATAAATAGTCCCTGAAAGTTTTTGCTGCCGATCGATTACGTTTGTTGGTATTTGATGACACTAATTTGGCTCTTTTAACTTTAGTTTCGTTTTAGTGACTTGCGAACCTTGTCGTCGCCACGTTTGTTTACTATAACTAAACGACACAATGTAAGCGTTACTTCCCTTGTGCCGCTAAATGTCACGTGAGTTTATGTACCCCGGCAGATTTTGAACATAGTTTTATGTACCCTGGCAAGTTAACCAATCGCTATGCAAGAAATTTCTTTGAATTTTGACAAAAGTGGATGTATTCGTTCTTATTTTAATTTTCTCGGTCACTCCCGGCAAAGTTTTGTCTGATGTTAGTTAGGACTGGGCGGAAATCATACATTTCATTTCGTAAATTAACCTAACTGACATATGTACTATAGAATTCCTTCTCTGCGTTATAAATAACTCGCTCACTTTTCCGAAATAGACTATAATCTATTCGGAACTCTTCGGTGTATATTACGTCACGGAAATCCGTGCATCCACACACCAGTTTTCTTCTCGGCGTTGAGAAGAACAGATGTATCGATAGCTCGCTCCAAGTATTATGAGAACTGTTGTTTTTGAAGATATGACAGATTCACAATTTAGCGGTAGTGAATTGGAATCCATGCAAGGTAATATAGATATGTCTATGTCGGATAGCAATAAAAAGAAGACTGGCAGAAAGTCACGTCCGAGTAAATACCAAATGTTAGATGAAAAGTTTGAAAGTAAATTTTCGTTATTGGACGAAAAGTTAGACAGGTTAGCGAATATTCTTTTAAATAAGAATGTAAGCACTGCAAATGGTGTTGGTTCATGTAGCACTACAAAAGGTGCAAATTCGGAGGGTTTGTCACAAAGACATACCGACTCGGACGAAGATGAATTGTCACTGAACCCTGGGCAAGAAGAAGTAAGGGGTGTTTTTTCGGACTCGGAACACGAGACCACAAAGGTTTCTGATAATTGTATTTCAGAGGTGAAGACACAAAGTCTCACCGATATTTTTGGTGATGATGCTCTAGCAAAAAAGAGTGACAAAGATGTTGGTATAAAATTAGATGACGCACAAAGAGAAGTGCTTAAGGGTAATTGGAGATCTGACTCTCCTAATTTAATTACAGCATTTGCCGAGGAGTATAAAGAATTATTTCCGATTGAATCAGAATCTGAAAAGTTTTTGCAGGTCCCAGCATTAGATGATTTAGTTGAAGACACTTTAATTAGACGCCATGGTAAAAAGGCAGGGTTTATTAGGAATGCTAGACATTTGTACAGTCAGCCATATAAAATGGTAGAAAAGACTGCTTATAGAGGACAACAGGCGGCTTATTTAGGGATCATAATTAATTTATACATCCAACAAGGACTAGCTTCTTTAATGAGTGTTTTAAAAGAAGATGTTTGTGACATGGACCAAGTGAGAAAACAAGTCAGGGACATTTTTGCCATGTCTACTAAGACGTTAGATCAATTTGGCAGATGTGGGGCTTTTCACCACATAATAAGACGCCAAGTTACTATGACTGACACTCATCTTTATGAATTTGATGATTTACGTAGAATATCTAATTTACCTTTAAATTCAGAGGGAGTTTTTGGTAATAATTTAGAAAACACTCTTAAAGTTAGACGTGAGAAACACAAGAACTTAGACGATTTGTTAAAGGTTTCAAGTTCAGATAAGAAATCTTCACAAGGTCAACCTGAGAAGAGAAAATCAGATGATTATAGTTTGTCCAATTCTAATAAGAGATTTTTTACAGATAAGGACAGGTTTGATTTCAACAATAATTTTCGTGGTTCAAGTGGAAACAGAAATGGTTCAGACCACAAATCCAGATCTTTCAGTAACAGTAAAGGATCATACAACAATAGTTTTACCAAGAAGTCTTCCACATCATCTTTTAGAGGTGGAAAATCAAAGAAATGATTCGGTAAGAATGTTGTTTCCAGAGATACCGGTAGGAGGTCGTTTAACTCATTTTCTAGAGAATTGGCAGGAGATAACAAACGACAAATGGGTGTTATCTCTAATTCAGGAAGGTTACAAATTAGAATTTCTAACCAAACCAGTTTTTATGGGGATAAAGGAAACCTTTGTCAGTGCAATAGAATTAAATCATATAAATTTAGAAATAGAAAGTTTGCTGTCAAAAGATGTCATAGAGATTGTACCAAGGTCTCAGATTATGGACGGTTTTTACAGTACGCTTTTCTTAGTACCAAAAAAGAATGGGGAAATGAGACCAGTAATAAACCTTCGACCTCTCAACCGATATCTCAAGAAACAACATTTCAAAATGGACACTTTTTCAAAAGTCTTAAATATCGTAAGACAAGGAGATTGGGCGATATCTCTCGATTTGAAAGATGCGTATTTGCACATTCCCTTGTTTCAAAAACACAGGAAGTTTCTAAGGTTTTCGATACAAGGGAAAGTTTATCAGTTCAAAACTCTATGTTTTGGCCCCACATCAGCACCAAGAGTGTTTACAAAAATAGTATCAGTAATAGCAGCCCATTTAAGATCATTAAGTATCAGATTGGCAGTTTATCTGGACGACTGGCTAATAGTGAATGCTGCAAAACAGGGTTTGGTTCAGAATCGAGAGATAACTCTCAATCTTCTATTACGTCTGGGATTTATAATCAATGTAGAAAAATCTCAGTTAATCCCGACTCAGAAAATAACTTATTTGGGGGCTGTGTTCAAACTAAACATGGGCTTAGTTTTTCCAACTCCGGAGAGAATGAACAGCATTTTTGCAAGAACCAAAGATTTGATGAAGGGTCAAAATACAGCCAGACATTATCTGAAGTTTCTCGGGTCAGTGGCTTCTTGTTTAGAGATCATACCAAATGCCAGGTTGTTCATGAGACCAATCCAATTACATCTTTTGAGGTTCTGGACTCCTTCCAAAATGAGTTTAAATTATGTAGTACAGTGTACTCCAGCTGTAATTGGTCATCTAAATTGGTGGTTAAAAACAGCGAACATTATGAGGGGTCGATCACTTTCCCAGACCTCTACATCAGTAACCATAACTACAGATGCTTCAAAGATGGGTTGGGGAGGGGTAATGAACAACCTAACAGTTCAGGGAACTTGGTCAAAAAGGGAATCCCAATTTCATATAAACAATCTGGAATTGGAGGCAGTATTTTTGACAGTCAAACATTTTTTACCACAATTACGGAAAAAACATGTTCTAATAAGGTCGGACAACACGTCGGTAGTTTTTTATATAAACAAACAGGGGGGAACAAAGTCACATCAGTTGTGTCAGCAAACTTGGAATTTGTGGCATTTAGCCCTAGAGAACAATATACTCCTGAAAGCAGTTCATATAGCGGGGGTCAACAATGTGTTGGCGGACCGGTTGAGCAGAGAGTTAGTGAGACCGACAGAATGGTCACTGAAAAGTTCAGTGATTCGGAAACTGTTCAGTCTTTGGGGTCAACCCATGATAGATCTGTTTGCGTCCCCAGAGAACAAGAAATGTCTAGTGTATTGCTCCTGGAAAGAGCACCCACAGGCTCTGGCAGTGGATGCCCTGTCAATAACCTGGAGCAACATGTTTGCTTATGTATACCCACCGATGTGCTTGATTCCGAAAGTATTAACAGACATGAAGAAATACCAATGCAAAATGATCTTGATAGCGCCTTATTGGCCGAGACAAAATTGGTTTCCTCAGTTATTAGATCTTCTAGTGGACTGTCCGAGGAAACTGCCTCTAGATCAAGATCTGTTATCCCAAGGGAAGGGGTTAATACATCACAAGAATTTGGAAATGTTGCAATTAACTGCATGGTTGATATCGACCAACAATATAGAAAGAAGGGTTTTTCAGAAAGGTCTCGAAAATTATTGGCAGCCTCATGGAGGTCAGGTACCAAAAAAGATTATCAGTCAAAATATAGGGTCTTCATATGTTGGTGTAATCAACAACAAATTAATCCCAATGAAATTTCTTTAGAACAGTGTACAGATTTTCTAGCTTACCTTTTTCAAGTTAAAAATTTGAAATATAGGACAATAGGGGGTTATAGGTCTATGTTATCAAATGTTTTGCCACCAGTTGATAATGTAGCAGTAGGCAAACATCCAACTATTATTAGATTATTGAAGGGGGTGTTTAATAGCAGGCCTCCTGAGAGGAAATTGCTACCAGAATGGGATCTCCCTATAGTTCTAAACATGCTTAAAAAGGCACCATTCGAACCTATGACAAAGCTAGTTTAAAGTATGTTACGTGGAAAACTGTATTTTTGATTGCCATCACTACTTTTAAAAGATGTGGAGATTTGCAATCTTTACAACTAGGTGAGGGATCTGTGAATGTACAGAAAAAAGGTGTTACTTTTATTAGAAAGGGTTTATCAAAACAAGACCGATTAAATCACCAGAATCCAACCATTTTTGTTCCTCATTTTGTGGAAAATAAATTGTTAGACCCAAAAAGGGCACTAACTTTTTATTTAAAAAAGACTGAACCTTTTAGAAATGTATCAGGTAAAGATGAGTTGAAACTTTTTCTAACCATAAATAGTCCACATAAACCAGTATCAGCACAGACAATATCTAAATGGATTGTTAAAACAATTAGATTAGCCTACAAGAATACAAATTTTAATAGTAAGGTTAAGGGACACTCTACTAGATCTATTGGTACTTCATGGGCTTTATTCTCAGGTGCAAACATGACAGATATCATGAAGAGTGCAGATTGGAGTAATGAAAATACATTTATTAAATGTTATTTAAAACATGTAAATGTTGATTTTTTGCAGGGGTAATTTTTTCCCGGCGAGTTGGTGGACAGTTTGTAAATAGTTTTTAGTTTGGTATACAGACTTTGTTATATATACATGTATATATATATATATATATATGTGCTACACAGTGTTATTGTTATTTGGACATTGATGTTTTTGCACTGTTTTGGTTATTTGGGTGATGGTTTTTTTAAAGTGTACAGTTGAAATACACAGATGAAGACTTATTATGAGGTAAGTCTGTTATTTTAAAACTTTAAAACCCTCCTCCTAGCATATATACTGCTTAGAAATCAGGGGTAATTCTATAGTACATATGTCAGGTAGGTTAATTTACGAAATGAAATTGAAAATTTGTTTTCAAGTAATAATTTTATGAGTAAATTATACCTACCTGACATATGTACGGCCCACCCACCTACCCCACTTATTTTTAAAGTTTTTCTCTGTAGAGAGTTCTTCTCAACGCCAGAGAAAACTGGTGTGTGGATGCACGGATTTCCGTGACGTAATATACACCGAAGAGTTCCGAATAGATTATAGTCTATTTCGGAAAAGTGAGCGAGTTATTTATAACGCAGAGAAGGAATTCTATAGTACATATGTCAGGTAGGTATAATTTACTCATAAAATTATTACTTGAAAACAAATTTTCAATTTGAGATAGGATAGTAACCAGATTATACCGAAAAATTTTACGCAAAATTGTAAACCCGTAAACCGGTGATTGAGTACACTTTTCAACTAGGGTCTGTCTGGGTTATTGAATAAATGACGTGGTTATCAGTTAATGAAGCATACTAGTATATGAATATATGTTTAGAGAAAAGATACTTTTTGATAACATCATACTTTTTTATTTAAAATTAATCGTTAATACTTTCTAGTATTATAATATATTTTTAATTTAATTGATACATGTTTTGACGTATCCGGAAATTCAAAAGATCCGACTTCCGCAGTTTTATTTTGGTTGAATAAAGAACAACTCTGCCCGGATTTTTTCAATTAGTTTGACTTATCCAACGTTCGGGATATAAGTGTTCGAGATAACGAGATTCGACTATATTTTGAGTGCTCTAAAGCACTCACTTATCGATCATAAAACCTGGGGCAGATTCTTATATAAGGAGGTATGTCAGTTCGCTTGCAGAAAGTCCATCGGTTGTCTCCACCATTTCAGAACTGACCGTATGGATACAGTAAGAGCAAGAATTTTCACTTTTAATAGAACACCATTTATCCTCTCTCTCTCTCTCTCTCTCTCTCTCTCTCTCTCTCTCTTCATACAAAATCAACAATCATATTTATGAGGAAATGGCAGTTTGAATATACCTGTGCATATACCATCAAGAAAACTATGCATTCATTTTTTGTCTAAAATTGACATAGCTAGTTATGCCTTATGTTCAACTAATACATATTCAATTGTTCAGTGAGCCACGTGCATAGGACGGTCAAATGTAAAAATCGCCTTAAATGTTAAAAGATCGAATTTGACGGTCTTACGCAAGTGGTTCATTTTAGCGGCATTTTACCGTCATCTTTGATATTAATTTTATATAAAAAGTATCAGGGTTCATACATTTTTATTTGTTTCATAAAGCACTAGATTGAACCTACTGGCTTTAATTGAGATGTCAGCAGTTTGTATGATTTGTATGATATGGATTTATATAATTTTGAAACTTTAGATTTATTGTTTTCAACTGTTTGGCTTGTATATTTTTTATGTATCAAACTTTTCGGTCCTAGTGTCACTGATGAGGAATTAATTTCCGAAATATGCAAATCTGGCACATCGAAACTTAATTGGTATTTGTATTATATATTGTATAATTAAGTATTTATGTATATTTATTTTTTTTACCGTATCATAAATTTTTAAATTGAACCTACTGGCTTTGAGCAAATTGTCAGTAATTTGGCTTCTGTTTGTTATCTGGCAAGTATCGGAGCATGAACTGCTATCTTTATTTGAAATCAAGATCTAGTTATGCAGTCTAATCACTATGTTTTGAGTGTTAACCTTATAACAATTTTCGTTTTATATAAACACTTCTTTATATTTTTAAACCCAGTTTCGTATGGTTTTTCTCCATTAAAAAAACAAAATCAACCTTATTGGATTTCTGAAAGTATTTGCTTTTTATAGAGAGAGCAGCGATGCTTGCACCAAAGTTGCAAGCCCTTAAAGTAAGCTCTTTAGATATCGTGCACGGAGACCAGTTGAAAATGAATAATCCTACGATTTTTTTTTGTACCAGTGAATAACGTCACTTCCGAGGTCGTATGGGAAAAACGGATGTGAAAAATATTTTTCAAAATCGTTTATTTAAAATTATTTACGGAAATTTATACGACATCATTATTGTCTTTCAAAAAATAACTTTCGTCATGGAACTTCCAAAAAATTACCATGTCGATTTGTTCATGAAATGTTACGGAAACAAGCAATTTATGACGACTGTCGATCTTGTTGAAAAAAAAAGTATCAATCGCACAACATATATTGTGTAATGAAGTAGATAATTGTGAAATCAACACGTGGATAATGCTTAATGCTGATAAGTTTTATCTGGTCATTATATTATCTTATCATTTTGTATGCAATTTAACTGTCATGAGCATGTATCCAAGACTAAATTTTAATACTGAACTTTTGCGATTTTAGACAGCATATATACCAGTTTCTGAATTTGCTAGTACCTACGGTTAAGAAAAGCAAGAGTTATGGCCGATGTTACTAATGCCGGTATTATAAAATCTTCGTAATTTATATTTATTAAAAGGGAAACTATTGTTTTAACAGCCATACCTAGATTTACCTGTGGTAGTTATAACTATGACGTGTTTTCTGTCAGAGTACAGTATTGCAAATAAATTTTTCTGTGATTTCACACACATGTGACCTCTTGATAAAATAGTAGTTTAAATGATTTTAAGCAATTTCCAGTGGCATAGGTGTTACTATCACGAAAGTCATTGAATAGTTTCGGACTTGCAAACCAATTATCAACAGTAAGGTTGTGGTTCCTGTTGAGATGAGGCCTTATTAAATCTATAACAACTTTATATCTGCAAGATTATAAAAACTATATACCATTTATTTTTATGATGATGGTTGTGGTGGTGGGTGTGATGATGATTGTGATGGTGGTGTACATAGATATTTCTAAATATTTGCAATTCAAACTGCTTTGTTCTAAATAAACATTGTAGAAATTTAGTCGTTTATTTTATCGGGCCCAGAAACGGCAAATTGATAGCTGTCGGTAAACATTTAATTAGGTCACGATGAAACATCAGCAATGTGTACTGCAATTTGAAATCACCGGATTTTATGAATTAGTGTATCTGATGCTTTGTTAAAATTTTAAATATAAGAATTTTTTTAACCTCATAAACGACAGTGAATCCCGCTCAAATTTACGCGTGCTTCACTGTCTTTTATCATATGACTAAGTAAATTCTAATTAAACTCGTTAATACTATTGTTTTATTTTATAATTGTCATGTACTACATTTGAATGCATTATTTCATAAAAAGTAGCAAAGTAGCACGTGACAGTATTACATTATACTATAATTGTATTACTAGTATATTTTTCATTGCATATGCTTTTTTGATACTCATAGTAATCCAAAACCCATTACCCCTGTCCATTTGGACGTTGGATATTGCAAATCTCGATTTTACCAACTGCTAGAAACATGTTGATAAGTGAGCAATAGAACTTTTACTATTACGTTTAATACCACCTTGTGCTAGTTCAAAACATTTATTCAGCACGTTTGTTAAATTCAGTATTATATGAAAAATAATTGTAAAATTTCCGGAAATTTAAATAGCAGCCAATAACTTATACAACACAATATATGATTTGACTTCTTATAACAGCAATAGAATAAGTTCAGAATTTGTAGATGTAGCAACGTCTGATGAAAACTAATCATCGAACTTGTACATGAAAAATTCTTTTAATATAAGAATTGGATTTACAATGCTGTTATATTATAATAGGTTAATGTCTAAATATTTAGATATTGACGTGATTTTATAGTATATACCTGTAGTTTCTTGAAAGTAAAGATATCCATAAAAGGTCTAATTTTATGCAGCAAATCGTATCCTGGCTGACCTCAAGGTATCGCTCTGTTGTTGTCATTGCAGTGAAGAAATTTTAGAATGGCCTGGAAACGATTCCGCGACATGAATTAATTAAAGTTTAGAGTGTCCCATAAACTTAGTCATTGTGTGGTTTCCCAGTACGAAGCAATGGTTGGCTTGCAAACAATGCACATTGTTAATAAAAGACCAAAAAACGCTTTCACTTCTTCTTGCGATACTGGTTGCCATACATTGTCTCTGGTGTTGTTATTCTTGTTTTGATTAGCATATCTATTTGTCTCAGTTAGAATTATGTTAAAAACATTATCATTGTCTATTTCAATTAATTCTTCAAAAAATCATAAGGCGACATATTTGGAACAAACCCAACTGGTCCGCTATTTTCACTTAATTGTGGTAGTGCAGATAGAGAAAACGTGGCAGGGTCAACCACAGAAAACCACGGCACTCTATCCATGATATGTCTAGGTGCTTTACTAGTTACATAACTATGTCCAAATATAAACAGCTAAAATAAAAGCTTAGTGACCTAATAGTTACAATCTAATTATCACTGCCTAGATGAACATTTTACGACTGAGTGAACAGTTAAAGCGTAAATAGTTCCGGATGGCATAGGGATATCTTAATATTTGCAAAACCAGCAAATAGTCCCAGTTATCTTCCATTCAGTCTGGTACACTTACAAATTCATCATTCGCAAATTGTAATTTTACTTTTAACATCAATAATTTTTTTTTACCTTTTAATAATCATATTTTACATGATCAATTTTAGTTGGTGTGGCCAAACTGTAAGACGCGTTTGCAGGGAAAAATTTCAAAAAATACATTTGACAAAAAAATAAAATTAAACCAAAATTGTTTTTTTTTATTATTATTTTGTGAATGGACATGATTGTAAATATAGGAGTTGACATTTCGCAGTTTATGATTGATTTGACCCATTGCCTCCTTTAACAGTTCATACCTTGATGAGCGATTCAAAGATAAATGCCAATCCTTAAACGACCAGGCCCCAGTTTAACAATCATTCACTAAATACGTCATGTCTGAGATCGTTTTACCGTTATCCGTTCCGGATATCACTATACCACTTCATGTAACCAGCTTTTAGGCATGCGTACTTCCGGTTTTGTTGTCAACAACGCCTTGTAGGAAATGAAACCACTATGCCACTGTCAAAATATTGGTGTGCTGTCCCTGGGTGTTTCTCCAACGCGAGGAAGCACCCACCAAAGTATTCCTGTATCAAATCTGTAACTTTTCAGCCATTTCCAACAAAATTTGGGTCAAGACAAAGGAAAAGGTCGATTGACCTGATAAGATGACAGCTAGGTTATGAGCCAAAATACTTCCACAGGGAATGTTGTTTTTAAGTATCTGATCAAAAGACGATGAAATAAAGCCGGCGACTGAATACATTGATACCTATTTTTTCAGCTTGTTCAGTATAGAAAACTTTAATCAAGTGATCATGGTAATTAGTGGGGCATCATGCAACTCTGCAACCAATTCCTTGGTTAAATAGACCTTTAGGTCACCTTAGATACGAACATACAATTCAGACACATGAAAACTGTCAGTTTTGCTCACATTAGGGAGTCTTGTCAAAAAGCAACACAAACTTCACCTGGATGCCACATGAAATAAGCTTATTTGATAAGTTTAATGAAAATTATTTTTTCTGTCATTATGTTTCATTTTGATGAAAATTAATTGACTAGATTCCCATATATAGAAAAAATTGTCTGGAGAAGACATGTAAATCATGTTATTATATGAAGTCAATGCTGCAATATCCCTGCAATCTTCAATTTGACTATCTAGTAACAGACAAAATTAACAATATTATAATGTTTACAATTTTGTAGGTATGCAGTACACATTTTACTAATGATGAGGCAGACATCCCAACATTGTTTCCATGTTTCCATGGAACAATTTATCCATCAATTCAGAAGTGGAGTTTCAATCCAAAAACGGCAAACAATTGGTAAGTCAGAGTGTAAATATCTAACTTTAATGCATTCATTTCTATTCTTTTCCAAAACATACATTTCAGTTTATACAGATATTCTGTCTATAGAAAAAAATACAAAAAAAATAATAATTATAAATTAATAAATAAAAAAATAATAATTAAATATGATTATTATAATTCTACCATTTTTAATGTATACATTTACTTAATATGTGGACTGTCAGTTAACCCTCTTGCTGCCACGGAACAGTTCAAATTACGTCACCGCTGCGCCGAGATTGTAACGTCATCATTACTACGTCATAGAAAAATGACAGACAAAAAAGCACGTACCTGTCTTTTTATCATAATTCATACACCGTAACATATAAGTTGACCGATATTTGTCAAATTTTAAAATTATGCGTAAATGTTAGTTGTACAGTGCTAGATTTTTAATTGGCGAGTGTCATGGATTTTTAATCTTTTAAGAGTTGTATGTAAATGAACATAAAACAAAATGCACATTGAATCAAAACTAGATCTATTCAGTACACTGTAAACTTGTGCATTTGACACATACATGTATAATCTCTCTCTCTCTCTCTCTCTCTCTCTCTCTCTCTCTCTCTCTCTCTCTCTCTCTCTATTTAGTACACTATAAACTTGTGTATTTGACATATACAATCTCTCTCTCTCTCTCTCTCGTCCTGTAATTGTCTATCATCTACTCTTCAAAACAACGAATAGTATGGTATGTCTTGAAGCATTGACCGATACAAAGTCCTGATCGGCACTGATCGCACATAAATCTGGTTCTTTTCTTGCAAACTCTGCATCTTCTTCGCAAACCATCTGAAACATCAAATGAAAACATTCTATATTGTTTATTCATTTTTACATATCAAACGACTAACAAAATAATATGCCCATTTTAAGAAACGGAGTTAAAAATGAATAAAACAGCAAATTCTACCTGGTATGTAATCCGGAAAATGTCTCTCTGTAAGTCTGTTGAGTTCTGTTGTATTACGACCCGGACGTAATCGTTCTGTCCTATACTCCCCTACTAACTCTTGGCACAACTGAGTAATAAAATCAAGTCGACTCATCTTTGTCCTCAGTCCCCTGTTTTGTTTATAAATGATGTAACCATTCACTAAAATAAAAAAAAATCATATATAATAAATAAGCGTGTTTGCGCGTGTGTTTGTGAAGTTGAATTCAGTAAATTTATTTCTAGAGATTATACATGACTTACCAACAATTCTTAGCAGAATGTTAATCAACAGTTTTTTCCACATCTTAACGGAACGCATTTCCGAGTCATAAGTTTGAATCTTTGCATCCCCTAAATCGACTCCTCCCATATATTTGTTGTACATGTTATTCACATTTGTTATTTGTCTCTCTATGCCCCGAGAATTCTCTCTGTTTTCAATCCTGAAAAAAAAACAGTATCATACTTTCACATCGAATGTTTCAGGCCTTTACAACCTCCATCAATCCATTAATTTTTTACTTTTAAAAAAGTAAATAACCTGGGACATTTTTGGAATAAAGATTGCTCAAAATTTAAATTCAACTAGACGACTGTAACTGACTGAAGTCAATGACAAGGATTCCCCTGACAAACAGATACATGTTTTCTATTGTTAAATGATTGCTTGTGGTGATATATGTGCTTCTTGTTTTATTATTATTATTATTATTATTATTATTATTATTATTATTATTATTATTATTATTATTATAAGATGATGAAGAAGAATAAGAATAGGGAAAACAAAATATTCTCGTAAAGAGCAATGATGATCATAATTTAAATGAGAACATGTAAATCATGTATCGGGTAACTGCTTTTAAAGATTTGAGTACAATAAAAAGTTAATTTAAAAAACAAAACCTTCATAAGTACTTTTTGCGAAATATAGATTGTTTAAAGAACAATATTTCAGAGAAATCTTCATAAAAATCCATGTTTCACTATTTCAAATAACAAGTATATATTTATTGTCAAATGTGAGTTTTTGTATACGACATCTTACACAGGTGTTCCAAAGCTTGACAATAGAGTCACATTCTTTCTTCCCCCATATTTCATCACCATAACTGGTTCACTTTGTTTAACAATCATGTCGCCATTGGCTACTTTGGCTGTCTTCAAAGATTTTGGCATCCCTTTTCTAAAACATTAATACGAAAACAAGTGATTTTTTGGGATAAATGACATCTTAGAAGAGTGACAGTAAATGCTGTTATATAGGAAAGATTTTTATTTTTATCTTCTGGCGCGTTATGCTGGTCTTATGCTTGTTTAGGTATTGCAGTTGTAGTATAAGTAGTATGTCCTGGTCATCCAAAAATCCTGTGGCTACACTTCTAGAAACAACGTTGACATTAGAAGTGTGACATATGTCATGCGCTAGTTTTGAATTTTAAGGAGAAAATACATTTAAAATTAGCACATGCCAATGTTTTTGTCAAGTTTACATTAGCAAATATGTCACAGTTTACTTATCTTAGTCACAGGTTAAATCAGTCCACAGAGAACTATTCAATTAAAATGTTACTGGTTAACTTAATAAGTGGTACAAAATAAATAAATACTTTTGAGTTTTCATTTTGATACCTGAAATTTCTAACTGTTGACGTGAAGTATGTTTTATTATTGAAAAAATCTTCACAAAGAACAGGGCTACCAAAGAAGTTGTCAGTTACGACACGATGGTATTTTCCATAAAGCCAACTAACTAATTCTGTCACAACTTCATACCCCATACCATGTGGGTGACGAGCCTCGGCAGTGTGTCTTTTGCCTAAAACTTTAATTATAATAATAATAATAGTAATATTAATAATAATAATAATCTGTATATCTCATGTTTATATGCTACATATACATTTATCAACCATTCATTATAAGTTGGCCGTGATAACATATTTTTATTTATTCAATTTAAACATAACCAAAACAATATGATTATTGCTTCACACATACAAAATAAGAAATAATATAAAAAGCATTCCATGAACATACTTAAATTATTAGCATACCCAATTTTGAAAAAATGGACAAAATACTAAGAGATAAAAGTGTTGGCCCAGTAATACTTGTATCACTAATGATTTGACAGAAATATTTCTAACAGAATTATGCAAAGCCTTAATCTTAGACTTAAAAATGTAATATAATGTTTCTTTTTTAGATGAAAAGAAAAATAAAGAAATGAGATATGAAGCAAAACAGGAGACAGAAACTTTATATAATATATGGCATGATGATTCTTTCTTTATAAAAGAGATATAAAACCTACTTCTGAACTGCCTGTTCATATTGGAGAAATTGAAATCCAAGCACAAAATAGTGCTGGTATGCAATAGAATCTAGGATTATTTATTTACTTTTTTAAATAGTTTTTTTTAAATTATCATTAAATTTACTTTTTTATCTGTATGTAATGCATTCAACTCAAATTAAGGCATATTTAAATGTTAATTTTTAAGACATCACAAAGTCATAATTAAACATCTAATATAATAGAGAGCGCAGCGATGCTGGCACCGAAGGTGCAACCTCGCGAAGCGAGCTCTATAGATATCGTGTACGGAGACCAGTTGAAAATGAGTAATCCTTCAAAGTTTGTTTTTGGTACCAGTGGATTACGTCATGGATGATGAAGGTCAAAGGTTGAAAATGGGACCGTCATGAATATTCTACAGAACTGTGGACGATAAATCTGCTAATGGCCGGGTTTTAAAACTGTTCAGAGATGACAAAAATAGTTAAAAATCCAAATGGACGCTTGAAACATAAAATCTACCTTATCAGTTTAAACTTTTCACAAGATATTTTCTAAATATTGTATAAAAATGACTGACGTAATGAACAGATCATCATCATATCACTCCTGTGGAGATAAATCAATGTTTCTATGTTTATGATCCGTAAATCTACCGTATCTAAGAATTGCCGAAAATTTAAGGTGTTAATATGATGCAGAGATAACCTTTTATCATCGACTTACCTGAACAATTTGTCATTTTTACAGAACAGGTCGTTTGTTTTAGACAACACATCAGACAGTGTCACAGATATTGATAAAAATCTGATGTGAAAAACATTTCAACATTGAGGTTGAAGCACCAGCTATCAATAAGCAGACATAGTTTGCCTCTTCAGCCAACGCCTACCGGATGGATAGAAACAAACGTACCAGAAATGTCCATGATAGAATAAAACCAACAAAATACAATTTCCCCCAAGGACCTTTACCAAGTAGAACAATGTATCATAAGACTTTGCTACTTCAGCTATTCATAACACCCGTAAGGACCATGCTGAACATGCTTCCAATAACCATAAACGTTCTCCATCTGATATAGTCATTTTTTTATTATAATGAAATTTATTCCATTTTATTTCTTTGCGGAAATATACGGATTTTCAGTTCCTCTCGTGAACACGCTAGGTTTGAACTTAACAGTGCACTTCCTGGCGTTAGAGAATTCTTCGGAAAATTGACTGTGAAATCCATTTCATTGGGAATTGGTAAAATTAAATTAGTAAAATGAAACAGATATTGGAATCTTAAATCATAAACAAAATAATCAACCATCATTAGTGGCAAAAATGTACATAAAACATTTTGTTGCACTCTCCAAATAGGCTGTGCCTACAATCATATTATTTAAAATTTTTAGTGTAGGTTTATAAAAACAAAACAAAGCATTGTCTCAGAAAAATTAGAATATTTAAAATATTAATGAGAGAAAAATCGAAAAAATCGAGTCAAGTGTAAACTTAATTGAGTGAATAACTATGAAACTCGGGCCAGAGAGTCCAAAGTGCATATATGACGTATGACATTATTTTTATTCATGACGTCATTTAAGGATTGAATGTCATTTTGAATGTTGTCATTGAGATATGACAACACCAGACCACGTTGAAAGTAAGTGAATCGCTTCGCGATTCATGTAAAATTGAACATGGTCTGATATTGTCATACCTCAATGACAACATTCAAAATGACATTCAATCCTTATATTTACATTTTTTTGTTTCTGAAAGGGACATGTAAATTACCAATATGTTGCTGATGAAGGAAGTGTTTCATACTTCAAGCGAGATAACTCGCATTGTTGACCGACTAAACATTTTTTCAATAGTGCAAATTGTAGTTCCTCTAATCATTGTGTATTTTTTGTGTATTTTTTTTTATCTTTGTTCGTTCTTTCTGAAAAAAGTATCTATTTACATTAATATCACTTAAGAAACAACTTCATTTTTCCTTCGTAAATTCTACTTCCTTCTTTTTGCACCGCCGACAGCGGACTTACAAAGAGTGGTGAGACGGTTTCCCTAGATATGTCGTCATTTTTGAAAAAATCAGTTAGCGGGTTGTTTACTTGTACAAGAACTGAAGAAGTGAGGTGACAGCAGGCTTCAGTTGCAGAAGTATAGACATTAACTAATTGGTATTTAATCGATATTATTGTCTATATACAATGTTGCTACACTGCATTTAGTTGCAAGTTATGATTGAAATTGTGAAATTATGAATGAAAAGGTAGTTCCGTGGTATTCATTCGCCATAAAGTGATCAGCGTTCAGAAGGAAGCTGATTGGTTGCAATTCAAATGGGCGTGTTTTCATTAAACTTAGCGCGTGATTCGATGTTGTCATCTTGAAATGATAACATCGGTCATTGGCTAGATTCATATAAGGAGATAACATCGGTAATGTAAATATTATACGTAATTATTTATGTCATGTAATGGAATTCGCCAGTGTACCACGTGATCAATACATCTTAATGTTTGTGCGGAATGAAGTGGATAACGTCTTTGTCAAATATTCCCAAAAAAACTTCGTTAGTACGGGAAAACGTAACGTTATGCGATTCCGTTGTCAATAGAAATAATTGTCCCGCACAAACGCCATGAGGTATCACGTGATACACTGGCGAATTCCATTGTCGGTCGGGAATGACATCAAATTGACATTTTTTTAATTGAATATTACACTAAGCATGTCATCAAAATTTAAATATAACCCTTAGGTGTATCAAACAAGTATTGATATTTAGACAATCATTTCAAGCATATGTATATGACGTAAAATAAACTAAAAATCGCGATATCATATATATAGAGGATCTTGCATAAGTGTTTATGCAATATTGAATTTATTAATTAACCCTTTGAATGCCATAGGAACTGTCTAAGAGACTGTCAAGCAACATTTCGGGCCTTGCAGATTTGAAAGTCACAATGACGTCACAATCATTGAAGCCCCTCGAAAGCGTCAAGATAACATTACATTTTAGCGCCATTTTTGCGTCATTTCGCGGGAACTTTAAAAGCTAATCTATTTCCTTAAATGATAACTAATTTCGTAAAAATATTGTTAAATACTGTTTTATATTACGTCGCAACAAACAGAGACATTTTCATGATGTCAACACTTGTGAGCAAAACCAAATCGAGAAACGGCGCCTTCAGGAAATTTAGACGGAGGCTTTGCAAATCAATCTTAAAATTAAGATTAATTCCATTTAAATCGCTGTTATAATTTGTTTGCAGGCAGTAATAAGCTGAAGCGGTAAATTAAAATCAGTCCGACAATTTTGGAGGGGTGTGCTATCAATTATCTAGGGGTGTGATAACACTTTTCTAGGGAGTGTGATATCACTTTCAAGGGTTGTGATATCAGCTTGTGTAAATTTTAGACTTATTACACATACAAAAATGGTGTTACAGTGAACATATGATAAAAAGAGGGTATTGGCATTGAACGGATTGATTCAGAGTTCGAGTAGGTATTTGACGTTCTCTCGCTTCGGTATTTTGACGACCAATATTCCTGTATTGATGGTATCTGTATTAACCCCATGTTGATTATAACTGCTATGAAAGCCGTGGACTCTGTAAAAGATACTGGCCTCCATGCTTTAACACGTGAGTGGGGAGCAAGCCTTCCAATATTCCTTCCAATAAAATTTCTGGCGTGTCTTTAATGTAAATAATGAAGGGACTGAATTTGCCAAGTTATGGTACCATTTTGGACAATGATCAAGGTAATTTTGAATTAAATACGTTTACAGTTGATTTCCATTACCAATTTGCAAAACATATGCACTTGATAAAATCATAAAGACCGTCTAGAAACGGTAACAAGATCAAGAAAAGCTAAAGATAACACTTGACAGGTCGTTCAAAATCGAACCAGGTTCAGGTGACCGTGATGACTTTCGTTCGACAAAATATTCCAAAGCTTATTTGGGAATGATATATATTGTATCAATTCTACAAAATTGTTTCCTTTCTACACATTTGTAACAAATCTACACATTTGTAACAATTCTACAAATTTGGTATCAAATCTACACATTACATTTTATGATACATATTTTCACATTGTATCATACCAACTACATTGTATAATAATTAGATCTTTGAAGTACCAAAGTTGATAGAGTCATTCATTTCAGTGGCAAAATCAATTTTCTATTTTTATGGGGGCCCCATATCACCTTCGATTTTCTCACCTGTTTGTTTCCTTGACACACTGTCTGAATAAATTCATGGTAAAAAAACAACATGAAATATGTTAGTGTAGTTGAATTCTTCGGTGGCATGTTCTTCGGTCTAGCTAAGTCATGAAAATCATATGGTCTGTATTGGTTTTCCGGCGGTTATAATCGAATCCACGGAGCAGCCATGACTGTGGAAATACGAAGCGTTCTGAAGTTACGTATGACGTAATTCAATGGCATATGACGTCATTGTGATTGTTGCAACGTCAACTTCGAAAGAGCCTCCAAGTGCGGCCCTCTGACACTCAAAGGAGTAGAGCAAGGGCCGCATTTGAGACCCTTTGGCATTCTAAGGGTTAAACTCGTTGAATAATTTTTATGCAATGAGCCTTGGCGAGTTTCATAAAATATAATCAACGAGTTTAATAAATTCAATATTGCATAAACACGATTGCAAGTTTCTATTTATTATGTAATCCCATAAAAACGGCTTTTTTCACAGATTTAAAACTTGTCTTCTCATTATAAGAAAACAGCTGATTGACCGGAACACAACAAGTTCACGTTACTGTGTAACAATATATCTGCTTTTTAGAAAAAAAGTACAAAAGTATCAGCTTAAATTATGAATGAACAAACAATGTGTCACTATGAACTAGGTGAATTATTTGCCGTCATAGCGCGAGCATTTTGGAATGTCAACAAGCTGGACAAGGATTTACAGACACGTGCTACTCAGAATCGCTACCCATGATTATTCTGGCTCGTTTTATGGAACTGGTGATTTGATTTAATAAATATGGATTCAATGTTTATTCCGGTGACTGTTCTTGCAAAAATGCTTTGGAATCCGCCGTGTAAATACCCGTACGAAGTGCGAAATGATATAACCTAATTCACAAGCTTTTATATGACGTCACACTCATTTATTGTATGACCGTATTACATGTATTTTTTTAAGTAGATCATATATATATATATATATATATATATATATATATATATATATATATATATATATATATATATATATATATAATTATTTTAATAATAATAATAATAATAATAATAATAAAATTAAAAAAATAATTCAACACGATTTTTGTAAACGCTTTAGGAAATTGTGTTGTACTTATTTATTTATTTTATTATATTCTACCGGACACTGAAAAACTAATTTGTTCTTTATATATATTTTTATATTCTTGTACATATGCATTTTATGATTTTTTTCAAGATATAACATGAACGAAATAATCATACAAGTAAAAACTTGTACAATTTTTGCCATACCAGTTTTAACTTGTACGAAATTGTAACATGTACACGACATATATATATAATACTGATTTTAAAATAAATATAAATTTAAACTCTAATTGAGCCCCTCTCTCTCTCTCTCTCTCTCTCTCTCTCTCTCTCTCTCTCTCTCTCTCTCATGATACTTTGGAGTTCTTTATTTTCTCAAATAAAAGTTTGTATTTTAGGTATATCGTAATTGAAAGATTTACTTGCCAAAGATATTATATAAATTACTTTCTTTCAATTAACTGTTGAACTGGTAAAAGAATTATATTGTGTCACCTAAGCAACAAACTCTCTCTCTCTCTCTCTCTCTCTCTCTCTCTCTCTCTCTCTCTCTCTCTCTCTTTCTCTCTCTCTCTCTTTATATATATATATATATATATATATATATATATATATATATATATATATATATATATAAGTATATAAATCCAAAGTCTTTGAATCTTGTATACAGATGAAATATAACAATAAGTAAAATAATAACAGGAAAAGTTCAAAATTACATTTTCGCAAGTACTTTCATGCGTATGTTTCGCAATCTTCAGGCGAATAATTTATTGATAATTATACCATAGTAACGTTACTATGACGTCACAATGTTACAAGGGGAGATATACAACGGGAGGTTATTTTGAAAAGCTTTGGAATTATCCATTTAATTTCGGTTTAAAAACCTCGATAAAATGTTGCTCTCTGGTTAACCTCTTAGTTTGATCTTCATCTAGACATTTGTAGAACGGGAAAATTTTGAAATCTTTGTTACCACAGATATCGATATGTTCACTCAATGGTAAAATCGTTAGACCAAACTGGAATTTTACTTGTAAAAGTAAGAATTTAGTTTACATCATTAATTGTGAAGGATGTAAGGAAAGTTACATTGGTCAAACGGGAAATAGTCTATGTGAACGTGTAAGGGTTCACAAGCAGCAAATAAGAGACCCGAGAACGAGAAAAATACCACTCAGTGAACATATCGATATATCGATATCGATATTTTGAACTTTTCCTGTTATTATTTTACTTATTGTTATATTTCATCTGTATACAAGATTCAAAGACTTTGGATTTATATAAACTGTATACAAGGCAATGGCAGGAACAAGAACAAAATCTGTAAGTAATGATTCAGATACGAAAAGTGAAAAACTGTTGTCTGAAATCTCTGGAAAATTAACAATGTTGACAGCAAAACTAGATTCCTTAACAGACATTATCAGCAAAATGGATAGACATTCTGTTTTAGGAGATATCATTCACAGCAATATAAGAGAGGAAGTCAATAATCTGTCACAGCACATACTTTCCAGAGACAATCAACCGGTGGAACCAATTACGAATCAGAACTTATTCAGGGAGATAAATGAAATGAACTTGGAAAAGGAAGCATATAGAAGAAAAAATCAAATAAATAAACTTTGGAAAAGTAGTTTAAACTACCGGAAACAAAACTTCTGGAATGCATATAAATGCGAACAGTATGCAAAAGTTTATAGGAATTGGATAATTAAAGAAAATCCGATCGTCCCGCGGAAATACCTGATAAAAGAAATAAAAGGAGAACCGCAGGAAGAAACGGATCTACGGTGGAAACTTATGATTAATAAATTCGAAACAGATATCGCGCTTATTGAGAGAAAAAAGGCAAGATTTGAAAACAATTACAAATCTAAAGATGGATCACTTCAGGAAGAACTCAAAAAGATCGAATCGGGAACAATTTTGGACAAATTAAATGAATTGTGGACAAAAGATGTATCCCGTGAAGAAGCTCGATCTATTTCCTTATGGGAACCAAAGGAAAAATGGCTTTCCAATTATGAAGCTACATATGGAACAGAAAATCCAAACCCACCAACAAAAAAGAAACAAAAGGTAAGAAATAAACCTAAGCGCAAAAACACCGTAAACGCACAACAAACAATTGATGTTGCGGCAAGTAACAACAAGGGACAATCACGGAGGTCTAAAACCAGGAGTCGGTCACGGAGTCAAACTCGTAGTCAAACACCATCCCAAAAACGTCCCTTATTGTACTCAGAGGCGGTAAAAAATATACCAAAAAAAACGACCGCAGAAAGTCAATAACCCAATAAACAGACAAACCAATCCAACAAACGGAGTTGCAACTAATGTTCCACAAAAATCCCAAAAAACCGGAAAGAAAATATATTTTTTAGAGAGGGGTTATCCCAACCCGGGCCGGGAAAAACAGATGGAACAAACAGCTCCGAAGATAGTAGAATAATCGATCCAAAAATTATCAACTTATCTAAACGCAATCTTGATGAAAGTGAACTCAAAATTTTAAACAGAGGACTTAAATTCACCCCAACCCCAAGACAAAACCATGATGAGTTAAAGGATGACATAAACTCTTTTTGTCGAAGATTAAGGTTGGCTGAATTCTTTGTGGACACTGATTGCGAAGATGATAATTCTTTAATACGTAACAAATCAAACTTTACCCCGAACAAAGGGCGTGATATTCATCTTGATAAATATATCGATTTTTTGACTGGATTTCCATTGAAACAAAATTACAGTCAGATCAAAAGTAATATCTCCTCAAGTGAAAATGAGGCGATAAAACGATTAGGTAAAGATGATTCCATTGTAATCAAACAAGCAGACAAGGGTGGCGCACTGGTTATTATGGATTCAGAATATTATAAAAATAAAGTAAAAGAACAACTGAACGATGATTCTTTCTATCAAGAAATTCAAACAAATATGGACAAATCCACGATGAAGGAAATTAAAACACTGATAACTACTTTCTCATCGTCACTAACAGATAAAGAAAAAGAAGCATTGATCAAGTTTGAGACCAAAACAAGCAACTTTTATGGACTCCCAAAGATTCACAAATCAAAGGAAATTCAAGCACAAATTCAGCAACAAAATGATACATATGTGCAAATTCATCAACCGGAAGACCTTAAGTTGCGACCGATTATTGCCGGCCCTGCTTGTCCGACACACAGATTAAGTAACTTAATCGATATCATTCTTAAACCGTTATGCACATTAGTACCTAGTTACATCCGAGATGATCTGGACTTTCTTAACCACATTCCCAATTCGGTACAAGAAAATTCAAAACTCGTAACTTTTGATGTAACCAGTTTATATACCAACATACCGCATGATTTGGGGATAAAGGCGGTACAATTTTGGATTGAGAAACACCGGAACTTGATTGATAGCCGATTTAACACCGAATTTATTCTCCAAGCAATCAAATTAGTTCTCTACAATAATTACTTCTACTTTAACGGAAAAAATTACCTACAAATAAAAGGAACAGCAATGGGTACAAAATTCGCACCAACGTATGCTACATTAGTAATGGGATTCCTTGAAAATAACTTGTATGAAGAATTAATTGTTCAAATGAATCCAGATATAGCAGACTTCATAAAAAACAACTGGAAACGGTATTTGGATGATTGTTTCATCATATGGAACAACACGGATGACGATCTCGAAAAATTCCACAGAATACTAAACAACCAGCACCAATCAATTCAATTCACGATCGAAAGTAACTCCGAAAAAATTCCGTTTCTAGATATACTGGTATGTAAAGAAGGAACAAACCTAACAACAGACATCTACTACAAGTCTACAGATACACACCAGTACCTTAATTTTCAATCATGCCACCCATCTCATATTAAACGGAACATCCCATATTGCCTTGCACGAAGAATATGCACCATAGTCACCGATACCACAAGAAGAAACCAACGTCTTCAAGAATTGGACAAATATTTACTTGCTCAGGATTACCCTCAACAACTCATAAAGAATGGAATCGAAAAGGCAAAATCCATTCCAATAGAGGAATTGAGAACGACGATACAACAAACCACTACTGAAAACAACATCCCATTGTATCTACATATGATCCTCGACACATAGATATGATGAAGGTAATCCGAACAAATGCACCTTCATTAACGCGTAGCCAAAGAATGAAGACTGTCCTGAATAAACACACTCTATTAAAAAGTAAACGGCAACCTAAAAACTTAAAAAAGCTTATCACCAGAGCCAAATTTGACATGCCGGGAAATAAGCTTCATTCATTTGAAGTAAAAACATGTGGTGACTCACGTTGCGGTACATGCGCGCATATTCAAACTGGAAGTTCCATAAAATTAGTAAATGGTAAAATCGTTAGACCAAACTGGAATTTTACTTGTAAAAGTAAGAATTTAGTTTACATCATTAATTGTGAAGGATGTAAGGAAAGTTACATTGGTCAAACGGGAAATAGTCTATGTGAACGTGTAAGGGTTCACAAGTAGCAAATAAGAGACCCGAGAACGAGAAAAATACCACTCAGTGAACATATCGATATCTGTGGTAACAAAGATTTCAAAATTTTCCCGTTCTACAAATGCGGTTAGCGTATACGCTAAACACTAAATACGCATCGTTTCTTACAGGAAGTGATAGGTCAAAGCGACTCCTAGCGTCAACCTTAGACTTTTGACCAAAGATTTTTAAATGGTGTTTTGGGAGATGTCTACTATGCAACGCCTATTCCCGTCATGCATTATGCCCTAAACTGGCAATGCGATAAATAATATGGCGTGTACTTTCATTCACAAAACGAATTTCAATGAAGTGTTCACGTAATACAAGGAGGGTTATGTTTACTAAGTGTTTCAACAATGACTGAACAGACTACCAGGGTGCATGCTTCCCGTGTAACATGGATTATATCACAGCAACATCCACTGTTTTCAACGAGGACTCCGACCTAAATAAGTACTTAAGTTCAGTGGATCTAAAAAAAAAACTAAGTTGAGTTTATTTAAAGTTTCAAAAGTTATATAATCAGACAGCAAAGATACAAAATAGTTAAACGAAGATAGCAGATTACTGTTGTTAGCTTCTCGACATCAATCGCAGAAATAACACATCACTGGATTCCAAAACACGCCGGATCAGATCATCTCATCACCGGTTGTATGCTATTAATTAACTGATATACTGTACTAGTATATATTTGTATATTGGTTTCTGTTTGCCTGCATTCAGCACTGCCGAAATTTAAGTGAAAAAGCCTATAATAACGGTACCGATTTTGAAAATTTCTGTGAAAATTACTAAGTACCCTTAGATATAAAATACACGTTTTTATTCAACCCATACGACTGAGTTAGCAACTTTACTATTTATCCGAAAGCTGTTGGCAGTTTCACTGTTCGACATGTTACCTGTAATTGAGAGAGAGAGAGAGAGAGAGAGAGAGAGAGATAGAGATAGAGAGAGAGAGAGAGAGAGAGAGAGAGAGAGAGAGAGAGAGAGAGAGAGAGAGAGAGTAGTAGTAGTAGTAGTAGTAATGGTGTTTTACGCTCAGTCAAGATTCTTTCATATTGAGGCGGTCAGTTCTGGGGTGGTGAAGGAAACCGGAGTGCACAATGAAAACCACCGACCTTTGTCAAACGAACTGACAAACTTTCCACACTAGGATCTGCCCAAGACGTTGTGATCCGTAAGCGTGTGGTTTAGACTTTTCGCCCACTGAGGGCCCTACGGCAATTGATGCTTGATGTTTGTGTAAACTGTAATGTCAGTTTACCAGGAAAAGAATTTATTATCATAATAATAATAATAATTATTATTATAATTATAATTATTATTATTATTATTCAGGTAAACCATCTAAACTGTATGACTCATCAAATCCAGATTGGGCTCATACTGTTAACAACATAAAAAAGGTCACAAAGTAAATGAAAAAGGCTAATAAAGACTTTTTACAGGTATTTACAATTATTTGTAACTACTACTGGGATGTAGAATAAAGTTCTACCATAAGCCATTAGTTCTGGCCTTAGTCTAGGACAGTCACATGCCATATTGTTAAATTGCCTTTCTATGCATAGTAAATAGGTTTTATGAATAAAAAAGGTCATGAAATACACTGATGCTTTACATGGTAAAATATGGAGTTAATAGACTTAGTCAATTATCAATCATCGCAAAATTGCCAAATTACCCAGTTAATCACAAATTATATTATGGAAAGCTTAAGTATACAATGTACATTGGACTGTGTGATTGTAAATACATTTTATCAAGAAAATAAAAACCTTTTTTCAGAAGTTTTATTTTTACAGACAGATGAACTGTGTGTAAAACATGTCTGAAAATACTCTACCTTCGAGAAATCTCAATTTAAGTAAAACATATTGGATTTTGCACATCTTTATAGCAGTTACATTAAAATTGACCACCTGATAATTTGTTTTTGCTTTATCAAGTTATACTCAAAGGTCTCGAGATCCTTTTTCAGGTAATTGTGTATTTCAATATTTTAAATTTGTTTCGTTTTAGCTCATCTGAGCACTTTTTGTACCAATAGAGGAAGACCCTACGTCGTCCGTCGTCCGTCCATCCGTCCGTCCGCCCGTAAACAATTGCTTCAAACGACTTTTTCTCAGCAACGTCTGGTTACATCTTGTTCAAACTTGGTCAAAAGCATCTATACAACATTGCCTTTCAGATTTGTGTTTTTGGTGGCCATAGCTACCAAATGTAGGTCACATTGACCTACAAAGTTGAAAACCTAAAATATTATTCTTCTCCAAAACCACCACACTGGAATAAAATCTGATGTGATATTTGGCATCTAAAGCATCTTATATACCAAGTTTGTGAATTTCAATCATTTTTGTGAAAAATTATGTTACGCGTTTTTGCGTTTATTTTTAATACATTGTTAACAGTACTTTTTTACCAAAATTACAATAATGAATAAATTTAGGTGAATTTTTTTCAAAAAATCATTTTATTATGTGAAGAAACATATGTTTGACAATTTTCATGAAATTCTGTAAAATACAAGTCGTTTTTTTACCTTTTTCATTTTCAATTCTAGCAACCCAATGGTTGAGGGTACAAATCCCAGTAAGGACACTTTTTATCTTTTTTTTTTTTTTTTAATTTCTGAATTTTATGAATTACAATGGTGCATGGAAGAGATTTTATAAATTTTTACTTTTTAGTGTAATTATTATTTTTGAAATACATGTGATACTAATATGTAGATATAGCTAAAACCTTGAATTTTTTTCTTTTATAAAATCACAGTTATGTGACATAATTTAAACTTATTTAATATTTTAAAAAAAATAATTTGCAGTTGACTTTTACAATTTTTGTTAAATATCAATGTGTCAATCAAGTCTTAAATCCGGATCTGAAAATTGCTCATGTGAGCTTTTGTTATTGATAGGCACTCTGTCATCAATCCATCCATCGATTAAAAGATTTCTTCTCAGACACTACTGGTCACATTTCATTCCTATTAGTCAGAAGCATCTATAGACCATTGTCATTCACATTTGTGTTTCTCGTTGCTATGGCTACCAAAAGTAGGTCACAGTGACCTACATAGCTAAAAATCAAAACAATGATAATAATGTTCTCTGAAACCACTTCTATTGTGGCAAAATGTTATGACTTACCAGGTATAATCAAGACAAACCAGTTACATATAAACTCAGGTGAGCAAATTACGTTCATCTTGGCCTTTAGTTTTCATTGGTGTATACTCAAGGGTCTCGAGATCCTTTTTCAAGTAAATGTGTAATTCAATATATTCTCAGGGATGTTAAGTTTGATTTATTTTTTAAAACTCATTTTAAAAAAAAATAAATTGTTATTATTGTTATTATTTAAAAAAAGGTTTTGTATTTTTTTTTTATCTTTTCAGAAATAACAGACTGAACGAGCAACAAGCAAATACATGCTACTAAGGCCATTCAGGATTTATTTGAAAAATAACAGTAGATCTGAACATGATACCATAAACCAGAATGCATCCTTATCTGTAAAAAATGACACCTTTGAACTAAACAAGATACAACAATTGAAATTGTTTCAAAATAACCATCCATTGACAAGAGTCAAATTGACAATAACATGATTATTAAAGCAAGGTTTTTAGTATACTTTGAAGTATATTCTGCTACAAGAAAAATTGTGCTTTTTCTTAATACACAAGTGTCGTTTCAGCATATTGTAGTCTCTTTAACTTCACTTTTGGATATTTCCTTTCATATCCAATGACCATATGTCCTTAATATATATTACCTTTTGTACCAATATAAAGATTAAGATAATAAAACAATCTCTTGACAAAAGCTAGCTCAAGTTTGTATCTGGGTCATGTTGGTTTAACAAGTAGGTCACTAGTTCTAATAATAGAAAACATTGTTAACACTCCGGAGGATGCAATTTTAGCCCAATCTTCATCAAACTTCCCTACAACAATACTCTAAAGAAAAGCTAGCTCAAGTGTGTGTATGGGGCATGTTGGTTCAATAGGTAGGTCACAAGATCAAATTATAGAAAAAACTTGCTAACACTCCTTAGGCCCGAATTGTATCCCAATTTTCATCAAACTTGCTCATGATCCACTTGCCAAATGCTAGCTCAAGTTCCTATATAGGCCATGTTGGTTCTATAAGTAGGTCACTAGGCTAAATAGTAGAGAAAAAAATTTTACAATCCGAAGTTCCCAATTTTAGTCCAATCTTCATCAAACTTGGCCAGAATAATCTGATCCGCTTGAGAAAAGCTTGAGCAAGTTTGTATATGGGTCATGCTGGGTCAATAAGTAGGTCACTAGGTCAAATAATAGAAAAAACATGTTAACACACCTGAGGCCCCAATTTGTTGCCCAATCTTCATCAAATTTGTTCAGAATGATCCCCTTGACAGATGGTAGCTCAAGTTCGTACATTGTATATGGGTCATGTTCAGTCACTAGGTCAAATAATAGAAGAACTTGTTAACAGACCTGAGGCCCCAATTTTATCCTAATCTTCATCAAACTTGCTCAGAGTGATCCCCTTGACAAACGGTAGCTCAAGTTCGTGTATTGGTCATGTTGGGTTAATAAGTAAGTCATCAGGTCAAATAATAGAAAAAATGTTAACACACATGAGGCCCGAATTTTTGCCCAATCTTCATCAATCCTGCTCAGAATGATTTTCTTGACAAAAGCTAACTCAATTTCTGATATAGGTTATGTTGGATCAATAAGAAGGTCACTAGGTCAAATAAGAGAAACAACTTTTTAACACACCAAAGGCCAAAATTTTCGCCCAAATTTCATCAAACCTGGCCAGAATGATTCCCTTGACAAAAACTAGCTCCAGGTCGTTTATGGGTCACGTTTGATCGATAAGTAGGTCACTAGGTCAAATAATAGAAAACCTTGTTAACACATCTGAGGCCCAAATCCTTGCGCAATTTTCATCAAACTCAGAATGATCCTCTTGATAAAAACCATATACGGGCCATACTGGTTCAATAAATAGGGTACTAAGTCAAATTATAGAAAAACCTTGTAAACACACACCTTAGGCCCCAATTTGAGCTAATATTCATCAACATTGCTCAGGATGATGCTCTTGACAAAAGCTTGCTTAAGTGTGTATATGGGTCATGTTGAGGTCACAAGTTGAAATTATAGAAAAAACTTGTTAACACTCCTGGGACCCTAATTTTATCCCAATCTTATCAGGCTTTCTCAGAATGATCCTCTTCGCAAAAGCTAGCTTAAAAATGTTTAAGGTTGATGTTGGGTGAATACGTAGGTCACTAGGTCAAATTGTAGAAAAGGTCCAGTTTGCCAAAATCAAGCTAAATGTACGTTACTTTCAGGTGAGCGTCCAGGGCCTTCTTGGTCCTCTTGTTTTTCATGTCCCTGTAAATGAAAATTTTCTCCAGAAGTTCTTTTCATATTTTTAAAGTACCCTTACATTAGGACTTGGTAGACAAGTGGTCACATGTCTACATCATTATGTTTGCTAAGTTGGTACAGTGCTCACTTTGTATTAAGCACAGTCTTAATTTGTATTGGCGTTCGAAATCAAACCGGGTCGGACCGAGACTTGAAACTGGTAGTGACCGTTTTTATTTTATTTTTTATTTATTTTTTTATTTTTATTATTATTATTATTATTTTTTTTTTTTTTTATTTTTTTTTTTTTGCCATTTGCCAAGCACTCCGCCTTTAGTAATAGAGGTCATGGGGTCCTTGACAGTTGACCTTAAAAATTGAAGTCAAATGCCATGACAGGCATGGCACCCTACGGAACCCTTCCTGTACATGCTCTAAGCACACTGCAATAGTTAATATTTCTGTCACTTCATTTACAGCTGGTGACGTCTCGATATAAGTGAAATATTCTTGATTGGGACGTTAAACAATGAATCACATGCTTACGGATGAAAGTACATCTTAAGGAGAAGATTGGAATCCCACAGTGACAGAACCTAAGATGAGAAAGTTTTACAGTTGCTTGTTGAAAGCCTTTGTCTATCTCCAGGCACTCCAGTTTACTCCATCAGCTTAGGACAGATTAGCTTGCTAATTATGTGAAAGAATCAGTATCTCGACGGGGTCTAAAACACCATTTGCCCTCTCCACTCTACTCCAGTATATCCTTAATAGAAACAAAGTCGGCATATAATATCAGAAAACTAACGAATATTGGCTATTTATACAACAGACTACATTATTTTCTCCTTTTTACAAACTAGGATGAATAATTATAGAGACAAACATGCAGCATTAGTTTTTCAAATTACTGAATCAACTTGTTTAGATTAACTTTTAGAATAGTTTGTTTTAGTTTGATTACAACCATTGAAAGTCATAATTTCTATTTCAAATACAGGAACAACAAATTGTAACAATTACACTGTGGTGTTACATTGTGTGTATTCATCTACAGATTTATTTCATAAAAACATTTTTCCAAATTATTACTTTCTTGAGTGGCAGTAGTAAAGGGCAATAATAGTCCCGGTATTGTTTCAGAACAAAAAGAGGGTGGGGTGGGGGGTTGGGGTTCACGAGGTCAAGCACCTGCACGCTCACAGGTGTGCAAGAGAAAAGGGGTACAATACAGCAGGTAGATGATCGATCTAATTACGAAATCAATGTAAGGGTATTTATGAAGAGGGGAGGTATTGAATAAGTTAATGAAATATCATCATGCAGATGTCATAATAACCTTACGTTCCTTGAATAAATAATAAATGGAAACAAAATGCGCTTTTGAAAATGAGTTGATATCAAGACACCAGGATATACAGAAATTAACTTCTGGAAAGCAACTGTATGTAAATGAGGTTCGAACCCCTAATTAGATGAAAGTTTATAATTGATGCAGATGTAGAAGGTGTTACTTAATTGGCAATATTAAGGGAAATATTGGGTCTGATACTTGTCAATCATTAAAGAAGTCAACCTACGTCTCTGAACTGTCGAATTGTCGCGAAACTGTTCTGGTTCTATAACAGAAATTATTTATTATCCCAGCGCATATAAAAACCAAAACGCTTTAAAATATTTTTGTCTATTGAAATATATTACAAGCGTTTAGACTTGTTGCCAAAGTTTTTGGTGAACTTTTGTGCTTTCAGAACAAAAAATTGGAAAATAAACATGGAAAATATTGGTTAGTAAATACTTATTTTTAATCAATTGATAATATATTTGATAAGTTTTAAATATTACAATCAATTGTTAAACATGTAGAATTTTACAACAATCCTGAAACAATATGTATTTCCAGAACAAATTGATAAATGAATTGATGATAATGATAAATAATATTTTAAAAGTATATTATTGAGATGTTAAAATATGATTATTTAAGGAATAACTGTGATAATTTTTTTTATTGGTGTATAAAAGAAAAACGATTTGCACACTGGATAATGCGCGTAGCGCATTATTCAAAAGTGTGCAAATCGTTTTTTCTTTTATACACCAATAAAAAAAATTATCACAGTTATTCCTTATAATTTAATTAAGACATCCTATAAACATTAATTTTTTTTTTAAAAAAAAAGACAAAACACCCGAAACATTGAAATCAATTTTATTAAAGCCATATTCGCCATGAGGCGGATAAATATGACCTGATTGTTACAGTTTTTATAACTAGCCAATCAGCGTTAAGATGACGCGTGATCAGCAGCTGCTCAACAATCAGTCTACGTCAGTTTACGTGTCATGTGGGCGGAGCTAACCTAGATATTTTTTTTATCGAGGTATAAAGAAAAAAAACTAGTCACGTGATCTTCATTGTTTTTTATTGTGTATTGTTGTATAAACAAATAAAAATTAAATTATAAGGTTATAACAACAATAAAAACATATCAGTTATAATTGATACTATTGATGATTACAAATTCTTTACAGGAAAATATGATACATCTTGATTACCTTCATGTTGTGACATACAATGTCTGCTTTGCATCTGAGGCAAAATAGAAAGTTTCATAAATAAGTTCCCAATCTGTATAACTATCGTCTATGATTTGAACTAAATGTGATGTAATATGAAAGGGTGTCTTATAAAGTCGCATATGAATGCATTTACTGATAAATAAAAATACAGATGTATAATTAAATAAATGCAAATCAAAATTCTTTTTAGATATTATAAGTTTTGCTACATGTATAAAAAATAAATTTGATACTTATATAACAGCTTATTTAGAAATATTTTTGATAAACTTTTTTAACCTTTTAACTCCGTTGGCTTCTCTATAATTTAAATATGTTCGTCTTCAATACTCTATAAATGTTAATTTCACGAATAGAGGATATTTTCATGTTTATAATCTTTTTTAGATAAATTAAATATTATAATTATTATCCGAATCGTCACTGCACTCAAACAAACTCTCGTCTAAATCGTCACTATATTCCTCTAAGTGTACCATATTTTCCTGTAAAACAAAAAATTAATCACTATCTGTATCTGCATATGTGGACCCTGTACTTGGGGTCTAATTATAAGTTACATAATCACTTTTTAATATTTCTTCAGAGGTGTTGATACTCCCCCCTTTCCAAACAATGATAAATAATATATTAGTCTTTTTGTATATTCCACGAGTGCGTTATCTGTCTGTATAAAATCACACAATGTAAATAGTCATAATCGTTAATTGAATTATTAACACTTTCACACATAAAACACCTTTCTGTACAAAGTTTCAACTTGCAGCCTGAACTGGTTGCTGGTACCACCCTGGGGAATCCAGTTGTTGATGATGATTGATTCTATAAAAATAAACCATTTTAAGAGTTTTCATAACACATAGATAATTTGAATCACGTTTTTAGCTACTACTTAAGATGCTTAAATTTACTAATATTAAAAAGAAGTTATAATTTTTCATTTAACATTAGATTAAAGATACAAACTTACCATTTTGATATTATCAAGAATATAAGATCAAACTAAAAAAATTATTCCTTGTAAAAACAAGTAGTGATACATTGGTGACAAAATCTTTCTGGATACACCGCTTTAATATTGCGGGTAAGAACTACTGTGTAGAGCATTTATACATACACATTAAAAATTTAAATATTAATAAAAACAAAATTTTTTTTTTAACCAATCATGAAAACTTAATCTTACATGTCTCAAGTTATTTTTTCAATATATATAAATATTCACAATCAAAAATTTTGACATCGCATATTTCGGAACCATTAGCCTGCCATTGCTGCCCCACCTTAGGATATTATGTTCGGTTTTTGTTAAAATAAACTCTCACCAAAATAGCAAAATCTAGGACCATTTTTTGTGGTCTACCTAAACAATCCATGTCCAATATATAGACGTGTGTGTGTGTGTGTGTGTGTGTGTGTGTGTGTGTGTGTGCCCATGTCCGTAATACTTACAAATTAACATGATGTTTTTCTATAATTACTGTTGATAACAATCATTTCGTTAAAATCCTGGTATACAAGTCTATTTCTGGAAAATTCATTTACTACAATAACAACAATTAATCATAGAATCCAAATAACCAAAGCTGATATTGTCCGAATCAAGCTTATAAACACTGTAATAAATTAAAAATTCATATGAATAAGTTTTCTATGCATCATCTTATTCTTCACGTTAGAATATTCTGCTTGTTCGGAATCATTTTTAACTATGGTAATATTGTGTTTCTTCATTTTCGGAATGCAATAACCTCATAGGTATTAAGTATCCATCTCCATTTTGGCACAAGCACTGGATTGTTTTTTAATTCTTCTATATTTATCTTTCAAGCAAAATTGAAATATGTAATATTAAGATATAAATAAGTAAATCACATTGAAACATGATGAAAGTATCAAAATATTGCTTTTAAACTCACATGTGTTCGAAGACTCAGTCACTGTGTTCGTTCTATTTACCATATTCTCATCCTTGGTAAATGTTACATTGTCTAATGTAGTAGATTCAACTGTTGTTTCAGATCGAATGTTACTTATTGCATTAATCCCCGTAGACACAATTGTGGCTTTTTCTTCTATATTCACTTCTGGAGTATCATTAACTGATTGAATACTCTTTGTACCCGTAGTAGACAAAATTGTAGTTTTTTAATATTCACTTCTAGAGTATCATTTATTGTTTGAATATCCGTAGTCCCCGTAGTAGAAAAAATTGTAGTATTAGTTGTTGTTGTTGTAGAGTCATTAGTTTGTCCCACTCTTTTAGTTTCCATTTTTGTAGTAAACGAATTAATTGCTGTAGTCGTTAAATTTTTACCTTATTAACTAAAATATTTTGGAATTGTAACTTATTCTGACATTTCATTTTTTTCCAATAACATATTTTAAAGTCGAAACTCTGTTTGACTAAGTCGCACATATGAAAGTGGCATTTTCGTAAAGAAAGTATCTACTATTTAATAGATACTTCCATTGTCCTTCAAACAATTATAAAATGTTTTGTTACATGATAAAAAAGTTATCTGTAGATTTATATTTTCACATGCATTACTAATACCTGTGTAATAAAAATCGCCATGTATTACTGGATAAAAACATAAAAACAATTAAACAAAATATTTCTTTGAAGTTCAATTTTTGTGAAATTACTCAATTCTGACTATTTTTGTAACTTTTGTTTGACTTTTTCAATTTTAACTTTATAAATTGAATATTATATATGATATATTTCTTTAATCAATTACAGATATCCAACCCCAAGTAATGAATACACAAAATATGGTGTTGGATAGCCAAGAATTTACCAACCTTATGAATTTTAGCCAAAATGGTTCCGTTCATTTCAATTTTGTGAGTCAAGAAATTGATGGAAGTCCGGCCTATACCCCCTCAAAGGTAATATATATACTTATATTTAATTTAATTTTATCTTAAAACATTTTAAGTATCTAGGAGATTCATGGTTCATATCTGTTTAAATATTTTAATAGAATATCAGTACAACAAGAAAACGATCTGACCATGTACAGAGTATCATACCGAACGACTTTGATAGTGAAGATGAGTTTCAGACCGGTGGTAATAAGTTTGTAAAGAAACGAAAAATGTCTAAAGTTAAGAAAGAAAAAAGAAAAATCCCATGAATCCTAAAGACAAACGAAGAAAACCCGAGAAATTCAACGATAATTCAACCAACACCAAAAGAAACCCAAGACTTCCCCCAAAGACATCCTAGGAGAATAGAACCGTCACCACAAGAAATCCAAGAAAACACCCAAAAACATTCACCGAAAATACAGTCAACGCCACAAGAAATCAAAAGGAAAACGAAGAGAAGAACAATGTATCTAAAAACAATTACAGTTTAAAAAATTAATATGTTTAAGATTTAAAAAATAAGACCTTCAGTACAAAGTTCAACGCTTTTTTCTTACTTTATACCGTTGAATTAACCGATCTACGGTTAGATAAAAAAAAATCAAAACGCAATACTACAATCTAAAACGTGTAATTGAAAATGTATTAATTAATTTATCCAAAATTCTGATCCTGATAAAGATGTCATTCAAATGACAATAACTCAGAAAGTTTTTAAAAATCAATTGTTCTTAAAATATAGAAAACTTAAAGAACTCAAAGCTAGTTATGTTGAAGAGTAATTAAAAAGATATTAATAGGTTCACCAGATGTAACATTTAATGACACATTTGAAATGACTATAAGACTTTTACAAAAAATTGAAAGTGACTAATCAATATCATCCGATAATGATGGAAATTCAGATAGTGATGATAATTCTGACCAACCGAATCAGGATAATAACGAAACTTCTCCAAACATCTGAAATGAAAATTATGATACATAACATAACATATGTCACAACTTTGGGAATTTGATAGAGATATGCATGATAAGACTATTGATCGGTATAATTTTACTTTTAGGGGGAAAAACGTATTTTCGGAGAAAATTTAATGTTGAAGAAATTATTTATGAAATCAGATTAAATAATAGATTATTGAACAAATAATGGTCAGAACACATGATAACATCACAATATTTTTGATATATGTTTAGAGCATGCATTACGGGGGTTAGACCCCGATCAAGACCTGATTAAGGTATTTATAAACCAAGAAGGATTAGAAACACCAATTCATATAACTTTAAAACCGATACGTTAAATGACTGCAGACAAAATTTTATTAGAAATTAAAAAGGTCATACAAAGCAATGAAAACCATTTAAATATACAGATTAAAATTGTTAGTGCAAATGCCTCAACAAAATTGTTTACAAAGGTGATGGTAAACAGAAAATGTTGTATTTATATTTGATAGATATTCATTATAATTTAATACTACCTGGAAAACTCGATAGTTTTTATTCAAAAATATATAATTGTTATGAGTGTGATACATCGTATCAAAAAAAAAAAAAAATATAGCCATATATGTGAAATGACGTGTCAAATTTGTCAAAGATCTAAAAGTTAATGTTTTCATTCAATGTGGTGACTGCAACCGGTCCGTAAGAAATAATGATTGTTGTATGTTACATAGAGTAAAATCGTACGACAGGGTACACAAGAAATGGTCTAAAAATATATGTGATCGATTCAAATTATGTAATTTATGTAAAAAGGTTTTTAATTGTTCAAAGAGAGAATTGTCCAAACATGTTTGTAATGAAGTATATTGTATATATTGCTCCACTTATTCAACAACAAATCATGTTTGTTTTTTGAAAAAGGGTGATCTTTCAAAACATTCAGATAAATATATCTTTTTTTATTTTGAAACTGTACAAGAATCAGGTACCCATGAAGCAAATTTGGTAATTGCAAAAAATATGCAATGAATGTTAAAATGATTTTGATTTTAATAACGAATGTTCTCTACATAGACGTCAAGTAATTTTTAATGGACACAATTGTTTTAATGATTTTTGTGAATGGTTATGTTTGAAAGAAAAAAAAGGGTATACAGTTGTGGCTCTTAATTGTTCAGGTTTTGATTTTACATTTATCTGGTAAAATTTATTTGGTATCTTATAGTATCTTACCCTAAGTTATTTATATTGGTGGAACATTTTTTGAAATCTTTGTACCTTAATTTCAAATGAAATTTATATGTTCATATAATCACTTAAGTACACCATTACGTAAATTTAGTGACTTTTTTGAAATAACAACGGTTTCTTTCCTAATTTATTTAATACCTGGAGTAATCAAAATTATGTAGGAGATTTACCAGATCAAAAGTGTTAAGATTCTATGTCTGAAAGTTTACGAAATGAGTTTTGTAAATGGTATGAAGAACAAAAAATAAAAAATGTAATATACAATCATAGAAATGAACTTATAGCTTATTGTATTTCTGATGTGTCTTCATCAATATTTGGAATGTTAAGATGTAGAAATTTAGTTATGGAAATTACAAAAAATGAAAATAGTGAATGTATTGACCCATTGAAATATTGTACAATAGCTTTAACATGTATGGCTATTTATAAACATTTGTTTTTAAAACCTAATATACCTATACCTTTAGTGTCAAATGATGGTATGAATTGTAAAGAACAATATTCTAAAATTTCACTTTGTTGGTTAGTTTGATGTTAAAAGACCCAGTTATTAAAATACAACATGCGGGTAATGGATCTGAGTATAGATAAGAAAAATATAGATTTGACAGTTGTGTTCCCCCTAATGTAGAGGATGAACACAAAGGTACTGTTTTTTAAATTTTGAGCATGTAAATTTTACGCACATCCTGAATGTGTGAATACTAAAATCAAATTCCATTAATTATTATAAAACTATTGATATTGCAAAAGAGTTAGAAAATGATGGCTTTATAGATTTTTTTAAGTCAGTGATTGTGTAAGTTTCTATCCAAGTATTTGTAGTTATTCAAAGTATCCAGTCTCATGTGTACCAGAAATTATATTAAGAGATTTTAAAGATTTTCGAAAATACACGGGTTTTGGTCTTGTAACCATTTTACCCCCAAGGAAATTATATTTTCCAGTCCTACCTGTGAAAATGTACAGTAAACTACTTTTTCCTTGATGTTTCAAATGTGCTACCACTGAGCAAAAACAACCTTGTCAACACACAGATGTACAAAGAAGTGTAACGGGTACTTGAACTACAATGGAAATTATTAAAGCATTAGACGAAGGTTATATTATTAAAAAGATTTACGAAATTTTCCATTTTCCAAAAACAACCCAATATAATAAAGTGAAGGTTATTTTACGAATATATTAATACTTTTATGAAAATCAAAGCAGAAGTCAGCGGTTTTCCTTGGGGATTAAAACGAGAAAGAAAAAATGAAATATATTGAAGATTATAAAGATAATGGAGGAATAAGGTAAGACCCTGCTAAAATAAAGAAAATCCTGGTTTAAGAGCTTTAGCTAAAATGTGTTTCAATAGTTTGTGGGGAAAATTTGGACAACGTTTAAATTTGACTAAAATCCCTGAATCCCTTGCCATTTTTTTAAATTTTTAACAGATAAAACATTGATTGCAAAGGATTTTAATATGCTGTCTGATGACTATGTCATGTAACATTATGAAGAGAAAAAAGAATTTATAGATGATTTTGGTTCGACAAACATTTATCTCGCTGCATTTACAACAGCACATGCTAGATTAAAATTATATGGTGAATTAGACGCCTTAGGTCGAAATTTCTATATTGCGATACTGACAGTGTGATATAGGTAAAAACACATGATTCCTACTGTCCTACAACAGGTGAATATTTAGGTATGCTAAAAAAAACTTAAACCCAATGAGGTAATAATATCGAGTATTTTTCCCGGTCCAAAGTCATATGCATATATTACTTCACTCGGTACAGAAGTAGTTAATGTGAAGGTTTTACTGTAAACCATAAGAATGAAAAATTGATTAACATTAACAGTTTATCATATCTTGCTTATTCTCTCTGTAATGACGATAAAATTAAAAAAGTTGTCACTGAAAATGAACAAAAAATAACAAGAGATAAAATTAAAATACAGATTTATAACAAACGGGAAGTAAAACATCTTAAATTTGTATACAACAAAAGAGTTATAAGTTAAGATTAATTCACAATACCATAAGGCTATTAAGATTTTTTTTTAAAATATTCTTAAGAAAATAGATGAAACCTTGTAATATCTTTCAGTAGACCACTTGTAAATATTGTAAAGTTTAGTGGAACTCTTGTACATTGAGTCTTTTTTATGTTTCATGTATTTGTTGCAATTGCTGTAAATGTATCTTTTTATTGTTTATATTTATGATTGTATTGTAGTTAAAGAAATAACGGCTCTAGAGGGCCAAAAGATTAAATAGTCAGGCACCTGTGTAAATGTTTAAGTTTACAGGTAGTATTTCGCTTTAGTTTCTTAATTAAGGAATAACTGTGATAATTTTCTTTATTGGTGTATAAATGAAAAAACGATTTGCACACTGGATAATACGCGTAGCACATTATTCAAAAGTGTGCAAATCGTTTTTTCATACACCAATAAAAAAAATTATCACAGTTATTTCTTATAATTTAATTAAGACATCCTATACACATTAAATAATTTTTTTAAAAAAGACAAAAAAACCGAAACATTTAAATCAATTTTATTAAAGCCATATTCGCCATGAGGCGGATAAATATGACCTCATTGTTACAGTTTTGATAACTAGCCAATCAGCGTTAAGATGACGCGTGATCAGCAGCTGCAACAATCAGTCTACGTCAGTCTACGTGTCATGTGGGCGGAGCTAACCTAGATATTTTTTTTATTGAGGTATAAAGAAAAAAAATAGTCACGTGATCTCCATTGTTTTGTATTGTGTTTGTTGTATGAACAAATTTAAATTAAATTATCAAATTATAAACAACCAAAGATTGAAATTTAAAGTGCTTTATTACAGACTACATCGATACATTATACAGGTAAGACATATTATTTAATAGCGAACCCATTTAAAAGGTTTACTTAAAAAGTCACCTGGAACTTTATCCTTTTCTTTACGTTTTATTCCTAAAGTTTTCTGACTTTATAATTGACCGCCTAACATATGTAACACCTTCTGACGTTCAGGGTTACATATTAAATCAGTAGGTATATGCATATCTCAAAGACAATAATAAGACATTGTTATTCCATTAGGAGGTATATTTTCGCTTTCTTGACAAACATCATCTTTAACTAAATTTATAATGCAAAAATCAGCAACTAAAGAACCATTCACTTTTAGTTCACCTTTATCGCTCCAGTTAAATTGTTTATTACAATTACTTGATTTGAAAACACTGCGACCCTAATCTTAACACTTGATCTTTTATTCTAGGTGCGGAAAACATTACTATGATATGACATTTTAATGATATTGTTTTGGTATATTTCCTTTAGGAAATATATTTTGACTTAAAATAATTCAGGTTATATTCCTATGATGTGAAAATACAGTAAATAATTCTGCCATATCTTTGTTATCTATTTCACAAAGAAAATCATCTAAAACAAGAATCATATGTTGACCACTTTCTGACCATTTTAAGATTCCCTCTTTTGAAGGCATAGCATCAAAATGTTATGCTTGGTATTGTTTTCCATTTCTGTAAATATTGGTTGATGTGCTTTATAACAAAAAATTATCTGTTTTCCTGGCTGCATAAACATTTCACTTTGATGTTCTAATAAACGTCTTGTCCAGTATGTTTTTTCCGCCTGATGTGGATGAAACGACAAAAATAGATTGAATTTTACTGTAAAATCCATCAAAGGATATCTGTAAATTTTCCTAATGTGAGAAATTAAATTATCGTGCTATTAAACCTCCACCGATAAGAAGTACACTCCCACTGCTTGAAATGGCTGTGATGAAAATATTTGATATGTCTATTTAAATTGTATTTTTAAAACTGTTTGTAACAGAAGTTACATTGTAATAATTTTGTTTGTTGTACTAAAAAAGTTTTAAGAAAAAACTAGCAGTTTTTTTAAATTGATATCCAAAATCTTGACTGCTCCTACTAGCTCCTACTAGACAAAATCCAGGGCTCCTACTTGTTTTCAAGTTAAAGTACAAAAAACAATAGATACACAATACTTATTTACACAAAAAGAAATTACAATATGATATTTAAAATTTACAACGATGAAAAAATCTACTCACTAGAGAATATACAAATGAATTATTTTTTACAGTGTCAATTGTTAATGTTTCTATTGCTTTTTTCATTGGAATATTTCTAGTATCCATAAGTAAAATAAATAAACAATAATAACCACATAGAAAAGTATTATCATTTGGAAGTTTTATATTATTATACAAACATTTATTTGAAAATGTCTTTATGAATGACGTTATATTAGAACCATACTCATTTGGTGACTTACCAAACGAGTCAAAGAAATAAGCGATATTATTTTAATCTACAATAATTGTTAACCAATGTTGACCAGAAGATGAAATCGGAAAATTGTTAAATATAATTGAAAAAGGTGTTGCCTTGATTTCTTTACTATTAGGTAATGTGACTATAGCCTAAAAACTACGGACTAAATGTTTTAATATATAGTCACAATTGATTGCACAGTGAAGTAGTAATCAGTTCATATTTCAGATAATACTGACAATTTGTACAATCTTTTCAGCACAAGCTATAATAATGTATGGTGTAGTTGAAACTACATCAAATGCTTCTAGACGAATATTACCAGCCTTTTTAGATTTAAATATTGTTTTTCAGGGAAAGGATAATCCAAATTGAAACAATATAATGCGTATCCACCAGTATATTTCTCTACGGATATGATCAAGCCGGAGTCATTGTACCACTATCCATGTGCATCAAATAAATTTGCATAAGCTAAAGCATATTGATCATTCGTATAATTTATCTTAAGTGGGCGTCCAGGAACAGAATTACCATTAATCAATATAGCTTATTCACGAAATCAAAATTGTTCAATTCTGAAAGGATTTCTTATTCAATCCCCATTAAAACCAGAGCATTTAACAATACTAATCACTATTTTCTTCGGTATAACTGGTCCCATGAAATAGAAGTCTGACCGGTGCTAATGTTCAAAGTTTTAATTTCGGTACTCGTGTAATTATATACAGCCGGTAATCCTTCCAGCTTATTTTTATTCGAATTAATGCAGCAGGATTAAGATCAATGCGTAGAGCTTAAAATAATATATCTTAAATCACAATTCGAAAGTCTTGTTTGGCTTCAGTACTTTTTAGGCAGAATATTGGTCGATATGGGTATAATGTTATGTCAATGTCACAACCGTTTAGTAGATATTTTTCACATTGTAAAAAGTCCTGTAATAAATAATAACACATTTCAAATAATTTAGAGCCTTTTGTGTGTGCAAAACGTGTTAACATCCCTGGAACGCTGCCTCCCACGGGATCGGTGTCTTCGACATTAGTTTCCGTGTTAAAGAGAGCATTTTGTAATTGCGATTCTACTTTATCTTTAACCGCCGACAGGAGAGTCTGAATATAAGTTTTATAAGCGTAATTTCCATCAGCGCTAGAAACCAATACATCATTTACTCTCACATCAACTTGTTCAAATAAGGTTGAATGTAAATATATAACAAATACCTGCTCAATTTGTAACAAATTAATCGGTGCCACTTCTGTTGTAGGTAGTGTCGATGCACTATCTTCTTTCACTATCTTGGCTTTTTATATATAATCTACTATGTCGAAGATTTCTCTATTTTTCCGTCCGGGTATATGAAACTCAATTGGAGCATTTTTATTAACAGGTCTGTAATCAATATATTCTGTTTTCATTACAGCTGACTGAACTGGTGGTATTAAAAATAATTCCAGTTCTTTAGGACTACCTTCAATACATGGTATACTAGTTAAATATGGCCAACTCATTTTTATCAATTGTCAAACGCCGTAGTTTTGACTTTTTACCAAATGTTTTTCTTTCCTCTAGATTTCTCTGTTTTTTTAGTCGAAGTTGCTTTTTTCACATTAGACGTTTTACGTTTATTAACTTTAATATTTTTAGTTCTTTTATCAATTTGAGACACAGATCTTCTATTTTTGCTATAAGGGAACTTTTTCAGCTGTTGCTTTTCTAACTTTACATAGGTTTTAGCCCTATCTAAATTTGCAGCTACGTCTGTTATCATTGGAACTTCAGGTTTAACTTTTGTGTCAGGTATTTTAGTTGCAGTATTTTCAGGATTTATTGTTAATATATTTAATTTACTTCCACCTCTTTGATACCTGTTCTTCTTCCTTGCCTCAGGCTCGGTATCAAAATATTTATCCAAGTGTTAGTGTTTGGTATATACAGTTCCCGTTCCCAGTTGCATAATGAAGCTTATATGAAAAACGGGTATATCCTTAAATGAAGTGTCGGATACACCGTTACTTTTATAAATTTGGGTATATTTTCTTTAGAATCAAATATTTTTACTTCTATCTCCCATGTTTTAAACACAACTGGTAAATATAATGGTTGTAAAAATTTTATATTTACAAAAGTATTTTGTTTAACGTGAATTCTTCTCAAAAATAGATAACTTCTTGTTGGCCAAATGACTGTACCCAATAATATTTGTTCAAATATCAATCACACCACCCGTAGAAATACTGTCAATTATAAATTCTGTTAGGACAACGTACCACTGAGAATCACTTAATACAAATCTGGAATCCAATAGAGATTCAAATTCGACTAAATTATTTTCAGGAAAATGTTATTTAGAATCATTACTTGTTTCGTATATAACATGATCCATTATTATAATTATATGTCCTTTAGTTCCGAAACTTAATATAAAATTGATATTTTGTTGGCCAGCCTTTGAATATCACTTAATCTTCTTTGTTTTTACCGAAGCCTCTGTATTTTATGATTTTGTCTATTTCCCACAAGTATTTGCGTATGGATTCAAACGAACTAGTTCAGATTAATAGAATGAATCAATTAACAGTTCACCATCATACTATTTTAATTTATAAATCGGCACCCGGCCTCACTTCCTTAATGGAAGTTCACGTGTATAACATATTCGCCAGTTTGCAAAGTTTTTACTTTGTATTTGGGATTTTAATATGGACAGGGACTGGTATGTTTGTTTTATTTTTTTTTTATTCCTTGACTATCATAACGTCCAAAAATGATAAATTTTTCCAAAGAACACTGCTGATCATAAGCTTTGGTAAATTTATTTTTCAACAGAGATATCCGTACATGATCTCCAATTTTCAACTGATATCGTAATTTCTGTTCAATTGTGGGACATCCTGCGTATGCCAAAATTTGAACCAGTTGTCCTTAGTGATAGGATTTGGTGTGTTATAATCTGAACTACTGTGAGGTTTATTATGTACGACTCTACTAAATCGTCTTACACATCCAAATATCTATTAGTATTTTTCTGTGTAAAATATTTATATAAAATCAGTTTAAACCATCTATTAGCGATTTCAGCATGGTTAGCCTTGGTTGTGTTTTGTGTAATTATATGTTTAATGTTTATACTGTTCAAATACTTCTTCAATAATTTATTTGTAAATTCACTACCTGTATCAGTTCAAAGAACATCGCGTTTAGTGGTTTCAAATTTTTTCTTGATGTCTTCTAAAACGGTTTTTGACTGTTTATTAACATGTGTTTTCAAATAAAGTTTCCTAGCAAAAATGTCAATACACATTAGAAAATAACGAATACCTGAATTTTAACTGAAAATACTTTCTACTGATAACAAATCGGCGTCGAACATATTATTCGGATAATATATTTCTCTTCTTCTTCTTAATTTATTAGGGACCGATTTTGTAGTGAATATCCTTTTTGATTTTGTAACCATTATCTTATTTTGTATCTTCCTATTTTATATTTACACTCAGCTTTTACAATTTGATATAATTGTTCAACGCCTGTGTTTGCTGCAGGGTGCTTAGGCTTAAAGTAGATTTTCTTCAGATATTCTTTATTTTCTGATTTCTTGTCAGGTTTCTGTGCCTTTCTGTTATTTATTTTTTTTTACACAAACGTGTCAAGAGGGACGGAGTTTTTATTTTTGTTTTAAATATTACAGCTGTAATAATATTAACAAAATTTTCTATTGACCATAATCCTTTGATTAATTTAAAGCCCAAGCATTACTGATGACAAATTATTTTCTGAAACAATTGTCTACTACTGTAAAAAAAAAAGTTTGTTAAAATCTGTGAAATATAATCTTAACTGTAATAATCTAGCATATGTGATAATCAATGAAATAATAATCTTGAAATACATATATCATTCTATAGGTATGATTATATAATTCTGACTGAAGTCTACCGGATGTTTTATGTATGGTTACAATGAAAAACAACTCAAAAAAGATATACATTACAATATATTACTGATACTACCGATTAATATATAATGTATCTTTTAGAGACAATTCACTAATTAACATAACATCAATATAATCTTTCTTTCAATTTGTTCATTTTAAGTACTAACATCTAAATTCTTTTTATCCAAGTCATGAGTCTTAAAACTGTTTCTCGTCAATCCTTACATAAAAATTTCTGACGAAAAAAGTGTCATTTTCTGAAACAAAAATAGAAAGATGGCTTCGGATTCATCTTGACTTAATTCATGTAGTACCGTATGAAAAAAAAACAAATGAGTTTTTTCTTCAAAAGTCAGTTCGAAGCACAAATGTTCATTAATACAATTATGATCACGAAGGCTTGGTTTATTGTTCAAACATCCAAGCAGGTTTGAAGAGTTTTTAGTTTTATTAATTTTAAGAGCACTGTTGCATATCTTCAAATTTACTAATAATTTGTTTGGAATTAATAGCACTTAATGGTTTAGTAACATTTCTTGATAATGCGTACAAAGAAACAGGCATAATTTTCTTTACTACTTTCGGTACTTAATGAACCGTTTACTAAAATGACTCCAGATCTGGAAAAAATTTCCGATCTGCGTTCGAATAAAGACGAAAACCACTTCATTTCATAAGCGATTACAACTTATTTTCCATTGGGATGACGTTTAATATAATTCCAATTATAATGTTTGGTTCTAACATTAGTAGGCTTTGTCTGTTGATTTTCATTGTTTTTGAACTTCTTGTTTTCACATTCGAAGATTTCTCCTCGTCCATTTCCTTAATAAATGTAACTTAACTGGTTTTTTATTCCATTGTTCTGAAACAGGAATAGAATTAATTCACATAATTTGGAATATGTTTCAATATCTAGTGAAAATGACTAACACTCCACCTTAACTTAGTCTGATTACACTTTGATTCTTTTTCGTAAATATATCTACATAATGTTATCCGTCTAGTATGAAAGTTGAATACTTACGAGCACCGTTATTTTGAAAATAAGCTATCTGATTTTCAGTCGTCTTAATTTTTGAAATTTATTTAAAACTAAGATTTGTTCCCTCCTGCAAAACATTCCTTAGCTGGATTTGGATTCACATTTTTTTGTCGAACTTTAGATTCATTAATTTGTAACTGTTTGGCGTATGTTTTTTGATCTATAAACTTTTTCGGCCCCTAGTGTTACTGATGAGGAATGATTTTCCGAAATGTGCATATCTGGCACATCAAGATTCAGCAAGTATTTGTTACATATTGATATCTATTGCAGCCTGAGCCATAATTCTGCAAGAAAAAGTATTAAGAATAATTTAATATATCATGGCAACTTCAATATTGTTAGCATTGCAAATATCAAAGTCATGAATACCATACACCCTCAAATAAATACAAGTCGGTGAGTGTTTTTAATCTTCTTCGATTGGATTGTCGTTTCTTAGCCATTTGTGTAGTTTTAATTTACAACTGAAACATTCAGTTATATTCCTTTGGCCTGTAAAAACAAAGCCTGCACGAGCCATTGTCATTTTACACGGTTTATATTGTGGCCAAATACTAAATGTATTTAGTTGCTCTTCGAAAAACGTACAGTTAGTACTGATCATAGTATTAACAGACATGCCTTGAAAATGTTGAATTGATCCAAACCAAAGTCAAATCAAAGTCCAAATTTTATCCGAGTCGCACACTCATATCCAAACGATAAGAAACAACTGAAATGATATTTTAAATGAAAAACGAACGCTTTTAAAACCTTTGAATTTCTTCATTGCGCATGTCCCTTATTAACCATTAAAAAACTTATTTCGATTCATGCATGGGCGTGTTTTAATTCATGCACGTGCTCGGATCATAAGCGACAATAACAGTGTGAATTCTATAACATTACGGATCTTGCGCACATTATTTTTTATTTTACCTGATATTGGACAGAGGTCTTTTCCCTAACAAAAATACCACTTTACAAAGTAAAGATTAATTTAAAAATAATGTTTACTTTGGAAGTACACTGTATAAAACAATCATAGTATAAGTGTATCATAGTATCAATATATATACAGTTGTTTACTACATTTAATATATAGAATATATTAAATATAAAATGCTAATTATATATTTTTATTATAACTCGTATTTTTCTCTTTCAATTATCAGTATGTGTACGACAACTGCTGAACTTTAAGTATGAGTGCGGCACGATGTTTACTACGACTTTACGATAATACACGCATGACCCGAAGAAAGAATGTTCATTGATAGTGTAACTCTATGGCGATCTACCTGCCTGTCATTTCGTATGTAGGTCATAAATTTCATTCATAACGTTAAGTTTATCGATCGATATAACATCTACAAAACACTCGCATCGTTTATCAATTGAAGACTAAACATTAAATTATGATTCAAAATAGTTATTGGTAGTTGTATTAATTCTTACAATTACAAAGTACATACGTACATGTTATTACACACACACACACACACACACACACGCATGCACGCGTACGGAATCATGCATGAACACATAGTTTTAAAGTTATTAAAATAATTAAAATACATCAAAGTGTATTTTATCGCTAAACCTTGGAAACCATGTAAATTTAAAGAAAACGAATTCACGGCAAGAACAAGACATTGTTCTTGGAAAATATCAGAATGGAATCGTAAGTGGTCATTTAACTCTTTTCATTAGTTGTCACACAAGATTATTCCGCCAGCTCGTGACCGTGGTTATTTTTGACGTTGGAATGTTGATAGATAAATCTAGTAACTTGGTTGGTCATTTTAAAGGGGTTTTTATGTTTAATAAAATGGACCTGTCCAATGGTTAGTCAGTTCCGAACAGTGTTTCCACAGATTTGTTAAGTATTTCAAGCGCTCACTAATTCATTTAAAGTTGTGGATTATATACGTATTTTTGGCAATTTTTTTGGGCAGATATACTGTGATGAATTATTCAAGGTATGTGTTAGAATTACAAGATCGGAAGTGAAATGCAAAAAAAAAACCTTACAATGGATTTTTAGAGGGTCCTAGAATAATCGATTACAACATAAGACGGATTTATATTAATGAAGAAATGTCCTTACATATTGAAACAGAACTCGTACTGAACTTGCGTTATGTCGTCGGGGATACAACATGTCAGGATTGAAAATACATCTTTGTAATTGGAAAACAATTGCATGTGCCAAGCGGAATATTAGGAAATTTCGGTCCATCTAATGAGAAAAACAAACAAGATATTTCATATTTTTACGATGACTTTGTTGCTTCTTCCGTAATTGAAGGAGTTTTTGTAATGGGCTATGTGCTGGCAATAGTTACTCTTGGCATTTCGGTCTGGAGGCTAAGGAGACTTATAGTTACACTATTAGATGCTCTAAGTGTAGAGATGGATAGAGCGTTGAAGGTGTTACATGAGACAAGGTGTTTTTGAAAGAGAGAGACAGAGACAGAGCAGAATATAATTATATGTTTTTTCCTGCACTGAACTATATTTTGTTACTTATCTTATTTTTTTATACATAAAGGTTTTATCTTTAAAAAATATTCTTGTCTTCATTTTAATTCCGATAAACCTGAATATTGGGTAACAGATTTTAAATTACATTATTATACATAGATTGTCATCACACAAAGGTAATAGGTCGGGTCGCGTTTCAGTTTTTTCAATAGTAGCTAAATAAAAAGTACGAAAACTAGTTGAGAGATGTATTTTTACACCTTATCATGAGTTTTCTTTCCATATATTATTTATTTAAGGAACGTATGGTTATTATGACATCTACGTGATGATATTTCATTAACTAATTCAATACCTCCCCTCTCCAGAAATACCCTTACATTGATTTCGTGATTAGAGACCTGCTGTATTATCCCATTTGTCTTGAACACGTCTGCGCGCACACGAGGTAATACTCCTTTTGTCTTACACCACCTGCAAGCACATCTTCCAAATAATACCCCATGCTCATACTCCAGGTACGTGCCCCTTTTGTCTTACACAAGCCTGAGAGCGTGCAGGTGCGTGACATCGTGACCCCCGACCCCCATTCCACCCTCCGTTTGTTCTGAAACAATACCGGGACTATTATTGTCCTTTACTACTAATGGCATGTTATGTAATTCGGCTCTATTCAACAGGTTTTATGCTTTTACTGAAGAAATTGAGTTCACACAAATAATCTAATGCATTTAATAAAAGGTTTAATGGTTTTATTGCTGTTTAATCTTGCATTAGCAATTTTCCAGCCAGTCATGACAACAGAAAGTTTATTAATTTTTAGGATAAATTAAAGTACAAGTTTGAGTATGTGAGATGTGCCAGAATGTTTTATTCTTTGCCATACTCAGTGATTTTGTTAACTCAAAGAGTCAGTCTGCTTCAGACAGGTATCCACATGATGTCAATGTGTCAACCATCAGTGCTATCTCCTTAAGTTTAAGTCTTATGATTGACCTGGCCAAGGATTGAACCAACATCCCAACTTACACCCCAACCCATCATGCTTTTGAAGAAGATGCTCTGCCTTAGAACTATCAAGGCTGTATTGAGTTGGTGTTAGTCTAGTGGTCTTATGTGCCAACTTGAAAATCACAGTGCCTTACCCCTGAAGTGTTAGTTCCTCTGTCATTTATTTAGTGTTTCCAACAGTTGTAGTCTGTGATTTTTTGGAAACTTCAGTTTCGTTTGCTATTCCCAAACTAATTATCTTTATACAGTAAACTTAACTTTACCAGGATGTTAAATACCATCAACATAGCCCAGCATTAGCATGTGTGGTTAAATAGTTAAGTGTCAGTTTGTACCTCTTAATCTTTTCTACAGTGACTACCGTAGAGAGGACATTTATCATTTGCATAATGATTGCTGTTACATGTAAATTTGTATATCAAAGTTAAAAAGTGCCGGCTCTGGTAACAAAACAGAAAAACCCAAAAAGCATTAACTGACATTTGAAGCATGTTTTTTTTTATAATTTTCACAAATAATGAGAATTCAATAATCAAACTTAAATTGGAAATAAAGATTTGTATATTATAAATGCATCATGCAACATTTTCCAAAATCAGGTCTTCTTGGTTCATCTGTACCATTACAAACGAGGATCTTATCTTTCATGAATGGTCTAGACAACTTCCATTATAATTGTGAGATATGCAGAGAATCTTACTTAGAAAAAAAATAACAAAAAACACATTATAAAAAACCACACAGATGTAATTTTTATGGAAACGTTAATTTCAAAAGAATCCTTCCAACCATTAGAACACCGCCAAAATAAAATAAATAAATAAATAAATAAATAAATAGATTAATAAATATGGTCTTACCAAGTCTATTATTCAACAAATTAAGAAAACAAAATTAACCGTAGATTTTTTCTGGAATCTGCAATACATATAATATATTAGGGAGAGAGAGAGTTTATATGATTTTGAATATTCAGAGAGAGAGGGTTATCACCATTATTACATTGCATTCCACCCTGACTGCAGAAATTCACATCCAACTGAGAAAAAAATTGTCAGTTAATGGTTACCTTCTGTGACTGGTTTCTAACTTCAATATGTCACTTCGTAACTTGTTCATGTTTAAAAAGAATAACCTTTACCGTAATATTCTTATTTTGTTTTAAATATTTACTTTACCAACTCTTTTTCATTAGGAATTAAAATTATTCTCTCTCTCTCTCTCTCTCTCTCTCTCTCTCTCTCTCTCTCTCTCTCATTTTTTATTTGTATCTATGCAAAACACTACCCCCAATAAAATAAAATAAAATAAAATAAAATAAAATAAAATAGATAAAATAAAATACAATAAAATAAAATAAAAAGATATGACATGCTTAAATCATTATTTTGTGATTACTTTTATTTCTTGAATTAATGTATGTTTTAGTATTTTGATATTAAAATTGTCTCTTAAAATCGCTTCCGAAAACACACTTTTATTTTCAACATCAAAGGTAAGGTAATCATTTCAATATGTTATTTGACTTCATCATCTTAAAAGTCGCGCGTGAAATTATCTGGGATTTATAATCAAACAGGTACCGCTGTATACAATTAACTAATACCGTAAATTACTATATGCTTACTGTCGATCTGATTAAAACACGGGTCGTTTACCTGTACTGTGAAAACTGCACATTCGTTTTCTAATTCACTTATGAATTGAGAAACAATCATTATTAGGAACTACATACGAATCCTCTACACAAACTTAATGTTGCAATTAGAATTTAGACAGGCGTTATCTATGTCCCGTATGTCGTATAAACTATAAAAATTCAAAATATGCTAAAAACAAATCATTTTTTTACAGAATAAATGTAATAGCCATTGTTCCATTAATAATTGGAAAAAAAAGATTTATATTAACACCTTTAAGGATCATAAAGAATCCTTAAAGATCCTTAAAATTTCAGTTCCATTAAGGATTCTTAAAGCCACCTTAAAGGTCATTAAAGAGTCCTTAAAGATCCGTTAGAGTTCATTAAAGATCCTTAAAGTTGGAATGGCTTAAAGGAGACTTTAAGGCACCTTAAAGGATCTTTAAGGACATATTTGAGGATCTTTAAGGATCCTCAAAGATTATTAAAGGAGTGGGTTGCTCTTGCGTTTCAGAGCTACCAGGCTAACCGCTTTTCAGGACTTTCAGTACTTTGATTTAAATGAGTGCACGGAACTTGTATGGAAAGAAGAATTCCAATAAAAAGCTATATTTCTAACATTTTCATCAAGTTGTAATCTTCATAAAAATTTAATCTGGGACATTTAAAGACCTATTTAAGTGTAGCTGACTTAATACCGTCTCTATCGATTATGTAATAAAAAAATAACAAAGTATAATGATACACCTTATAATACGTAATTTGAAAAAAAAATAAAGAGAATAAGTTGAATTAAAAAAAATAACTACGTATTTCTGGATTTTATAAGCTGGTACATTTTTGTTCATAATACCGTGTAGAAGACTATGCAGGCGTAGAAGCAAATATATTGAAGCTATGATAAAAAAAACGGGGTCAGGTCTGCGTCAATTTCATTATTAACAGTTATGATATAAAAAATGTTAAATATAAATAAATAAATTTTGTCTAGTAATATTATGATTTTCTATTCAATTTTATTTTTTGGTTAAATTTCGAATAACATGGGGAAAGAAATATATTAACCAATGGCAGCCATTTTACTTCAATCTTGAGCTGAGGAGTACAGACATGGATGTTTTGTAGTCATGTACCGATGCGTCACACGTCAAGCTGTAGTATTTGAAATGTAAACATACGTCTTTTTATTATCACTTTGCATGCTTACACACGTTTTCACTTGTCTGTTCACGTATCTTTTTATATTGAATTCATTTAAACTACATTTCAGTTTTTGCCACCACGCTTTCTTCAAAGAAGGGGTAGGGGAAAAATATAAAACAATATATAGCAATATAAAACGGTATAAAGCGGCTATAACTTAATTGTTTTTTGTTTATTTGGTTTAATCATGGCATGTTGTAATTGAAACTGTATACAATTAATTCTTTTAAAAATAAATAAATAAATAAATAAATAAGCTCCAAATAAAGGCTTTTTTTCAGAAATAAAACTACACTGGCCCCGGTTTCACAATCTTTCCTTAACTAAGATTTTCCTTAACTTAAATCTGACAAATATGCAATTTTCATAATTTTGTTAATTATTGAGATAATAAGTAATTCAAGGTTTCATTATGAAGATCATTTCAAGCTTATAATATCTGCATTTAGTTTTATAATAAAAATTTCTTTGTAATTATAAAATAGATAGTGAAAATTTGCTTAATTTAAGTTAAGGAAAATCTTAGTTAAGGAATGATTGTGAAACCGGGGCCTGGTCGTTGCTTTATGTTGTTTTCGGTCGCCATCTTTGACCGTAGTTGTTATATAAAGCGGTAAAAAGCGATTAGTTTTGTTTTATTTCCAGTTTATTCGGCTAACTATTGATACTAAACAATAATATTAGTTTGACAAATTAAATATTTTATAAAATATTCCACGAAATATATCCTTTCTTCGCAAATTTATTTTTTTATATTTTTTACTCGGCCATTGTGTAACTCGTGTTGTTATTTAATTGTCTCCTATCGCCATCTTCAACCGTTTTAAATAAATTATCGTGAAACCGTTTTGAATACTCTGTAACGTATTATATGACTATATATGTATACATGTACTAAAGATTCAATATACATTATTTGTACAGCGCCGCCTCATAAGTATTCGCGAAAACAAGATGGCGGACACAATACAAAGGGTTGTATCAAAATATTCATGCAACAGAAAAATGAAAAATAAAGGAACCTTACCTTGATTCTGGATAGTCTGATGGGATCATTAATATTTAGTGAGATATCCCTTTGATCGTATGCATGCTGAAATTCTCCTGGGAATTGAATTATATAGTGTTTGTATATATTCCGGAGTAAAGCTAGTCCAAATGTTCGTGATGACATCAACAGGCTGATCTGCAGTTGTGGTGTTATGGCATCTATATTTCAGTCGGCGCTTTATCCGCTGCCACAGATTTTCAATAATATTCAAGTCTGGAGACTGGGCAGGCCATGTCATGCCGTTTATATTATTATCTCTTTTCCATTCTTCCACTACACGCGCTCGATGTACGGGGGCGTTGTCATCTTGGAAACGGTACGGTCTGTTTGTGAAATGACGTGCTAAAACTGGCCAGAGATAATTATCCAGTATCCCACAGTATTTTACTCCAGTAATGTTCCCTTCAACATGACACAAAGTTCCAACACCCCACCAGGAAATGCAGCCCCATATCATAATTGACACCTTGCGCTGTGAAAGAGGACACATGCATTCGGGACGAAATGCTTCTTCGGTCGTTCTCCAGACATACACACGGGAATTTTCTCCAATAACTACCTTTGATTCGTCGCTGAATATAACAGAATTCCAGTTGTTTTCCACAGTCCATCTCCTTCGCTCCAGACACCACGAAAGACGTTTTCTTTTATTTTCTGTTCTAATTACCATTTTCTTTCTAACAACTCGTCTAAAAAGTTTATTTTTATGTAAATAACGCTGAATCGTCTTATGATGAACGGGCACATTATTAGCATTATTATATTCTGCAGTACCATCATTTAAAGGTAACCAGCGGTTTCTTTTTACATTCCGAATCAAAAGCGCTTCACTCCGAATACTAACTTTTCTAGGAGCCCCTTTTCTCGACCTGTTTTCTGTAGTCCCCGTTGTTAAAAATTTCTTCCAAACCGATCGAATGGTAGATTCAGGAATACTCAGTATTTCTACTATTTCACAATTTCTTCTGCCACCTCTTTTTAAATTTACGATTAACTGTTTAGTCTCCTCACTTAATTCCATAGATTTGCGACCCATTGTTTACAAACAGTATTTCCGTGACCTATTTAGAGCAGACGACGATTATGACGTCACAAAATGAAGGGAAATAAACTTACCTTTAACTGGGGACCGACTCAAAATACTTTATATACAATTGAATACGAATGGAACATAAAATAACGTCGTGTTTTCAAATAACATTCCGCCTTTTGTATTTTCGCGAATACTTATGAGGCGGCGCTGTATGTTTAATTAAGGCTCTATGTTTGTCACCTTTAATGTATATGAGTCTATAGACTATATAGGTTTAAAGCCAATAAAGATTATTGAATTGAATAATTCATTTGAACCTATCTTCAATAGATTTAGACCTAGGTATAATTCGTTTGTACCTAGGTATAACTGATACGTCCTCTTTAATTGATTTGAAGACTAGGACTAGGTGTAAATTGAATTTACTACATTGAAACTTCAAAGCATTAATGATCAATTCATTTCAAGATAAGTTAAGTTGAATTGTACCTAGGTGTAATTCAATTATTCTTATCTTTAAATGAATTGTACCTAGGTATAATTGAATTATACCTATCTTCAAATGAATTGTACCTAAGTTCAATCGTATTTGAAGATAGGTATAAATAATTGAATATATGTTGAAACGGCGTTCCAAACATTTTAACATATGTGCAATTATTTATAACTATCTTCGAATAATTGTACCTAGGTTGCATTCATTTAAAGATAGGAATAATTTAATTAAACTTAGGTTTTATTCAAATGAATTTTACCTAAGTAAAAATAAATTATACCTATCTTTAAATGAATTGATCAATTGTAAAATGTTGACTGGATTGGAACCTTGGATTGGACTTGACTTTTGGATTCCATTGTACTTTTGCTGTAAAATATATGTTAAAACAGAGTTAAATAAAAATTGACTTATATTTAGAACATTGGCTAGGGTTACACCACAAATAGAATATTTGTAAGAAAGAAATGCTATATATCGCCCAATGTGTATGTATTGAAGATCACAAAATGTAGAATGGCATTTGTTTTGTGTTTTAAGTACATCGTATGGAAATCATGTACCATAATTATGCAACTTTTCAGGTATTCACTTCTATAGCAGCAGACAAGTAGATGCGACTTAGTATTCATTCATTCATTCATTCATTCATTCATTCATTCATTCATTCATTTATTTATTGACATTTTCATACATTTGTGGAACCTACTTGCAATAAGTCATCTTAAAAATAACAATTACATCTTTAGGTTATTTTGAAGAAAATTTATTTCAGCTGCAAGTTTATGTTTTTGAAAGATACGTTCGAGAAATTAAAAAACATTATGTTACCGGTTTCTTTTATAATCCGAAATTTTACCGTGAGATGCAATAATATCTTTTTTTTTTCAAAGTAACATATCATAACTAATTTACAGATTATTGTTGAAATAGAGAGATAATAAAGCCACAAAAATAAACTAACATATATCAAGTCTGGGACGGAAAAAGTTCCAAGTTATTAACATTTAAAACTCTTAAAATGCCACTTCATCACAAAGGGTTTATTTCCGTGGTGATGTAGCCGGAAAAATATACCCGTTCAACAACGTAAAAGAATAAAAATAATGAAAATAAAGGTAAAAATACATAATTATAATAATAAAAGCAACAACACAAAAAAGTAACAACATCGCATGGAAAATATCATGAACATTATTGAAAAATAGATATAAAAATGAAACCTTCATGAGTTAAATCATGTCTATAACCAAACTACAATTACAAAAAACAAAGGTAAAACTTTCTAAAACAAACGAATTCAGTTTCAATACAAAAATCAAAAACCATTCACAATCTTTTCGAATTTGAACAGTATGCTCTCAATAAGATTATCCGTATATCAGGTATTAAGTAGAACTTGAATTAAGAAGACATTTTTTTCAAACACATATATTATTCGCTTACACTTGCTGAAATATCATTTGGCATATTGATGGTGTTTTCACGGTAAGTGCCAAAAGGCGGTTGAATCCTTAAATGGATTGTCTAGCTATAGGCTGCCATTGTTGGCCCAGCCCACTATAAATATCTAAGTAAACTCGATTTTGCTTTATAACGGTTTTCTATTTATCGACCAGTGTTTAAAATTTAACTGAATCATTTCTTATTTTTATACATTGCTAGATCTATCGAAACGTTCTATCTGATGAAAAAAGTAAATTTTTTCTTATAGATGGAATGTAGAATAATAGTGTAACAATTTCATACTATATGAAGCATTTATAAAACAAAGTTACTATTTTGACAGATACTGTTAATATAGTTTTTTGGTTATAATGAAGCTTTCCCTTACAACTATATTTCAGGATAAACAAGTGGATAGTCCTGTATATATTCTGTTCATCTATGCTACTGACGCCCAATGTAATTTGCCTGGAATATGTAGAAAATGGTAAGTTTATTTGGTTTTTAGCTACAAACATTTACCCAGTGGTTAAAATGAGTAAGAAGTATTGAAATAATAATAATAATAATAAAATTGCAATGTTCCAAGAACATATTTTAACGAGTCTTATTTTCCCGCTCCAATAATTAGTCCAAGGTTTTGATGTGCCATATGTGCACAATTGAGAAAATCGTTCCTTTTGAGTGACACTATGGACCAAAAAAATTGAAAGATAACAAAGATTTGCCAATATTAAAAATTATAGAACTCCGAAGATTCAGATCCATATGAATCCAAATCAAGATTTGCTTGAGTTTTCAATAATATAAAAAATAAGGATGGCTAAAATCTTTCCTACATAGTACACTTTCCGATAGCACAAAGTACTGCCTACTGAGTTAAGGATACCCTCGAAAAGTTTTTTCACCAGCAGTTTTAGCCGCTCAGGAGTAGTAAGTATTTAATAGAAATACCTGACCAATTTTTATATGCCAAATGCGCACTTTTTGGAATGTCCTTCCTCAGATAGATGAAAAAATAAGCCATGCATTTGAAAATTCATGAATTTAAAGTTCCAAAATTATATTTATCTAAATACAGCTATGGAATGCTTTACATGTGGATACAAACCTTAGTTTTAAATATTTTTCAAAAATTAGGACGGCTTAAAATTGTGCTACATAGTACATTTTCTGAAAACACATAGTACTGCCTACTGAATTAAGGATACCCTCAGGAAATTTTATTCCACCAGATAATTTTTACCTGATAGATTTCCCGACCTTGTCGAAGCTTTATAGGATGAGTAGTGCATGGTACATGTTTTGCTTTTATAGGATTCATTCGTTTTTTTGCATGAAAACACATTCCAATAAAAAGCACAAGACATGCTCATTTTGATGGCCCTATTTCAGTAAAATTTAAATGTAGCACATGGGATTACTATTTAGATAGCCGCTGTTACTACAAATTGACCCAATTTTTACTTATGCGAAAAAGGTGCAATATTTTGTGAATTTTTTGAAAATCTTCTCTGAAACCACTGGGACAATTGGAACGAAATTTTGTATGGAAGATTCTTACGTTGGCCTGACTAAAGTTTGTACCAAGCAACCCCGCCTGACATCCAAGATGGCCACTGTTGCTATAAATAGAAAATACACAAAAATGGCCATTGTGGATCCATTTTTCCACCGATTTAGCTCAAATTCGAAATGTAGAAAGTTTTTTGTAGGCGATTCAACATTTATAATGGATTTTACTGAGTCTTTTTTCGTTGACCAAATTTTCACTTTTTATTCAAATTTGGTGCAATATTTTGTAAAATCTTATCCTCTGAAACCACTGGGCCAATTGGAATGAAATATTTTGTGTGGCAGGTCCCTACGTCGATCTGACTAAAGGTTGTACCAGGCGACCCTGCCTGACATCCAAGTGGCCGTCGTTACTAAAAATAGATTAAAGAACAAAAATTGCCATTGTGGATCCTTTTTTCAACCGATTGAGCTCACATTTTAAATATAGAAAGTATACTGTGTGGGATTTAAAATATATAGTGGTTTTTTGCCGAGAAAATATTTCTAGACCCAGTTTTTAAGAAATATGCAAAGTAGGTATAATATTTAGTAAAATCTTTTCCTCTAAAACCACTTGGCGAATTGGAAGGAAATTTCGTGTGGAAGGGTCCTACATCGGCCTGAAAATAGTATGTACCTGTCCAAGATGCCCGTTGTAAATAGATATATATATATAAGAAATAACCATTGTGGATCCATTTAAAGCTCAACTGGCTAAACCCAGCTGAGTTTTTTGATTGACAAAGCGTGCCTGCACGTGTGTGTTGCAAATAAAACAAACATACCAGTCCTTGTCCATATCACAATCCCAAAAACAAAGTCAAAACTTTGCAAACTGGCAAAATAGGTGATACACGTGAACTTCCATCAAGGAAGTGAGGCCGGGTGCTCCGGAAGGGTAAGCACCTCCTGTTTAGCTAGCTACACCCGTCACGTGTAAGTCAATTTTGAGAATGAAAGGAACAAAGACCTATGGTAAGTCAAATATATCCAGTATAAGTTGGGATACAGTGACTACATACTTATCAACAATATTGTGATGACGGCCATAAAACTTTTTAAGGGCCCTGATTAGCCTAGGCTTGCAATATCCTTGTGTCAACAATTTGATTGTAAGTAATTTGCTTCGTTGCAGAAAGTTCCCATAGTGGGAACAAGTTCTACCGTACCGTATTAACTGTGAAACATATACACCATACGCAGGAGAAGCAGGGATATTACTGCAAAGAAACGGAAAGTTGACAATAGAAAAATTGAAGTCATCACGTTTGTCGTATAGCTTCAGATGTAACCTTTCATGGGTGTCATAATTGAGGTATAAGTCCAAATATGAAGCAGAACATGGAGAATCTGTCGTGTCTTTTATTTCAAGCTCACTTGGATAGATGACATTCACATATTCTCCAAATTTGTGATTATTTAGAGAAAGAACGTCATCTATATATCTGTATGTGTAGTTGAATGATTTAGCGACAGTCTTTTTTCCAGATTTGACAAGGTTCTGTAAAAATTCTGATTCATATGAATAAAGAAACAAATCAGCAAGATAAGGTGCACAGTTTGTGCCCATTGGTATACCGATTGTTTGTTGAAAGATAATATTGCCAAACACAACAAATATGTTGTCTATCAAAAACTCTAACATTTTGTTGATGGTATCTTCAGTATATTTTTGTTTGCAGTCTGTATGGTGTTTTACAAAATAACCAGAATCCCTGTTGAGCACTAGATATTTATATCTTGGTTTACCGTTTTTGTAAAAAAAATGAAAAGTGAATGATTTGTTTTAGACGTTCTTTCAATTTAGCATGAGGGATAGTGGTGTACAGGGTAGAAAAATCAAAAGTTTTTATACTTTTTACCGAAGATAGAGTTTTAGAGACTAAATGGTCAAGTAGTTCTTTAGAATTTTTGAGAATCCACATTTGGTTGATGCCAGATGTAGAATAGACTCTATCTGAATATGTCTGAAGGCCATCTTTGACGACTGTCAAAATTTGTGTTAGAATTACTGATAATGATTTAGTAGTACATTTAGAGGAACCTGCAATATATCTTTCCTTGTATGGATTTTTGTGAAGTTTTGGAATCCAATACAAGTAAGGCAGGTCAAGTTCTTCCTGTTTTAAATTGATACCAAAAGACTGAAGGACTCCCCTATGATTGGAAAGAACTTCATCTTTTGTAAAATTAGTTTTGGTATAAGTAGGATTCTCTGATATACTATCTAAACCAAGCTCCTTAATAAGACATTCAACATAGAATTTCTTACAAACGAAAATAATGTTATTAGAAGCTTTATCAGCAGGGACAACAACATACCTGTTATGTATGTCAGTAAGGACCGCAGAAACCTCAGGGTCCCTGAGCACTAAAGAAGGTTTAGTACCCATAGACCCATTAAGTTTTGCAATTCTTGACTTGACAAAATTTCTAATTGTCCTTATCCAGTCGGATAAAGTGTCAAGCTCTACGTCTTCTAATTTAGCCCAACCTCTAGCATACTCTTCAACAGAATCCATAATAATTTTGAAATTCTGTCCCCAAGTAAAAGGTTGAGCCTCCCTGTATTTAGGGCCTTTTGAAAGAAGACATTTTAATTTAGTATTCTCAATAATATTGAGATCACCTGTTACTACATGCCAGCTGGTTTATAAATATATGGGGACGCTGAGCAAGAGCAGGTAGGTGGAGTAAAGTTATGAAAGTTTAGGCACTGCAAAGTATGTTTATAGTTGAAAATTTTGGATGCAATAGGTTTATTGTAGGAGTAGGAAATTAGAGGTGGCGAGTTATATTTGAAATAAGTAGGGACTTTAGATTGTACTACTTTGTTAAGTAGTATATTAGAAATATTGATAGCATCTATGCCTTTGTTTGCATAATGTAATTTAAGAAATTGGCGACGGTTGTTGTCCTGTATATTGTGTTCCTGAGCGGGTTTAAATAACCTTTTAAATGCAATATCCATGATGATAGCGTTAAGTTTAAACTCTGGTGTATTAAAATCTGTAGTAGTTTTGTATATGCATTCTTCTTGTGGTCATAAGCTCAATTTGTTTCCCATCTTTAGCTGATGAACCAATTACGGTAACCACATCACATTGTCTTACAGGGAGAAAAGTCGCCGAATGGTCTTAAGCATTTGATGTTACGGACCACAGCGACTCTCACCCCTGACATTGCAAATTAACGACCCAGTGGCGCAAGCACTTCATGTTTGAAAGTTTGTCATTTAACTTGCTGCTTGGTCGTGGTTTTCTCTGATACTTCAGTGTCCTTCACCATTTCCAAAACTGACAGTCGCCGTATTAGTGAAATAATCTTAAGTTGAACTTTGAACAACATTACAAACAAAAACAAACATTGTCTTACATATGCAGCCAGTTGAGCATCACAGGCCCTATTGGGCCTCTTGTTTATATGTCAAACTTTTCGGTCCATAGTATCACTGATCTGGAATGATTTCCCGAAGTGTAACATAATATGAATTATCGGTGCAGTTCTTGCTTTTGTTGCAGGAAAGATATGTCAAGATATAACTTCTTCTCGAGTTTCGTCTCTTCTAGTTCGATTTTTTCTGTTTCAAGTCGTTCAGTCCTTATTTCTACCTTAAAAGCTTACTATGGGGTTCCTTGCGTGTTACTTTTGACTCTAGCTGCTTTTTTGGTGGTAGTTGATAAGACTGCATTGAAATATGAAAAAAAGATTTAGCTTAAAAAGATACTAAGAATCAGGAAAACGAAAAATATATCTAAATCTATCTAAAACAGACAGATTAACCAAACACAGTTCAATGAAAAGCAAATACGAGACGTAAACGCACGATTAACACCATAAGATGGTTACTATTTCTGCTTAGTACAGTTACCGGGTATAACAATAAACATATCTCTGTGATTCATTGAATTATTATTTGGATTTTAAATAACAGAAACCAATAAAATAACAATAAAAATGACGTTCCCTGAGTAATTAACAACTTACATACTGAAAAAGGGGCTCCATTGAAACTTTATTATTCTATTCGGTATACATACTCTAAAGTTGTAACTTTCACTAGGTAAAAGCTATCACCATTGTTTGAATCGTCAAGTGCAGACTGTCAATCTCTAGATATGTCAATCAAAACTAGGGAAGGTTCGCCAATAATGCCGAGCAATATATCGGTATATGTTCCCTGTTTATGATTTGAAAAGTCCTTTTTGACCCTTGATAATAAGTCTTTCCATTTATGTTTCATTGCCTTTGTAGTATTTATTTGAACTAGAAACGGTCAGATCTGATGAATATATTGAGTCGAGTCCCGACCTACTCAAGACTGCAGCTGTTTGCATAAATGTTGAAATATCCATGACGAGTTTTAACTTGTCAATAACACGAAATTGATTATACCTTTGACCTTTTTACAAAATTAATTATTTTATTAAGTCGGACTGGACAGACTCGAAAATTACGGTAAGTTGCATAGCTATAACAAAAAAATACGCGATTAGTTTTATCTTGTCTAATACACGACAATTAAATTTTATCGTCGACATTTAAAAATGAATTAAATATCAAGTCGGACATTTAAAAATGAATTAAATATCAAGTCGGACTGGACAGATTACGGTATGAATATAACGGAACTTTCTGTGGTGTCATGTGCTTATTTTTAACATAATGCATTCAAATTAGCACATGGCAACGTGTGTGTGTCAACTTGTCATGTGCTTATTTTGAATGTATCATTTAATAGAAATTCAAAATCAGCACATGACCGTGGCATCAGCTAAAAATCAATAAATAAAAATTCAATCGGCTATGCTCTTTTGTGAAATTTGTATTGACAGTCAAAATTAAATGACCGTGATGTAGAAAACTTTTAAGTAATCTGGAGGCATTATATTTTCTCGATAATTGGAAGATGTTCACACTATTGAAGTTTGTAACACAGTTCATTTCAACTGTCCGATGGCTAATTAATGCTGGGGTAATTAAAAAAAAATCCAAGATATTCCATCTCAAATCATTTTACGCGAAATATATTATTAAAACAGACGCTAACAGCATCAGCTTTATTGCGATCAAAAAAAATTAACGGAAGAGTTGAATTGAGCCCTCGATGTGCAATATGTGCGCATTTCGAGAAAATCATTTCTTATCACAAAGTTTTGGCTAATGAGTTAAGGTAGCCATCGGGCAGTTTAAGTACACCAGATAGATTGTCCGAGATAGATTTTCCGACCTTGTCGAAGCTTTATAGGATGAATAGTGCATAGTACATTTTTTGCTTTTATTAGATTCATTCGCGTTTTTGAATGAAATCACGCATTCAAATAAAAAGCAAAACGCGTGCTTATTTTGACTGCCTAATTTCATTAAAAAATTCAAATGAAGCACAGGACATTACTATTTTTTTGGACAATGTCAGTTTACCCGAATTTTGACCGTTATAATTTTCTCCAAAAGTTGTAGTATAAACCTCTTTACTATATACATACTGTGTATTCTTGATTTGCATACTGAAGCAAATTCAGAAATTGACAATTATGTTGTTATGTTTCTGGTACATTATGTTTTAATTGAAGTGTAGTATTGTAGCCATTGAATTGTGACACAATTAGAAACCTTTGTGTTTATTTACCGTATCGCTGCTTCCGATGTCAGAAATCATGCTTATTTACTGTGTTTGTTGACGCTGTCTTGTTTCCGATAAAGAATAACGTGATTAATATTTTTAAATAAGATCTTTGGAAGATCAAATTAGTAGTAGATTTCTATGCAACTTTCAACATAAGTAAAAGCCGAGATAAAACTTTGGACCCTGACTAGTTTATCGTTTTCTTTAGTAGTAGTTAATATGAATTTGACTGACTTGCACTGAAAATTGAAAACAAATTAGGTTAAACATATACTTTAAATGAGGAAGATAAAAAAGTACCTAAAAAGAACAGATTAGCGAAGCACACAGCAAAAAGGAAATACGAAACACAAAATGCACGATAAACACCATAAGATAATTATTTTTATTATATAATCTACTCAATAATCCATGTAATACGGTCATACAATAAAAATCGTATTGAACGTCATAGAAGCGTGTGAATTAGGTTATATCCTTATGCACTACGCACAAGTATTTACACAGCGGATTCCGAAGCATTTTTGTAGGAACAGTCACCGGAAGAAACATTCAAATCCATATTTATCAAAACAAATCACCAGTTCCTAAAAATAAACGGGCCAGAATAATCATTGACAGCGATTCCGAGTAACACGTGTCTGTAAATTCTTGTCCATGTTGTCGACATTCCAGAGTGCGCGCGCTATGACGTCACATAATTCACCTAGTTCACAGTGACACACTGTTTGTTGATTCATAATTTAAGCTGATACTTTTGTACTTTTTTTCTCAAAAGAAGATATATTGTATTTAAATTGAAAATGTATGTTTTGTTTTTGTATCCTGCGGACAGACTATTGTTTACTTTTAACATTTCAGCAGAATTACTTTTGGCGCATGTACGCGGTTACGTGAACTTGTTGTGTTTCGGTCAATCAGCTGTTTTCTTGTAAAGAGAAGACAAGTTTTAAATCTGTGAAAAAGCCGTTTTTATGGGATTATATAATAAATAGAATCTTACATTCGTGTTTATGTAATATTGAATTTATTCAACTCGTTGAATAATGTTTTATGCAACTCGCCAAGGCTCGTTGCATAAAAAATTATTCAACTCGTTTAATAAATTCAATATTACATAAACACTCATGCAAGATCCTCTATTTCTTGCTAATTTAATAGACATTTGTGTTATATATTTGTACAGATATTAGGCAAATAATAAACATGTTTTTCTAATATATTAAATTATTATTTGGATTTTAAATAACAGAAATAATTAAAATATCCATAAAAAGGACTTTTCCTGTGTCATAAACGACTTACAATCTGAAGAATGAAGGGATTCCATCAAAACTTCATAATTCTCCTTTTGGTAAACATGCTCTTAACTTTTTTTAGATTAAAGCTGTCATAATTGTTTGAATCGTCATGTGCAGATTTTTAACCCGTAGATATGTCGACCGAAACTGTGGATGATTCGCCGATAACGTCGAACACTATATCAGTATATGGCCATTCTGTAAGCTTTGTTCTTCCGCCGGTGTTTAAACGTTTCCGATTTGAAAATTCCTTTTTGGATCATGATAATCAGTCTTTCTATTTATGGTTGAGTTAATCTGTCGTTTTTCAAATTTGCGGAATTTTCCTTGTTTAGAGATAATGTTTTCTCTATTTCTTGTCAAAATCATCGACATGATGATAATGCACGATTTACACAGGGATATCATGATTTTTTAAAGTAGGTCAATTTATTTTTAGTTGCATTTACGCCTGATTTACGGTTTTTTCATGTACCCCGAGTACGACATAATTTTTTACACTGACGCAAACAATTTACGACTTACAATCTTGCGTCTTCTTTATACACTTGGGCATAAGTCCCAGTTTCACAAAAAAAAAAAACATTAAGATAATCTAATACTTTACTACGAATAAAAGTTTAAACATATCTAAAACATTGAAATCATATGCTTAGAATGACCTTTAAAATGTTGACGTAAATTTGGGAAGACATTGAAAATAAACAAAATCAATCCAATTTTTAATTTGACATATTTAAGTTAAGAAACGCTTGTTAAACCGGAGCAAGGTTTTAAAAGTAAATGATTATTTTCCCTTCTAGGATGTAGTATCATGATATGTTTGCATGTTTTACACGCCATTTAAAACCTACTTTTGACTTCGGTTACACACTAATTAATATATGCATTTCACATTTACAGGTAAAGTAATATTTTCACTCACAACTAATGCTCCACCCATTGTTGGACAAAACATAACGTTTAGTTGCTTAATATCCAACCAGACAACATGGAAAATGTCATGGTCAAAAAACTCTGACCGTTCCCTGACTAGTTGCACAAGCACTTTCTGTACCACCGATAGGACCCGGGATACAAAAATATGTGTTCTCATCCAATGAAAGTGGTTTTTTTATGTCACTTAATTTCCTCAACAGTCAAGATGCTGGAAAGTGGAAATGCAGTATAAGTAGCAAAGCATATCTCGTCTACAATCTGGAAGAACAAAATATGATTTGTAAGTGATATCCTCTCTCTCTCTCTCTCTCTCTCTCTCTCTCTCTCTCTCTCTCTCTCTCTCGATTTTAAAGGTAATAATAAGAATATATCAAGTTACAAATGTGATAAGTCGTTAATTTTTTAAAAACATTAATAATCGAATTTATTTAAACACGACCTATTTACTTGTTTACACTTTTGCAAAGCTTTTCCCTCTGGTATTTATACTACGTTATTATTTACTGCTCTTTGGTAGTATCCTACATATACTTGTACACGAATCTTGATGAAAAACACTTAACGCAAACATTCTTTTAGTTCTGTTTCGGTATAAGATAGCAAATGAAGCTACTATAATGACTGGTTGATATTGGAAGGGGAATAGTTTTATCTTACGCGTGCAGTCTCTTCATTATACGTGTGTTAGGTATCTCTAGAAAGATGATACTACACAATTCGTGGTTGAATATGATTTTTGTTTTGAATAAGAGAAAAAATGTCCAAAAATGGTAATTCCCTATTTTACTAATGTCTTTTTAAAATCTCAGGTGAGCTATTGCGACTTTTAAACGTCCTTCGACAGTCATGGGTCTTGCAATAACTTCTACATAAATCTCCAAATCTACCGGGCCAAGATTGATGAAAATTGATTGATAAATATCAGATTTGCATAAATGAAGGAATTATGTGACATTGTGACCATGTTAGGAAGGGGAAGATGGAAGACGTCAAACTTTTTCTCCTATGATGTTACAAGAGATGTTCCATAATGAACATTTTAAGAAAAGCTAGTTTTAAATTTGCACATATAAAAGTCATGGGGCTTTAAATGGTGAAATGGCAAGGCACATAGAGAAAATTCCTTAAACCGTTATATTTATGTATATTTTTTATAAATATTATTTATATTATTTAAAATTATATTGATCTGAAAGACAGAAAAATTAGGCAAGTTTATAAAAAATATTAATATGACAGATATATGGAACAATGTCACGTATTTAAATGTCAATTCAGAAATGCATAAAATTACTAATCAGGTGAAAAATATATTTTTTAAAAGCATGTTAATTTTAATATTGTTTTTATTGATATTAAATTGAGCTACTGGAAATTTTTCACTTTATGAACTGGTATGTGTAATAAAATATTATAGGTAAGATTAATTTTGATATATGGTTGAAGTTAAAGGTTGATAGGTCGTCAAAGCATTACGGCATAAAAAGACTGAGATGGTTAATTATCTGGAAGATTTTTTATCTTCAGTAAAGGCATGTATATTAGAATATTGTAGATATTGATATGACAGTTAAATATATTGCTCAGTGCCACGTGTTCAATTGTCAATGTCATAACTGTATGAGATTACCAAAATGGTGAACTATGTTAAATTTCTAAAAAAATATGTTGTAACGGTATGTATATCAAAATGTTGTAGGAATTGAAACAACAGTGATTTTGATATAAGGTTCAAAGTAATATGTCGAAGTTCAATATCAAAGCTGAAGAAATGAAATGGGTAATTGTCTTGCAAACTTATATATATAATATTGCAGGCATTTATATTACAACTAATTTGATATAGGAATCAATGTTTTTTTCAAAGAAAAATATCATAGGAAAGTGAGTATGATTTCAATATCATTGTCCTTTGTACCTCTGTAGAAAATTTTGTGTTATATCATCAAGTGAGCGTAAAGTCCAACTGTCCTGTTGTTGTTCTAACCAGTGAATTTTTTAAGTCAAGCGGACCTGTTGTTGTTTTAATTAGTGATTTGTTTTACTTTATTCGTATGAAAAGAAAAAAAAAAACAATAACTTTTTTCAGATCCACCCTCAAGCTGTGTTCTTACTCGCAAGGAAAACTCTTTTCATTGCTTTTCACCTTGCATTAAGGAGGATGAGAATTTTACGATGATGTGGAGATTCCAGGATAAAGTAAGTAAAGTATGTTCTTTTTACTGTTGTTATTTCTGGTTCAATTCAGTGACTTGTACTATTTGGCGCCGCGCCATCTAACCTTTGGCGCAACTGTTAAAAATGACTCACAACGCTAGAGGATAGTTAAATTTCAATTTTATATTGGTTACATAATAAAATTATTGTACAAATTACACAATACAAAATTATATCATTCAAACACAAATAAAAAAATTTTGTGCATACGTACCTATGTATGCAGTTATGCCAATAGGTTTAGGTCGTTCAATATCTAATGACAGTGTTTATATACACGGGTGAGTCAAACCACACGAAATCGCTATACCATCGTTTAATAATGCTATATATCCATGCCTTCCAACGCTTTATATGACACAACCGTACGCACACACAAACACACACGCACACACACACACACACACACACACACACACACAAACACACACACTATGTCATCAATTGTATAATTGTATTTCAAATAATCACATTTTTTATGAAACGCACGTTTATATTATATACATGTGTACCCACGTGTTAGCTCAGTTAGTTGGGTGCTCATTTTGTTTGAAGAATGTTGCCTCCCCTCCACAAGTTTCCATTTTCTTCGTGTCTTCGTAACACTTTTTTATAGACGTTTAAGTACGCTTCAAGATACCCGTGTACATTTATCGTAATGTATACTTAAGATATACGTATAATGTACTTAAATGTATGAGTTACGAGGGCTTCGAGATACCCGCCCAAGCTGTGTTGAATTACGACCCTACTCAGTTGAAATCTAAACCGGATCATGGAATTTTGATCAGCAGACCAAGTCTAAATTCAACAGGTTAAAACAGATAATAAAATTGAATTGATGTTTCTTTTTTTGTTTTTTTGGTAGTTGTTGGGGTTTTTTGTGGTTTGTATTGGGGTAGGTGTTAATGATATAGGTTTCAGTCAATCTGTCTGTCTGTCATTCTGTCTGTCTACTTGTCCGAACTTAGAGTACTTGCTTTGTGTAAATAGCTCCTCTCATTGCTTAAAACCAAAAAGTATGAGACTTTGTATATATATTGTACATGTGCAATAATATTTTGACTGTACTGTATGATCATGTTAGATTTCATGCCTATCATTTTAAATTTGCCGTATTAAGTGTATTTCCTATCTTGTCGGGTATATTGTCGTTGTATTATTTATACACCCTGAAATAACTAAAAAATAACAACTAGCTTTTTCAACTCAATCTTTTTAATTGGTGATCCATCGACAGTAGTTTACATAACAAAAGGAATCTAACGTGCATTCTAAAGATGATTATTGGATATTTCAAAATAACGACGGAGTAATGAAGACTGAAAGTGGTGGAGTTGAATACAAGCAGCAATTGTAAAATTCTAATACAAGACAACACTTAAGTACCCGGGAACAATACATAAACGACACAACATAGGCTGCGCGTGCATGCTACAGAATTAATGAATGGTGTAGTTAAACATTTTATGTTACTGTACAGGAAGAGAACTCGGTAAATGGATATTTGAACATTGTCCTTCTTGTATTATACAATATTCCTCTGCACAATTAAAATGCATCTAAAGTTCATAAAAATTAAAATTAAACATTTTTTGAAAAGGATCGATATCCACTTTGAGATGGTTAGGTTCAATTGCAATTGGTTTTATCAACCACTTATCAAACAATAACTTTATAATTTTGAGATAAACAATTTCCAGTAACAGGCGCAAAAAAGTATAAATATTTAGAGAAAATAGAACCAATGTAAAAGTTTGTTCAGGAAAAAATATCAGCCTGTTGAAAAATGACCCCGGGTATAAATTTCACGAATTTTTGTCTAAATTTTCAACTTTGAAAAAGTACCCCCGGTTCAATATTGAACGTTGAAAAATTAACACCGGGTCAAAATACTTCATTAAACTTGGCACGATGAGAACCCTGCTATATAATACCTTCAGCGCAACAGAATGTATGCACCTTCGTCTAAAGCTGGCGACGTCTCGATATAAGTGAAATTTTCCTGACTGGGTCGTTAAACACCATTATTAAACTCAACTCAAAATTAATATTCATGTTCATATTAACAATACATATAAATAATATATTGTGTAGTCAAATAAGATCGCCTACGATACTTTGGAATGTCATATTAAGTTTTGAGCGCAAAAATGTACTAACAATAATCATACGATCGCGATTATTTAGTTATTCTTATAACTTAGATTTTAATTTTATAATTATATTGTAAAAAAATTGCTATATGTCTGTAAAAAACTGAGTTCAACACCTATAAATTCTCTCTATGTGTCATATGTGGGAATTTCGGAAATTCATTCTTCATCAGTGGCAGTAGGGGCAAAAAGCCAAATGTTTGGAAATTAATAAATCTATTTTTTAAAACTATATGAAGCCAAATCCAGCTAAGAAATGTTAGTAAGCGATAGTAATGAAGTGTAATTCAGGCCATTTCAAAATGTTTTCAATGTTTCTTTAAAATCGTATGTAATTAATCAATATATAAGTAATAATAAATCTTTTAATTTCAAACATGATAATTTTATTTCGATAGAAATGAGGGTAAAAAGACAGAAAACGTGCATACAGAGAAGGGCTCTTTTAGTATTTATAAGTGCGCCGATACCATGAAGTGTTAACTTATATGTATATCACTTGGCATTTAAGCAATTATATTTTCCCGACATAATTTTGTTCAACCTTTGAAGCTACCCGTAAATTCGAGCCAAATTAAAAATCTAGGGATTTTGCTTTCATTTAGGCTTAAAAGGTCTTGAACTATGTTTATATATTTTTTGTATGCATTTTAGTACATGTTTCAATGTCATGGAGTTAAGAGCCAATGATTTCAAAAATAAATGGTTAACTATTTGTAAAAACGACCATACTCAAAATTCCTAAGAGCGACGACTTGCTACATTTAAGGCTGTATGCTATCGTTAGATTCTACAAAAATTAGCTCAATAACGCCAAGCTCGTTCCGACCGACTAGCATTATACTAAATAATTATAAAAATAATTCCAAATGATTTTTTAAACCTGAAACGATTTAACAGTGATACACCAGTTTGTTTGATACAATTTGTTTGATACCATTTTTGTTGCATGTGCCACCTTCGTTATCATGTTCAATATCATCAGGATTGAAAGATGATTACTGGGGTAACCAGTCTAAGTCTGTTATATGTATATTTCTTTAATGTTAAAAGGACATTATAAACGAATATTTATTTCGTTTATTGGTATTGACAGAGTTTGCATGTGCAAAATTGTTTGACGCCATTTTGTTGCCAGTGCCAACCTTCGTTACCATGTTCAATATCATCATAATTTAAAGATGACTACTAGGGTAACTATAGATGCATTAACCTTTTTTTGTCCATATAATATGATACAAACATGTATGAACAAATGCTTGTTGCTGTTATAGGCATTGACTAATGTTGCGTGTTCAAAATTGTCTGATGCCATTTTGTTGCCACTATCATCGTTCGTTATCATGTTCACTATCATCAGGATTGAAAGAGGATTATTGGGGTAACCAGAGTCTAAGTCTGTTATATATAAATTTCTATAATGTTAAAGGGACATTATAAACTAATGTCCGTTTCTTTAATTGGGATTGACAGAATTTGCAGGTACAAAATTGTTTGACGCCATTTTTTGGCCAGTGCCAACCATAGTTATCATATTCAAAAGCATCATGATTTAAAAAGGACTAATAGGGTAACCATAGATGCATTAAGCATATTTTGTCCATATAATATTTTGCCTTAAATTGTAAAATTTGTTTAAAACTAAGGTTTGTTCCCTCATGCAAAGCATTCCTTAGCTGGATTTGGATTTATATAATTTTGGAACTTTAGATTCATTAATTTTCAACTGTTTGGCTTATGTTTATTTATTATCAAACTTTTCGGTCTTAGTGACACTGATGAGGAATCAATTTCCAAAATGTGCACATCTGGCACATCAAAATTCAACTGGTATTTGTGTTATATATTTACTACCCCTGAGCGGGTACCGCTGCTGGTGGAGTAAAACTCCCCGAGGGTATCCAATACTCAGTAGACAGTACTTTGTGCTGTCAGATAACGTATCATTTAGCAAAATTTTCAGCTGCCTTAAATTGTAAAATTTGTTTATAACTAAGGTTTGTTCCCTCATGCAAAGCATTCCTTAGCTAGATTTGAATTTATATAATGTTGGAACTTTAGATTCATTTATTTTCAACTGTTTGGCTTATGTTTTTTTATTATCAAACTTTTCGGTCTTAGTGTCACTGATGAGGAATGAATTTCCGAAAAGTGCACATCTGGCACATCAAAATTCAACTGGTATTTGTGTTATATATACAAACATGTTTGAACGAATGTTCGCTGCTGTTATAGACATTGACGGACGTTGCGTTTTCAAAATTGTCTGACGGCATTTTGTTGCCACTATCATCCTTCGTTATTATATCCAATATCATCATTATTGAAAGAGGACCAATATTGTAACCATAGAGTCATTATGCATAATTTATCCATATAATATTATACAAACATGTATGAACGAATGTTCCATTCTCTTAAAGGCATAAACAGAAGTTGAATGCACATGTTGCCAGTGCCAACCTTCATTATCATGTTAAATATCATTATGATTGAAAAAGGATGACTATTGGAACCATAAAATCATAAAGCATATTGTGTCCATATAATATAATACATACATGTGTGACAAATGGTTTTTGCCATCATAGGCAATGAAAGAAGTTGCGTGTACAAAATTGTTTGATACCATTTTGTTGAAACTGCCAACCTTTATTATTATGCTCAATATTATCATGATTGAAAGAGAACCACTAGGATAACCATAGAGTAAGTCATTATGCATAATTTATCCATGTAATATAATACAAACTTGTATGGCGAATGTTCCATTCTCTTATAGGCATTGAAAGAAGTTGCATGTACAAAATGGTTTGATGCTTTTTTGCCTGTGCCAACCTTCATTATCATGTTCAATATCATCATGATTAAAAAAGGACTACTAGGGTAACCATAGAGTCATTAAGCATATTTTGTCCATATAATATAATACATACCTGTATGAGCGAATGTTCAATCCTTTTATATTTTGTACACGTAGCCTTTGTCAATGCCTATAGCGGGACTGAACATTCGTTCATGTCGGTAGTATAGTATAGGGACAAATTTTGCTTTATGGTTACTTTAAGTTTCTATAGTTACTCTAGTAGTACTCTTTCAATCATGATGTTATTGAACATGATAAAGAAGGTTGGCTATGACATCGAAGTGGCGTGAAACAATTTTGTACACAGAATTTCTTTCAATGTCTGTAAGACAAGGACAAGTTTCGCGCAATGACTCTCTGGTTATCCCAGTAGTCCTGTTTTTACCTTGCTATTTAGTCTAGTCAATTTACAGTTTGACCTTAAACTAATTGCAACAGAACAAATTTTGTTATTAATATGCTCTCAAGTGAATGTTTTATAGTAAAAAGTCTACCATAGTCTGACAAGAGGAAACAAGTTTTTGAGAAGATTTATTTCTGATGGGGATTTCTATAGACAAGGGAGAACAGATTGAGTTTGATTCCAATTATCATATTTTTTTGCTATTTTAACAAAACGTAAAGCAAAGACCCTGGAATTAATCAACCATAATTGATTCCATATGCATATTTAACATTCCTGATTTCATTTAAAGTGAAATCGTTGGCCCATTTTCATTCACTTTCATTTTATTTTAAGTCTTTCACAATCCAATGTTTCTATAGTGATGAGGAATCAAAAACAGAATACTCAAAGTAATGAAGTAGAAGTTTAGGAAAGTTATGTTTTTAACCTGAGATATACTTATTTTATCAATTTTGTGTGTAAAAAACATATTTGAGGTGAATAAATTTTTTTCCATCACATCAACATTCCCTTAATCAGCGTTTTGCATAAATTCTTTCATCAAAATTATTTCATTCTTTTACATTTACATATTACATTCTAAATTGTCTTAATTTATCTATTTTAAGTCTATGTATAAATTTCCATCTTATTTCTAGGTTGTTCTTCATAAAATATCAGAGAAAACTTGAAGTATTTTAACATTTCTGTTTAAAATTTAGGATCACAATACAGGTTTATCTCCCTTTCTATAGAAAATGCTATTGGTAACTTCAATGAAAAAAAAAAAAAAAAAAAAAAAAAAAAAAAAAACAAGAACAAATTCAACTGGATTGAAATTGGTACATTTTTTATGTTGAATAAAAATACAATTCCTAAAAACAATCGCATAAAAATATTTTCTGTTGCAATTACTTTGAGGTTTTACCCTATTTTTTCATAAATTGACTGGAATAATATTGAACATGATAACTAAGGCTAAAAAAGTCGATATTCGTCTATTTACGTATTAGAATAAACAAAATGTATACCTCTTCAATCTCAGTTATATCTTGGGTGGTAATTTAGGTCGGTAATGACATCAAAATGACAACAATCATTTATGTACACGGAGCCGTTTTGGCTATATATCTACTTTGTATTTAATAATCAAGATGTGTTGAATGTTGAATAAGTAACTTACTTGAGTATCATATTCAATCTCAAGTAAGTTACTTATTCAATGTTGAATAAGTAAATGAATGTTGAATAAGTAACGTACTTGAGTTTGCCTAAATCACTTAATAATATGTACGCGGTAGGAGGCATTCTGTGTGTATTTATAGGTAAACTTATCTTATCGAAAATGTACCATTCAGCAAAATGTTCAGCTGTTTTAAATTTTGAAATTTATCTAAAACTAAGGTTTGTTCCCTCATGCAAAGCATTCCTTAGCTGGATTTGGATTTAAATAATTTTCGAACGTTAGATTCATTAATTTCAACTTTTTTGCTTATGTTTTTTAACTATGGAACTAGTGTTTGTAAAATTTCCTTAATACCGTTCCCATTAAGCAAAAATATTTTTTATTACAGACTTCACAAGCCGAACATATAAAAAATGTTCCATCAGATTGTGACCAACACGAGATTGGCATCAAAAATACAACATTTAAAAATTACACAGGTGATATCAAACAAAATCAGAATGGTCATTTTAAAGGTGAGGGACAACTGACGTGTACATGCGGTATAGAAGGCTATTCAACAACAGTGATTGAAAGTTCACCATTAGAGGTATATTTTAATGGTGAGTGTCAAACCAAATAAAAATCTTAAATGCATTTTTGAAATGTTCGACTTAAATTCAATCATGTTTAATGTTCAGTATAGAGATAAGATAAGATAAAAAAGGTTATTATGATTTCAAACAACTAAATTATATTACGTTGCAATACTAGCAATTGATTTAAATATCAAACTAGAAAAAAAATACATGCATAATGGAGCCATTGAGTATAAAACAATCAACAGTGGAAAAATGTCGAGAAGTTAAAAAATTTGGAAGGACTTACTTATATAACTATAAATAAAATTGCCATTTCTCTTCTTATTTCTACTTATAATCAATATTAAATATTATACATGTAACTAAAATGTTATGCTTTTTAAACCAAATTTGGAATTTAAGAAAAAAAGACTTTAAAACTGTTTAATCATTTGATTACAAACAATTTGAAGACATTTTGTTTTTTCCAAGCAATACTTATTTTTGGTCCCTTTTTAATTAATTTAATGACTAAGAATTTTGTAAACTAAGTGTACATAAATCAGCAATATGATTTTACTTGAGAACAAAAAATATTTGAGACAACTTATATAAATATTTTACGATAGACATGATCTTATAATGACACTTCTAATTTCCGACTGCCAGGGAAATCAACAAAAGCAATAGATGATGAAATATGATGGATTTAAATGGAATGAAATGCACAATGATAAAATTATAAGGAAAACAGTAACATTTCTTTTGGTTCATCAAGTATTCTTTTCTTAGAAATGTCATAACCTAAAAGTATCTTTAAATCTTTTAATCTTAGTTTTACCAAAACCAAATCCGATTTAATTTTTTTTATACGTAAGAAGTGTAAAGAAAATTAAAATAAGATATAACTGTAAAACTTGTACTAGTAGCAATATGAAAAGATCAGTCATTGTCGTATTTATTGTGTGTCGTAATTTATTTCTTTTTACTTTTATCAGGTCTCTTTGGTTTAGAATTTCTATATTTATTTTTAGATTGCAGTATTTCTATCTGTATCGCAATAACCTTTCCAATTTCTTTTGTTTTGATTGTCATCAGTGATGCGGTTATATATTTTAGAAGAAAAACTGCTGGTAAGGTTATATAGTAACAACATAGTAAAGCCCTGTGTCATTGAAAAAAACAACTTTTTTTAACCCAATAGTTTATTTATTTTTAATTTGATATACATGTATTTGATATTTAAATTGAACACATTAATCTCAGAATTCTTTAAAATCTTTTTCATTTACTTAATCATTATCAAAATGACCATTCTTAAATAAACAGAGGTGCCTAGTGCAATCGCGGATCTTTTTGAAGCAAAGTGACAATTTCAACCCAAGGATCTACTTTCATTTAGACTTTAAATGTCTGCATGGACCAAATGAACGCTTTTGAACACTGTGCCACTAATGTCCACTCCAGGCTCAAATGAGTAGCCATTGAAATTTTGTTGTGGCTTTTTTGTTAAAATTAACATCAACAATGATTTGTCTATTTAAAAATTCACAGAATTTTAAAAAAGTATGTATATGCATGGGTATGCAATCCTATAGCCTGTCGTGTACTTGCGTGCAATGAGATGTTAAGATGCTAGCTCGCGGAAAACAAGCAAAGCATTACAATTGCCCCAATAACCAATTTCAATGCTTTATGTCGCTTAAGGAATAAAATATGATTTTTTAAAGCTCAACAGGCTATAACCAGCTGAACTTTTGGCATGGCGAAGCGTCTGTGCGAGCGTGCGTGAATACACTTCAATCTACTTCTCTGAAACCACATGACCAAATGAAATCAAATGTGGTGTGGAAGGTCCTTAGATGGAGTAGATTAAAGTTTGTGATTTTCGGCCAGATCCTAAATCCAAGATGACCGCTGTTACTATAAATAAAAAAAAAACAGGAAAATGACCATTTCATATTTTTTGTTGATCAATTTGGTATATGGAATATAGAACTCTGGCCATTTAATATATTTAACGGTTTTTTTCTGTAACTTTATTCCTTGGCATGTTATTGGCGCAATATGCAAATTAGCAACTAAAAATAGCCGATTCTTTGAAAATCTTCTTCTCTGAAACACGTGATGAAACAAAATTTGGTGTGGAAGGTCCCTAGGAAGAGTAGAAAAAAGTTTGTGATTTTTGGCACGATTCTAAATCTAAGATGGCCGTTGTTACTATAAATAAAAAAAACAGAAAACTGGACATGTTATATTTATTTGTTGATCAATATAGTTCAAATTTGGTATATGGAATGTAGGACTATTTTATATATATATATAACAAATATCTGCTAAATTTTGATGTGCCAGATGTGCACATTTCGGAAAATCATTCCTCATCAGTGACACTAGGGGCCGAAAAGGTTGATAGATTAAAAAACATACGCCAAACAGTTACAAATTAATGAATCTAAAGTTCCAAAAATATGTGAATCAAAATCCAGCTAAGGAATGTTTTGCAGGAGGGAACATACCTTAGTTTTAAATAAATTTCAAAAATTTAGACGACTGAAAATTTTGCTAAATGGTATATTTTCTGACAGCACAAAGTACTGCCTACTGAGTTAAGGATACCCTCGGGGAGATTTACTCCACCAGCAGCGGTACCCGCTCAGAGGTAGTAAATATATAACAAATACCTGCTAAATTTTGATGTGCCAGATTTGCACATTTCGGAAAATCATTCCTCATCAGTGACACTAGGGGCCGAAAAGGTTGATAGATTAAAAAACCTACGCCAAACAGTTACAAATTAATGAATCTAAAGTTCCAAAAATATGTGAATCCAAATCCAGCTAAGGAATGTTTTGCAGGAGGGAACATACTTTAGTTTTAAATAAATTTCAAAAATTTTAGACGACAGGTTTTTCCATAACATTTTTCATTGCCTTGTTTTTTGGCAAAATTGATGTGGGATGTCCCTATGTTGGCTGTTTAAGATTTGTTATTTATAATATTGTCTTGGTTTTCTTTTCCTTAAAAGAGTTTCAGAAAGTTCCTATACATTGTCTATTATAGATTTAAGTGTAATGTAAAGAAATAGAAAGAGTGTTTTTCCAAGGTTAAAGTTGTTTGGTTTTTCAGATTTACTCTATTGGAATACTACAAAACCCCCACAACCGATGGCCGGAGAACTGACAGTTTTTATTCTACATTGGGAATATGTGACTACAGACATTGATGTCTGAAAGTTAGCATTCTAGATTATTCGGTCATCACAATTTCTATTTTTACTCGGCAGTGCATTTAAACAAACCTGATGTAAATTTTTCGTATATCACTTTATGACTCTGGAATTGTTCTATAATTACCAGATCTTATTGTCCTAATATGGTTGTTTTTTGTGATATAGTACTCACTATTTCTATATTAGTTAAACATTGAAACTAACACTTCGAATCTTTATTTAAATGTTTCAGGTTGTTTGGCGTTTATAAAACAGTGGAGTTGTATGATTATTATCAAAAGCATTTTGGATCTGTTAATATTAGTGGTAGTCATTAGGTCATGCCAAGGCGGTAAGTATTTAAGTTGTTAAGCATCTATCATTAAGCTATAATGTTTCTAGATAATTAAAAGAAACCTTTCTTATTTCTTTTTAAATTTTTGATGTTCATTTTGTCAGGATAGAGAACGCATGATTTAATTGTTTATCGAGTCGTCTTTACTCTTATCTCATGTGATACACATTTTATCTCAAGTTACCTTTAAACGGATAAATGTTGCTTTTTAATGAGGGCATTCACACCAGATGTCCCAAAGCTGAAATTTAGTAATAAAAGGAGTCAACTTGTGTATTTCCTGCTAAACTGTTTATCATATACTTAATTTGATGATTGTTTCAAAGTACATATTTAGGTACATATTCCCTTCTCATTCCAATTATTGACATTTGTTGTTTCATTTTATGGGTACATTTGGATATACTATAATCTTTATTTTCATTTGATACACAAATATCTGTAAAGTTATTCAAGGAATAACTCGTATTTTCGTGTTTTTCATGAGTAGCGAATTATGAAAAAGTGTGAGCACCGTTTTTAATGTTATGAATCAATAAACAAGTAAAAAACACAAGTTATTCCTTAAAATTATTTTAAACTCTTAAACTGAAACGAAAAACAATGCTTGGTTTCATTTTGCTTGATTTCTTATAATTAAAATAGAATTTTCTTCGCTTCGGAAATATCATTAACAAACAATTTCAGCCAATGAAATGGAAAGAGTCATGCATCACGCCATTCACGTTCAGTGTTGCTATAGTTTTTCAGTATACTGGAGTGAGATCAAGTTAATTTTGTATTGCAGAATGATATAACAAGATTTGGAAATTTGATTATGAATTTCCGAAATGTGCACATCTGGCACATCAAAATTCAACTGGTATTTGTGCTATATATTATAACATAATCAATATGCAATGACATAACTTTATAAAACTAACTTTTGGACAGTAGAGTTTCTTTAATGGAAAAAAAAACAATATTAAATTTTATGCAGTAATAAATATAAATTAATTATCTTAGATCTGAAAAAATATATTAATCTGTATTTTCAGCATGCATAACAGAAACATTGGAAGTTACCATCCTGATTATTTTACTTGCGGTTTCATACACAATCTGCTGTTTAATTTGTTGGTGTATTTTTACAAAACGAGCATTAAAAACAGGTAATAATTAATTGTATTAATTTTGAAATTTTTGTTAATGATTTTAAATCAAGGGCTTTTAAAAGACCACAATCACGTAAAAGGATGGACTATATACCATTTTACAGTGTTTAAGAGCAAGGGAAAGGAAGGTTGATATCATATTAATAAAGAAATTGGGAATTGAAAAACATTTTGTTTTCTATACGTTTTACTAATTCTGTATAAAATATCTTGGAAACTATTAAATTTACAGTTAAAACGATAAAAAGTAACGTATTTTATACGGTGAGACTAAGATTATAAATAGTTTTGACATTTTGAATGCAACAGAATCAACTAATAATAAACTAAAAAATTAAAATTTATTTAGCTATTGGGTTACATTTACATTTACATTTTCTGAAGGAGTATGCTGTGTGAAGAATTTTTTGTATGCTGTGCGAAGAAAGAAAAGGGAAATGGACAATGATGTTGAAAGTACGTATAGACTATAAAAAGTGCTTTTTTGAAATAAGGATGTTTAATGTTATCAAAAAACACAAACATTTCAATTTAAGAAATTTAAGAAAACCAAGTGTTATTTAAATTTTAGTCATCAAATCCAAAGTATACAGTCTTTGTGGGTTTTAGACTTACAGACCTTTGCTGGAAAAGAGTTTTTTAGTTTGCTTTATTAAAACATATTCAGCATTAAGCAAATGCTTTATTTAATAGTTTCTACTCCTACAACAGGCCTTACGTCTGCAGTTATTTAACAAAATATCTTCTTTTCTTAATATGAATTAATGTCCATCTTAAAACCCTTTTTTTACTTGTCAATTTTTTTTATATGAAACAATCAAGTTGCTGGATAGATTGCCGTATGTACAAAAGTTTTATTATATTGAAGACTATACACCTTTCTTTTGGTGAATTAAACTGCGTTCTGATAACTTTCCGACTAGTCAATTATCTCGATAAAAATATTTGTCACTAGATAGATTGCCTAGCTTTGCAAAGAATGTTGTTGTTCTCTTGTCTGCGTCTTTATAACTTTACTTTATGTCGAATGTCAATTTTAGCAGAATTCGAGCTATGGCTTTGTATCTAGTTATGGTATCTTGTGTTCAATATTTTTTGCGTGCTACTAGTGGCACAGTTTGTGCTTGCGGGCTTTTTTGCTGGTCTACTGACATCTTTTGTTATAATTGCGTGTTAAATTACCTAAGTAAATGATCTTGACTATCATCAATAATTGACATTTCTGATATCATTTAACCTCTTCTTATTATTTTTGCTTACATTATAGGTATTGACGGTGCTTCACTTGTAAATAATGCTTCGTCTTTATAACTTTCGAAAAATTCAAATGCCTCGAAAAATTGTTTATGTCGCTGGACAGATTTTTGTGCGTATACAAGATTTTATTGCATAGTATACACTTTTTAGCTCACATGAGAGGAAAGCTCACAACATGTTTATGTTGAAAATATGTTAGGTATTGACATGACGATTATTTTAATATATGGTTCAAGGTCATACATTATAAGATCAAGTGACGAATGGCTACGTAGTGGACACATGGTTCAGAGCAGAATAAATTTGTTCTTCAAATTACTGGATTTTACACAAGACAGAATCGCGTCTTTAAGCACCTTTAAGCCGAGCTTAAAGATGCTTAAAGATGCGCGTAAAGATGCTTAAAGATGACTTAAAGATGGCTTTAAGGCACTGCCATCTTTAAGCCTGGCTTAATGCCACTGAAATCTTAAGCTCCTTTACACTATTTGGCTTAAAAATGGCTTAAAGATTGTATTAACTGATATTAAAAATAAATCAATGAATCATTTAATGTTTTTTTTTAAAACAGAAATCTGAAGTTAATTGCAGACTACATTTTAAAAATGTTAAATATAAATAAATAAACGATAAAAATAGATTTGAAATAAAAGAAGAAACAAATAAATAAATAAAAAAAATAAATAAATCAATTAATTATTTGTATGTTTCTTTTATATTAATTAATTAATTAATTAAAAAATCAGATTTGGAATCAAAATCAAACACTGACATATATTTAAACATGGCACAATACAGGTAAGTACAGTGTAGCATGTTTTGATAACCAAGGTGTTATCTAGTTCTGTGCAAGTAGTATTTATGCAGTTACTATGTAACAGATTATACAAGTCACGGAAAATAAAATGAATCTGGTTTGATTTTCAAGTAATAAGTTTACAAGTGATTGGTTTGAGTCGGCAAAATGTAATTTTACTTTGAAACATCATATACATTTATTGAAGTCAATAAATAATAAGAAATAAATTAAAATTAAAAAAACGAATTCAATAATAAATAATTCAATTTAAAAATAATAAATAAATAAATAAATAAATAAATAAATAAATAAATAAATAAATGATGGATACTTAAATAAATGGATGTATTGATGGATAGATAAATCAATATAGAAAGAAAGAAAAAAGAAGGAAAAAAAAGAATGGGTGAGTGGTTTAATAAATAAAAATAAATAAATAAATAAATAAATAAATAAATAAATAAATAAAGAATGCATGCATGGATGGATTAATGGACAGATAAATAAATAAATAAATAAAAAAATAAATAAATAAAGGATGGATAGTTGAATGGATGGATGGGGATGGATGAATTAATAAAAAATAAATAGAGCAGAAATGGAGAGAAGAAAAGAATGGATGGTTGAATGAATAAATATATAAATAAATAACATAATTAAATAAATAAAAGACGAATAAATTGTTAAATAAATATATAACGGATGGATGGATGGTTCAATGCATGAATGGATGTTACCTCTCTTGTATCAAGTTAGCGTTTTTGATATTTTCAACATGAATTAAGTTTTCTGGTAAAGGTAACTTGTTTTTTCTAAGTAGGATCTGTGTATGGATAAATAAATAAGTGAAAAAAAAAATAAAAAAAAAATAAATAAATGATAGTCGGTGAATTGATAGATGGATGGATAAATCAATAAAGCAGTGAAAGAAAATAAAGAAAAAAGGAGAGAAGGAAGGAAAGAAAGGAATAGATAGTTGGTTAAATGAATAAATAAATAAATAAATAACCAAATAGATAAATAAAAAATAAATAAATAAATACATAAAGAAATAAAAAGAATGAATAGATGAATTAAGCAACAACATATCGTTGGATTTAGTAAATTAATAATTTATTAAAATAAATAAAGAATGGATAAGCGATTAAATAAATACATAACCAGATAACGATGGATGGATGGATGGATGGATGGATGAATGGATGGATGAATGGATGGATTGATAAATAAATCAATTGAATGGATGGTTGAAAAAATATATAATGACATAAAAAATAAAATGATAGATGGATAGATGAGTGAATGAATGATCAAACGTTATTTATCTAGCCAAAGTATTTGTGATTCTGTGCCAGAAGTGCTAAAGTATTAATTAATTAACATATAGGACTGAAGATAATAGGTGTAGTGTACCTTGTAAAGGTCGAAAATAAGTGATTTGTTTGATGGATTAACTTTAAGTGTATTATTCATGGATGATTGATTCTTAAACTTTTTATAAATCTGCAGTTTCTTTCGAAAATAAAATACTTCAAGTAATTATTACTTAAAGTTAATATTTAACAATCGAGGACACATTTTACACAAATATCAATATATAATAATAAGCTATTTATAAATATTATTTACTGCTGTTTCTTTATATCTTTATATTTCGATATCCCAGTATACAGATCTCTCTCTCTCTGTCTCTCTCTCTCTCTCTCTCTACGCCAAGGTTTTTTTCTGTCTGCACAAGATTTTAATCCCATTGCATCGATGTTATATTATAAATTTATGAATTTTGTAAATAAAATATCACAAAGCTTATATTATGTCGGTAGTTTTCCATGGGCATTTCAGTTTCTTCAATCCAGGTAATAATCCCACGAGAGAAGCGTAAAAACTTATAATCTGAGAGGGCATAAGCCTCTCTCTCTCTCTCTCTCTCTCTCTCTCTCTCTCTCTCTCTCTCTCTCTCTCTCTCTCTCTCTCTCACTCTCTCTCTCTCTCTCTCTCTCTCTCTCTCTCTCTCTCTCTCTCTCTCTCTCTACGTAAAAGCTATCCCTTATTAATTCACAATCTGTGCTCTCATAAATCATCGAGTCTATTTTGTTTCATTCGTTCTTTTTTTCCTTTTTAGAGATTGGTTATTCAATATATTTATATATTTACAATAGCACCCACTTTCCGCCTATGAAAGCTATTTCTCAACATTATCGAAAATTTGCTTCATACGGCTATGAAAACGTATGTCTGACCTTTTTGAACTGATCCAACAGTACCACGTAATCACAATACGTCAATACGTCACATACCCTTACATGACAAGTAAGTTCCAACACTTCTGGTGTTTTTTTTCTAATTCTTCTTTTTCAAACTGTACTTTAAATTTAAATATGCAAATGTAACGGTTAAATGTTTTCAAAATTTAATCGTTTAATTCTGTTATTATTAAAACAACTGTATTCTATTTAACGGATTAGTTATGTTTTCATCAATGGAAGAAGGCGGGGTCACCTGTCATCCCACTTATCAATGACGTCATTCCAATTATCAATGACGTCATTCTTTGTGAAGATGCAATAGACGGGTTCCGCGATGCACTTAAACAAACGGAGGTAGTAAATTAGCAAAAATGAAATATAGTAAAAATTTTAAGTCCACATAGCAGATTAGATGTAAGAAATAAATTGTAAATATAAGAAATGACATTGTTTTGGGTTCACTTCATGCAAGTATGATACCGGGTGTTCCGGGTACAAATTTAACATGAAGAGCGAAGCATGAAGTGCCCCCAAAACAATGTCATTTCTTAAATCTAATTTGTTTAATATTTTTATTTGTCTTAAAAAGTATCTGTGCATCCAATATTATTATTCATTTCAATTAAAAACTAAATTAGAATTTTCAATTATAAACAAATTCAATTTACAAAATAGTCGCAATAACTTTTTTCTATATCAAAAATGAATAAAAAAAATTAACAACAGAAGTGTTCTTAGATAAGATTCTACAAATGCATATAAATGTCTAAAAATAACTATTTGTTGAATTTGCAATCTAATTGACTGATTTTGCCAGTCGGTTAAATAAGTATATTACAGATGGGGTTTGACATTCCTGCCTTCCTTTGATATATGAATGATTTATTTTTCTTTTGAGTAAAAGATTGATTAATTTATACTATAAATGTAATAAAAATTACCATAATTTATAAAATGAATAAAGTTACACAAACTTGCATATTTTGTATTCAAAATTTAAGGTTTTTAAGAAATGGTCACATGATCATATTTCCTTAGGTTTATATAAATCATTTGTCCCTGTATATATCTTACCCCGTGGCCTAATGGATAAGGATGAAGTGCCTGGTAATCTAAAGATAGCGAGTTCCAGCCCCGTTCAGGACAAGTGTTATAGGAAAGATGTAACACATTGATATATGATGTAATTAGTATAGAGAATGATGACAAAATATAAATATAAATCAATAAAAAGATAATATAAAAAATAATGAAAAACAAATTGTTTAAATACAAAAAATTTAGAAAAAAAACATTTGAAAAAATACAGGAAAGAAAATAAAACATCTTATAAAATATTTTAAAAATATCATTCTGTTTAATTTTTTAAATAAAAAAATTCTTTTTATAAATAAAAAACAAATATTTTTTTACGTCTTAATAAATAAAGTAATTATTAAAGCAATAAATATTCGTTTCTACCAATAATAATTTATCCGTGCTAAAAGATGGCTTAAAGATGGCTAAAGATGCCTTAAAATTTCAGTGCAATTAAGCATATTTAAGCCATCTTTATGCCACCTTTAAGGTAGCTTAAAGATGATATTTCGTCATGTGTTAGACATCTTGATTAAAAAAGTATACAGGTCGTAGTACAAAAGTTATTTGTAACAAGATATTACATTGTTGAGCTTTAACATGTCTCTTGAAAGTTTAAAACGAGCGACGAAAGATGACCATCCAGGTGAGAATAGAGGACAGAGCTCAGGACATTTTGTTTAACCTACCGAGGTGAGCACTGCTCTAGCACAAATACCTTTAATACATATAGATTTACAAGATATAAGACAAGGTATGTGTAGAATAGATGGACTAGAAAAATCAATATCAGGAAAACATAACGATCTTTTGGACAGTGAGGATATAGGAGATAGTTTAAAACATGTAGCCCAGCAAGCAGAGGATAATAACTTAGACGTTACTCAATTGTACAAAGACAATAAAGCCTTGAAAACAGATGTTAAAATCTTAAAATCCCTAGTAATTAGGTTGGATAGGAAAGTTACCGAACAAAGTAAGGAAATAACAGACTTGAGAAGTAGATCTATGACAGATTATAAATTAGTGCATAATTTTTTAAGAGTCTGAGCAGGAGAACCTTGCTATAGATTTAAAGCGGGAAATAAAAGAAAGGCGAGGTATAGAGATCGATTTTGTCAGAGCACATAGGAATAGTCCAAAACCAAATCCAAACGGGAAACCAAGGGCAATAGCAGCTAAACTCGTAGATAGAGATGCAAAGGATGAGATATTAAAAGCACAGAAAGCAAAGAGAACCCAGAATGTAAATATTCCGTTTAGAATAACACCACAATCTCCTCTGGAAATCTTTGAGAAGCTGTGTGAAATTAGTAGAGCAAATAGAGAGCAAAACATAAACACCAAGAAGTGAAAGAAAAGTTAATATTTCCGGATGGCTCTATGTATCGGGACAAGTTATGCATATAGACTTTAACTATATTAACTATAATAACTTAAATAATATTATTAATTTATCGTGAATATAAAACAAGTCCTATCTGGCTTACATTGACTTTATACTTTACTTAATGTATTAACCCCTAGTAGTTAAACTGTATACCTAAGAAAAAAATGAATTCCCGGAATTGTTTAACCCGTATCGCTTTCCTAACGTATATTATAAGAGTTAGGATACTTCCTAATACAGGTGATCTGCAATTATACTTTATTTTTCGAAGTATGTAAATCTAAAGTTGTGTCGTTTCCCAGGTGCCACATTATGGATGTTTAATTGCCTCGGGTGTTAACAAAAATTCAGACGTATTTTATGCTAATTGTAATTGTCGAAAATGGCTGGGGTTCAACCCCAGAGGGGCATAAGATATTTTATTCATACACAAAATGGAGATTGAAATTATGAGCCGTGTACATTTATCCATATTATTATCCCTAATCATGCATTATAAGTATTGCTTTTTCTAAAGAAGACTAATTTGCTTTTTGCCTTAGACATAGTCTATATACTTGGAGTAAATACTTTGAGCATGTGGTCAACCAGATATTTTATACATAATGTAAGTAAATGTTCTGCTCTTTTCTTGCTTATCACCATGAGGCGTGTGTTCATCAAATACGTACTAAACATGTTTTTGCTGTTATATATGTGTGTGTGTGTGTGTGTGTGTGTGTGTGTGTGGATCAGCTAAAATCATGTGTAATATATCTATATACTTTTTAAACTAATTGCTATAAATATTTTTTCTATGAATTGTAGAGGCCTTGGCGACCTCTCTAAAAGAAATGTTCTAAATTATATCAGAAAAAAAGAATTTTCAATTTACTGTTTACAAGACACTTTTGGGGTATACAACACTTATGAGTTCAGGACGCTCAGATTCTAGGGGTGTATGTATTATATCAGAAAAAAAGAATTTTCAATTTACTGTTTACAAGACCCTTTGGGGGTATACAACACTTATGAGTTCAGGACGCTCAGATTCTAGGGGTGTATGTATTTTATTCAATATCAACTTTGAATTTGAGATTTTAAGTACAAAATATGATGTAAATGGCAATTATATTATTTTAGAAATACTTAAAGAGAAAAAAAAACAATAACTCTAGCTAGCATTCTTGGTCCAAATAGAGATTGTGCAAAATTTTATTCAGAATTTAAATCTTGACTGGAATTTAATAATAGATCAAGAAAAAGATAGTCTCAATTATAAAAATGTAAATAACCGCAAAACCCGCGATGAAGTTCTCAGTTTAAAAAATGATATAAACTTAGTTGATCCTTGGCGTGTATATAATCCTCTATCTAAAAATACACCTGGAACAGAAAAAATCCATTGAAAAAGGCAAGACTGGACTTTTTCTTAGTAAACCAAGAATTATTATCCTATAAAAATAAAACAGAAATTTTACATGGATATAGAACAGATCACTCTGGAATTCTTTTAACTCTGCAAATCTTGAACTTTAAAAAAGGTAAGGGGTTCTGGAAATTCAATAACTCTTTGTTAAAAGATTTTGAATATGTTAAAAAGTGAAAAAAAGTAATACAAGAAAACACTGCTGAATATGCTGTCACCCCATATTCTAAAGATAATTTAAATAAAATACCTTATGAAAACATCCATTTAATTATTAATGATCAACTGTTTTTTTAAATGATTCTTTTGAAAATTCGGTCAATGACAATACCTTATAGCATTAACAAAAAAAAAATAAACAGGGAAAAAAGAGAATTAGAAATTAAAACAGAAATTAAAAGACTTCATGAAATTTTGAAAAATGTTATAGATGATGAAAGTGAAGAAAAATTACAAAAGTTAAACAAAGAGTTAGAAGAGATAAGGCAGTATCATATGAATGGCTTGCTCTTACGGTCAAATTTTAATTGGATTGAAAATGGCGAAAAACCCTCAAAATATTTCCTTAGCTTGGAAAAAAGAAAATAATCAATGGTCATGGTAATGTTATTACAGATCAAGATTTAATTTTAAAGGAAACCGCAAAATTTAATTAAACCTTATTTACTAGTAGAGATTATAAACAAATACAAATAGATTTAAATGAATTGTTTATGGATGAGGATGTTCCCAAATTATCTAACACAGAAAGTGAGCAATTAGAAGGAAAAATAACAAAACAAGAACTGATCAATTAAAATTATTAAAAAACAATAAAACGCCTGGTTCAGATGGCTTTACTGCTGAATTCTATAAATTGTTTTGGATAGATTTATCTGATTGTTTACTGCGTTCATTAAATTATGGTAATGAACAAGGTTTTCTATCACAAACACAAAGACAGGGATTAATTACTCTACTACCAAAAGGGGAAAAACCAAGAAAATATTTTAAAAATTGGGGCCCTATTACTTTGTTGAATGTAAGCTATAAACTCCTCTCTGCATGCATAGCACAGGAAACTAAAAAAAATCTTGATTACTTAATTCATAACAACCAAAAAGGTTTTATGTCTGGTAGATTTATTGGGGAAAATACAAGAATAATTTATGATTTACTACATTATACAGAACAAAATAACATTCCTGGATTGATGGTATTGACTGACTTTGAAAAAAACTTTTGACTCAGTTTCTTGGGGTTTTATGGATTAAAATTTACAATTTTTTTAATTTTGGTAATTGCATTAGAAAATGGTTTAAAGTTCTAAACAGTGAAACAAACACATGTATTATTTAAATTGGCATTTCATCACAACATTTAAGAATTACACGAGGACGTCGACGGGGGGGACCCATTTTCAACATACATTTTTTAATTATGTGTAGAAATTTTGGGACTGATGATACGAAAAGAAATAATATTAAAGGAATAGCTATTGGTAATTAAGAAATAAAAATACTTCAATATGCAGATGCTTTACTATAACTTGGCTCTGAACAATCAATTAACCTCCTTGACCAATTTGCAAAATATTCTTGCTTAAAACCAAATACCAACCTTGAAGAAATAATAGATCTTAATTTTAAAGAAAAGATAGCAAAATTATCAAAAAATATAAAATCTTGGTCAAAGAGAAATATTTCTACTTTAGGTAAAATAATAGTTGTCAAGTCAATTTTAATACCTAAATTAACCCATCTTTTCATTAGTTAACCCTCACCAAGTCAACGTATAATAAAAACTCTAGAACAAATGCTATATAAATTCATATGGGGTAGCAAAATTGATAGAGTTTCTAGACAAAAAATGGTACAATCATATAGAAATGTGGGATGTAAAATGATACATTTGAATGCTTTTATCAAATGTTTAAAATTGACCTGGTTCCGAAGATTATTGGAAACAAATAGTACTGCATGGAAAGATATATTGCTAGAGAACAATTTTAAAGAATCTTGTCTTCATTTTGGTAGTGTTTATTTCAAACGTTATATGCAAAATTGTGGAAATATTTTTTGGAAGGAATTATATGGCATTTTACAAGAATTCATGCATATTGTATCAAAGTCTTGTGGTAATAATTTTATGTCTCTTACCCTTGTGTTACAATACAAATATTCTTATTGATAGGAAGACAGTTTATTTAGATGTATGGAACAAAAAAAGGAATCTGACTAGTTAATGATCTTTTTGATGAGAATGGAAATATGAATATAAACATTTTTGTGAAATTTATGAGTTGTCTCCCTTGATAACAGAATTTTATGGGGTAAGAAATTCAGTCTTAAAATTATTTGAAAAACATAGCTTTAAAAGAAATAAAACTAAATTACTATACCCATATATTCCTCAGTACATTTCTATTTTTTTATCAAAGGAAAAAGGCACAGAGGGTATATATGACTTATTCATAGATCAGTGTAACTTTAAACCAAACTCTGAATTTAAATGGGAAAATAATCTGAATTTTAATGGTTCTGAATTATGGTGGGAAAATGCTTATTATTTTACAGTACAATTTATATCAGATGTTAAGCTTAGATGGTTACAATTCCGTATTATTCATAGAATTATTGTCACTAATCAGTATCTTTTTAATACTGGATGAAAAGATTCGCAGTTATGTCAATTGTCACATACTACCTGAAATTATTATACACCTATATCGGGAATGTGATAAAGTAAAGCACTTTTGGGATAGTATAGAAACATGGATTATTTTATATACAAACAACATAGAAAAGTTTATTGCTGAAAGAACTGTCTTTTTTGGCATTCATGATAAATCAGCTTATGTACTTAACTTAATTTTGTGTTTAGGCAAAAATCACATCTACAGACAAAGGTTAAATAGTAGTGTGCCATTGGTCGATACTTTTAAAAAAGAAATCCAAGACTATTTTGCTAAAGAGAAATGTATATCTTTCAGTGATAAAAACTACAAAAACAACTTTAATCTAAGATGGTCAAACTTCCAGAATTTAGTAATAGATAGTCAATGAGTAAATGTACATCGGTTTGATGTTAATATGTCAAGATGATGTACTTGTGTATTAAGTGTTGAAGTGTTTTGGGTTGTGTGTGTTATCGTTGTTGGTTGCTATATATATATTTCTAATGACAGTCAGATAAAGACAAATTTTAAGAAAAAATGTTCTAAGGTTCACCATTATACACCATTATAACACATTAGTTTATACATGGCTTATATTCTATATCTACCTGTACTGACTGGTCTTTGGTGTGTGTGTGTGTGTGTGTGTGTGTGTGTGTGTGTGTGTGTGTGTGTGTTGGTATGATTGTAGTAAGTGAGTTGGTTTGGCATATGATTTTCCTTGATATGGCTCAGAATTTTGTATTTATTTTGAAAAAAAAAATTAAAAAAAAAGAATAAAAAAAAAAAGATCAAGGTCATAACTGCATAAGAGAACTTAAAAAATTTATTATCTTAAAAACTATTAATTTTTTGTATAGGCATGTATATTAAAATATTGAAGGTTTTGATAGTCATTTTGCAGTTATTTTGATTTATTCGAGGTCATACCTTCAAAGGTCAAGGTCAAGGTCAGAGATGCATAAGACGGCTTAAATATCTTGAGCACTTTTATCTTATTATATAAGCATGTATATTGGAATATTGTCGGTATTGACATAACAACCAATTTGATATAGGTTCAATGTTATAGATTCAAATGTCGAGGTCATGGGTGCATAAAACATCTTAAACTTAATTTTCTTGAAAACTATTTTTTTTTGTAAAGGCATGTATATGAGTATATTGTATATATGATATGAGGATCATTTGTATATATTATTCAAGGTCATAGGTTCAAAGGTCAAGGTCATAGCTGCATTCCGATACTGAAATGGTTAATGCTTTGGAAAAAATTCATTGTACTTTAGTTACTACACGCATATAGCCTACTTATAGATGAACTGTTACTTGATTTTTCTGATTATGTATTGTGGCAGTTATAAACTTTAACAAAATTAAAGTTTCTGCTATAAATACATTGTTTATTGCTCTTTGCAAACAATTTTGGACATATCCTAAGGTTATCGTTAAAGTTCATTGGTCTCTTGTTTTTTATTTAAAACGCGCCACAAAAGTTTTACTAGTAGTCAATCATCCCGATAAAACATTTATACCGCTGTATAGATTGTTGTTTGTACACACGTTTTTGATTGAAAATTATCCACTTCTTTTGAATTAAACAGCGTTTAGAAAAGTTTCAATATTCATTATTATTTTTCTATTATTTCTTAAAATAACCATAATAAAAATTACATCTGTACCGCGGCTTAATTATATTGTTGGAAAAATTCAATGTGGACATGTATGTTGAGGATTTGAACATGTTTTTAGACATCAATGTAATAAAAAACATTAGCAAATAACTTATCTAATTTTGTATCTTTTTATCATAGTTAATATTTTATCAATGGGCCTTTTTGTTTTTATGTTTTTTTTTTTTTTTTATAAATGACCTCTTTTCTCGGTCGAGAACAATCCCGAAGACAATAAACGTCTAATATATGTATATAGAACTGTACATGTGACTTAATGTTCTTTAATATCCGTGGTTGTCTTACGCCACATGTCCATATGTTGTCATTTACAAATGTTTGAAAAATATTTATACATTCGTTAAGAGCTAGGTGTTTTTTAGTCAGCAGTTTGTCGATGTTAGATGCATAGAAAAAAATTTTAATCGATCGCGATCGTGTGTCATGCCACTAGAAATCGCTTGGTCGTCAATTAATCTTGGTTGATTTTGTTACTTGTCATGATAATTTATAAAGTGTTCCGGCTGTTAATGTTACATATTACTTATCATAACGCAAAAAAAATGAAGTATAACGGAATTGATCAATAATAATGATATTATAATAATTTTCGAAATACAGCTGATTTCTGTGGTTTAAAAAGATTGTTATAGTAAAATTGAATTGAATTATAAGGGCAATTAAACAGGATTTGTGTTATATCCGTAAAAAAAGATAATTACAAAATTACAAAGTGTAAAAACGTGAATTGAGGTAGAACAAACTAGTAGACTTTGAATATATGAATATAGAATTGATTTTTTTTTTATTTCTGTTAAATTATTGTCCCATTCTGCCATGTCTGAATGTAAGTTTTCTCGATTTTTTTTCCCAAAAGTTTTTAAATCTCAATCAAATGAACTATCGGTACCTGTCTGTTAATAAAACACTTTATTACGGTAACTTGTACGGATAGAGAATAAAAGACACTGTCGAAAACGTCTATAAAAGAAGACTAAATGTAGGCTGTCGCGAGCGAAAACTTTTAGAAATAGGTGATGCAGCCTAGGGGTATATTTAGCACAATATTTTCTGCTAGGAGTGAAACATATTGAATAATATTCATCTTTCCTCATAATCCAGACATTTAGATAAAATAGGTCATGTAATTCAATAAGTTAATCATTACATTATATTGATGATGGATTCTTTGGTCTTATTATCTATATATTACATTATTTCAAAATTAATACAGAAAGCAAATTATTTCAGTGTGTACTGATAGCTTTAGTTAATTTAGTGTTTTAAATAAATTGCATAGCACATTTCATTTTTAAATTCTGAATTTAAAAATTAACGACAAAGAAAAATCTAAGTATCTCAATAAGATTTACTTCTATAAGTATACAGAAACATATACGTGAGGTTTCTGTAGTAATGGTGGTTTACACTTCTCTGAATAATTAAGTTTTAGTCAAAGGTCTTATTGATAATAGAATTTTGTTTCTTTTTTTTTTCTTTAATGGATACGTTTTATAGTTGTAATAATTGTAACTATTATGACTTGTTGATGAAAGAATCTTGTTGTGTAGATTGCAAACGAGTTTCGGTTACAAATATGATTTAATTTACAGAAAAAGATTAAATTATGTTTAAAATTATCGATATTAACATTTTTTCATATATATATATATATATATATATATATATATATATATATATATATATATATATATATATATATATATATATATATATATATTTATATATATATATGAAAAATTGTTCATATGAGTTAGTTAGAACATATTTTAATCGATTGTAAATTAAAAATTGCCATAAAACTTTTTTTGTAAATTAACTAATATTTGTAACCGAAAACTCATTTGCAATCTATAGGACAAGATTCTTTCAAAAATTCATAATAGTGATATAGTGATATATATATATATATATATATATATATATATATATATATATATATATATATATATATATATATATATATATATATAGGGTCATGTTTAAAGCTAGTTGGTATATGCATACATGTCTCTAATTCTATTTAAGCATGTCATTTGGTAGAATATTGGCTATGTATTATACTTTTTGCAATGTGTGTCTATTCTTTAAAAGATCCAAATTATACAAAAACAACACAAAAAGAAAAACATTCTTCATTTTTTAACAAGTGGTTATATTACAGTTTGTAAATTTAAAGTATTATATTAAACCTTGTCGAGAAAATGGAACATTTATTATAATGAATGCACTTTGAATGAATAACTTTACAGAAGTGATCAACGAGACAGAGATTCATTATCTAGTGATTTTCCGTGGCAGCATTTAGATACAAGACTTCACTTTGAGATTTGAGATTTAGACTTTCATTGTTTATATTCTGAAATGGATCGAAGTCTGCAAGATCAAGGGACAGTTGCACAAAAATGATTAAATTAAATCATCAGTTAAGGATTAACGACTCGTTAAAGTCTAACCAAATGGTTGATTAATCAGTTGATTAAAAGTTGTTGTTCAAAACATTTTAACACATTGATTAATTAACTACTGATTGAAAAGTTTAATCACTGAGTAACAAAAAATACTCATTATCAACCATTTTTATAGTCTTTTCCAAGATGGCAGCCTCCACACCTCCACTTCAGAAAAGGCAAAGAAAAACCACCTTTTCACAAGGTAAAATAAATACTTTTAGTGATGAGGTAAGTTGTAATTTGGAGTTATTAAACTCCAAATTTACTAATATTCTTACAAATAAAAAAGACATTAGAGGTATTGAGGCAAATAACTGAGAAAATAAATGCTGTTGGCAACGCAGAAAGGACAATGGAGGAGGTCAGAAAAAAAATGGAGAAATATGTGTCGTTAGGCTAAATCAAAGTTTGTGGAACATAAAAGGCAACAAGAAGCCACAGGTGGCGGTCCACAACCTACTCCACTGTCTCAGTCTGATGTACACATTTTAGATTTGTATACAAACAGTGCCAGTTTCCATGATATAAGTGGTGGGATAGAGGTTGGTCTACCAACTGTTGGATATATGAACAAAAATAAGAACGTAGAACCTGCCGATTGTTTACATATTAATAACCTTGACCCTAGTCTCGAGTTTTGCCTACCTATATTTCGAGATTCTTTTGAATAAAACTTCTTTCCAGGTAAAATGGCTCCATAAACATGAAATGTTATTCTCCAAAAATGAAGTACTGTTCATATCGCGGACTGTCAATTGCGTTAAAAGTTGCATTCTTCTAAAATGAAGAGCTAGAATAGTGACGACAACCTACCTAAGTGATCATATACGGCTTTGACATTGATACTGTGATAACCCTTTCCATTCACAAAAGATGGTTTATCATCCGTCGGTGTTATAATTCTAACATGTGCACCATCAACTGCACCGATAACGTGTGGAAACCCCCGATTCCCGTAAAACCCCTGCATGATGGTGTTTTTCTCTCTATCAGTTACTGGCCATTTTATTTTATTTCCTCCTAGCTTAACCAAAGCATCAGAAATATTGGTTGCTGCTCTTGAAACTGTGCTTTTATCGAACCATAAATTTCAAATTAAATTGGGAAGGAAAAAAGTTATGGCCTGGTGTGTTTGAGCAGAGATGTATAGCTTGATTTATAGGTAGTAATATTATATTATATCAAATATAAATCCCTGATTCGAGCATATGAATTGAAGTCACACCCTAAACAATATATCATAGTGTGTGGAGTTGAAGGGCAAAAGTAGCTTAAATTGTCATAGTTTATTCTTTTCAAATTTATATATCAGGAGTGAAATACATGTTTATACTTTTATATAAAATTGACATATATTTGACTCTCGTTTATTCTGTAAAATTCCAAAGAGGACAATTTAAACCTAACATTATCATGGAGTCATGTGTATTTTGTCAAAGTTTTGTGACATGAGAAGGGTTTAATTTTTTTCATTTTTAATTTATTTCTTTTCACTTACCCATTGTGTCTCCAATGACTAGGAGAAAGATGCCAATGGCATGAAAGCGAAGAGCAAGTAGAACTTGCTCTTCTTCAGTTAGAGCCCTACTTCTTTTTGTACTGTTTTCCACGTTCAAAAAGGTAATCACCTCTATGCCTTCTTTGCCGAACCTAAACCGTCTTCTTTGTTCTTCATCCGAACATACTGAATACTGTTGCCTAAATTCTCGTTTTTTCTGATTTGTTGATTATTTGACAATGTCATTCTCAAATAAGCCGCCATTTAGAATTTGCTTATAATCAATGATTAAATTTTTAATCATGCTTCAGAGGTTGATTAAAAAATTATTCATTTTCACGAGTCGTTAAAGCCAATTATGTTTTGAGCAACAGGATAACCAATTAACGAGTTCTTAAATTTAATCATCTTTTGTGCAACTGGCCCAAGATTAGTATAGAATCTACTTATTTTAGTTAAATTTTATTTAAATCAAAATTTAATTTTAAACTAAGGTTTGTTCCCTCATGCAAAGCATTAATGGCTGGATTTGAATTTATATAATTTTGAAACTTTAGATTCATTATTTTCAACTGTTTGGCTTATATATTTTTATGTATCAAACTTTCGGTCTCAGTGTCACTGATGAGGAATTATTTTCCGAAATGTGCACATCTGGCACAGCAAAATTTAACTGGTATTTGTATTATATATTTACCTTTAATTGTTTATTTTATAAATATCGTTTATCAGTTACAGGAAAATGTCTTGTCTTATAACTTTACTACAAGAGTTTATAATGGTCATTATAGATACTAAAATATGCGATAAAGATGTAAAATCGAGTTTATCTCATCTTATAGCGTACGTTCATGCGTCCGTAAATTTAGATCATTGAGCCAATGAGATAAAATTGCATATTGTGGTCCTTGGTTTGGTTAAGACTATTAATTGTTATTAATCTGTCTGCTACATACACAGTGGCTGCCGTTACTGTGAATAGCAATAACCAATGAATGACGGTTATTGGATTAATTTTGTGTCACTTATGAGAAATGATTTTCCGAAATGTGCAAATATGGCACATCATAATTTAACAGGTATTTCTGTTATATATTTACTACTTCTGAGCGGATATCGCTGCTGGTAAACTAAAACTCTCAGGGTTTTCATACCTCAGTAGGCAGTACTTTGTGCTGTCAGAAAATTTACTATGTAGCTAAATGTTCGGTCTATTTAATTTTGAACTTTATTTAAATTCAAGGATTGTTCCCTCATGCAAAGTACAAGCACTCATTAGCTGGATTTGGATGCATATAATTTTTGAACTTTAGATTCATTAATTTTCAACTGTTTTTATCTATCAAACTCGGTCCCTAGTGTCACCGGTGAAGAATGCGTAATATAGAATATTATGTTTTAAATAAAAAACAATAAAATGATGTGTCTCTATTGATGTTAAACCCTCTTTCAAAAATGAATTTAGAATTTATCATTTTAGTTTTCCGAATAATTTATTTTATACATTAAACGATGCACAAGTTTGAGGAAAATTGGATTAGTGCTCAATATGCATGTTTAAAAATGTATATTGTCAACACTTTTGCTCATCCTGCTTTTATGCACTTTATCAAACTCATTTTTGTTCTATTCCAGGAAACACATCACAGAAGAAAGATATTGCGAATGGCCCCCCTCTCTTAGTAAGTGAAGAGGTTTGAAAAAGATTTTAAGTCTGAATAAATATTACCTATAAAGTATATAGCAAAGAGATGTAAACATTATTGAATGTCATTGTGTACATTCATAAATATTCGTTAACTTTAAAAACCTATGCAAATAAAACGAATATAAATTGAAGGTCATAGGGTTGAAAAATTAAATTATTTTCAATAGGGCCATTTAAAAAATATAAGGTGACCGTCGTTATGACTAATAGCTGCAACATAAAAATGCAATTTCAATATACTTATTTACCTGAAAGTCTAAATAAAGACCATTTGGATCGGGATTGATTACAAATATTACGATTGAATAATACAATTCATTTGAAAAAAAATCCAATAATTAATGTAATGCCAGATGGGTTGTTTACCCATCCATTTTACGTATACCATAAAAACAGAAGTCTAAATAGTCGAATTTATAACATTTTCTGTTATCAACGTTAAATACTCGATTGCAAAAAGGCATTTTTCAATGTTTTTGATATATGCGAATGAATTTCATTATTGGTAAAGTTTCAATAATAGAATGTACAATTTTTTTTATTTTTTATATGAAAGAAAGAACAAGAACAAACGACGAAATGTTAAAGTGATTTGAGGTAAATTTATTATGAGATTTTGGATTACAGTTATTATTTTTATTGCAATAAAATGTTAGGTACATTTCGAGGATAAATTAAAATAAATGCAATTGTTTACATTGTCATTTGATAGAACCTTAATCAAATGAAGCAAAGAATGCAAAATCGTGACACACTCTGACTGCATGTGCCAGCTTTGTAATCTATAAATATGTAAATAAAAACTAATAATAAGTCTAGTACATGCTGATGTAAAAAGTCGATATCTAATACTTTTTATGAAATGTGTCTTAGTGATATGTCAAATTTAGATCATATATCATTTTTATTGATTTGTATTGTGGCTTCATTAATAGTTTCAACTTTGATTTTTATGTCCTTAATAATGATCATATTGTATTTTTTATTCCTTCTGAACTTTAAGACAACGTTTAAAGCTTTTATCACAAAGAAAAGAAGGGGCAAGAGAACTCTTACCGATACCTCATTCGACAGTTCGGTGTTATTTAAACTCATTAAACTGGATTTACTGGGTAGGAGTCAAGTAGTTCGTTTTTTTAAGATTTAAACAAATTTAATCCACAATTTCAGATGCAAAGCCTTTAAACAATGAAAAACCTGTTTGTCTGAATATCCATACCTTTATATAAATGGCAAATTTTGGCATATTTTAACATAAAAATGGATATCATATAGAGGTTCATTTATTACTGTAGGTTCATGAACATTGGATATAGTATGTATATATGCATATATCGTATAATTGGTGCAATACGTTTCATCAAATTAATTTATAAAAATTTTGTCACTTTAACAGAATAATTCATTGATTACCCATCGTTATCTGTTAAAGTATTAATTATATTACGATATAAATATAAATTGATGTGACTTTTAGGTTAAATGAAATGAAATGGTTTTCGCCATCTCTAAAATCGGTTAATTTTAGATCGTAACTGTAATCTCATTGTTAACAGGATCTTCAAAATCCTCTGAAATATATTGATATTCTTACTAAAATGTTTTGTTTTCTTTTTCTTTCATTTTGATCTTATTTTCTGTTTATTATTTATATTTTTTCAATGCATACTGAGCTATACAACATTTTTCTTTTATTAAAGGAGCTTAGTATAATTTTTTTAGTTTAATTTTTGTCAAATATTAAGTTTAATTTGATTCAAAACATGTATTTATTTTACTTTCAGATGTTCTTATAAATACTGTTTATCAGTTACATGAAAATGTCTTATCTTATAACTTTACTTCAGAAGTATTTAATGGTTATTATAGATACCAAAATATGCCATGAAAATTGATTGTATTCCTCTGTAAAAATCATGTAAATGTTTTGGATACTGTACAAATTGTATGGCTTAAATGATGTAATTTTAATTTTGTATTTATTATTCACTGTTTTAATGGCCTTACAAATGTAGGTTCACTGTACTCAAACCATATATTTACTTTTGTAATTCAACTTGGTAATATGTCGGTAATCAGTGCTTTAGATTGCCACAAGTCTGTGTTTCAATTGAAGCTGTAGATCTGTTTACATTGTAGCTATTTTTTCTTGTTGCTTGTTTTTTTTAACAAATCATTTCTTCACCCTTACAATCGGGTATTGTAAAAATCGAATTTATACCTTTAGTGTTCAAGAACAATATTGCAAAATGTTTTTTTTAATTAAGCCTTTTCACGTGTTGCATTTAAATCTTATGTACTTAATCAGTCGACATTAAATTATTTTTAATAACAATAATTTGATATCAAGTTAAAAACAACCATAAGTTCTGTGTTCAACTTGATGCTTTTAATAAACATGTGTAATGTTTTTGCCTCCTCCCCTTCTTATTTTTATGACCTATTCCTCAAAATACCATCGTTAGTTAAAATTGTTATTTTGATTAATGTTTGAAGGCTCTAATTAAATAAACAAATTCTAATCAAACAAAAACTAATTATTTATGAAAAATGTTAGAACTTTTGTTTTCTAGTTGAAGTTGTAGATTTTAAGACTTACTATAAGTAATATAAAAAAACGTTGTTTGAAAAAACTTCAATATAGACATTGTTTCTTATAACAAACCAGATAAATTATAGTTTTACGTATAGTTGTATGAAAACTTAAACACTAAAAGACTTGAATGAAATCGAAAATTCCTGTTGTGTAAAATGCAACTATTCCTTACTCACTGTCACAGATTAAACATAAAACAAAACTTTTTTGTTTTATCTCCAATATTTCAACTTAACTGTAGACGTGTTTTACTTTTTACCTTACTGTACACTTTTTTGTAGCTTGATTATTTTTTAATATATATTTAACCAGTAAATAATCTGGACTTGTAATTGTTGCAATTATGAAAGGGTTTACTATGAGTGTTAAAATATTCAAAAATATTTTCACATAGTTGTATATCTTTTTTATTAATTGTTTTGCAATAGCAGCATTTGTGTTTCATTTTGATTTATTTCTATTTGCTTTTACTTCTCATTAAAAGCTCACCCGAATATAGACAGCTACGATTTTGGTATAATGAAGCGTGGTAGCATGTGAGCGTAAAATTGTTTCTTTTCCTCTGAAAATACTGGACCTATTTGAACCAAATGTTGTGTGGAAGGTCGCTAGATGGTGCATTTTAAAGTTTGCGCAAATCAACTTCCTGTGGCATCCAAGATAGCCGCATTTACTTTAAATAGCAAAAAGTAATAATTGGCAGATGCATGCATATTTTCTTAACCGATTTAGTTCAAAATTGATATGTAGAAAGCAGATGTATAGTAAATAAATATATTAAACGGGTTTTTCCGTTACACATATATTATTAGCTAGAAATTAGTGGAAAATGGAAAAAGGCTGCAAGTGATAACTAATTGTTTGAAAAAATTGTCCTCTGAAATTACAGAGCCAAAGAGAACCATATTATTTTGAGGGAAAGTCCCCAGGTGGAGTTCCCAGGTGGAGTTGTTTCAAGTCTGTACAAATCAAAATCTTGCGGCATCCAAGATTGCCGTCGTTGCTCTTAAGAGCAAAATGTGCTAAATGGCCATAACAGGTTTAATAAACAACCGATTTAGTTCAAATTTGATATATAGATATTAGATATATAGGTATTTAACAAATAAAATGGGATTTAACATCATAGTTACAATTAGTTCGTACTTAGTGGAATCTCCAAAAACGGCTTTCAATAGCTAATTTTTTTTTAAAAATCCTCTTCGCTAAAAGGAACCATATTTGGTTTGGAAGGTCACTAGGTGAAGTACTTTAGTTAAAATAAATCACTTTTTTGCGACATCAAAGATGGCCTTCGTAGATCTTAATAGCGAAATGAGCTTAATGGCTATTACAGGTTCAATTATCATCCAATTTATAGCCATTTAAGATATATAATGGGATTTTACAGCACATTTTAATTAGCTCGTAATTATTGGAATATTGAAAAAGCATGTATATCTTTGAAAATCTTTTCTAAAACTACTGAGCAATACTGAACCATATATTTTTGAAAGTCACGTGGAGTAAATTCAAGTTTCTTGTGACATCTAAGATAACCACCGTTGCTCTAAAGAGCAAAAAATACTAAATGGCCATTGAAAATCTAATTATCAACCAATTTAGTCAAATTTGGTTTATAAAGAGTAGAGATTTAGCCATTTAACTTATTAAACGGGATTTTCTGTCATATAGTTCTTAATTTCGGGATATGCAAATAAGCATTTATAGCTCATTTTTTAAGAATCCCCTTCGCTAAAACTACTGAGCCAAACGGAACAATATTTATTGTGGAAGGTCACTAGGTGAAGTAGTTTAAAGTTTTTAGAAATTAACTTCTTCCGACATCAAAGATAGTCGCCGTTGCTCTAAACAGCAAAAAGTGCTAAATGGCCGTTACTTAACAACCGATTTATTCAAATTTGATATAACGAATGTTGATAGGTAGCCATTTAAAATATGTAGCAGGCTTTTTCTTCAATTTATAATTAGACTTTTATTAGAGGAATATGCAAACAAGCTGCAATGAATTGTTGATTTTTGAAAATCTTCTACTCTGAAAAATCTGGACCAAATAGAACTATAAGGTGTGGAAGGTCTCTAGGTGGAGTAGTTAAAATTTATAAAAGTTGACATCCAAGATGACCACGGTTGGTATAAAATGAGATGCAACTTGTCTTCCAGTTGAGCGATAGAGGCCCATGGGTCCTCTTGTTTGAAATACAATATTTTTGTTATTTGATATTAAATGACAACATAAAACATGCTTTTTGCATGGATGATTTTAATTGATATAGAAATATAACTTTTAACCTCTCCTTTCATTCTATTTTTCTGTCTGGATTGATTTGTGAAAACACCCGTTTCACAAAGCAGTTCAAATAAAGTAAAATCTTAATAAGAATAATTATTTGATTCTAAAACTATTTTGCTCTCTAGTTTAAAATTATTTTACTTGGTCATAAGAAACATGCTTTTTAACTCGAATAGCTTTTATAGTTACAACCTAATGTAAATGCATAACATAAAAATAAATGCTAGAATGCTTTTTTAATTTTGTGTTTTATTCAAAGTCAATAGAGTAGACCTTGATGACTTTAACTAAACGAAACTTTGCTGATGAAGTTTCCTTTTAGGGATGTTCGAGTTCAAAATTGAAAAATGACGTTGCTATATAAAAATAAAGCTTAAGATATCCTGTAACTAGACAGCTATAACAAATAAAACTATTTTTATCAAGGACAAAATTTTTATTCTAGCCGACAATTCGACATTTAGAGCAATGTACTACAAAGTGAATCGTTCTAAATATGTCGATGGTTTTTCTCCGGGGTTTGTGGTTTCCTCAACCATTACTGAATTGACCGCTTATTCAGCGAACCTTGAACGTCAACAACGAAAGTGAGGCTTGGTACTCCGCGATTGATGATTGATATCATTTCTAACTATCGAATAAAAACAATTTAAACTCAAACCAGGAAGTGTAACCAGGTGCTTTGGATAGGTTAGCATCTCCTGTGTAGCTTCGTCAAATGTAAAATCGAACATGGAACTATAGATAGTCAAAGTCATCTTTGTCGACTGGAACACTTTTTGGTAGAATCACTGATGATAATTAAGTAGTACATTTAGAGAAACCTGCTTTATGTTTTTACACAGGCAAGTTTTTCAGGGTCTTCCCGCTACCTCTACCATCAGAAACAGACTGTATAATAAAGAAAATAAGTGAAAAATATATACATTAAAATTAACATAACTTCGCTACAGGTTCCAAGAATTTACCTTTTTGAAATAAATATATAAACTTCAATGACTCTGTCGGACCTCCTTCGCAAAAGATATAAAACATTAAGATAACGTAAAAATTTGGATGTTCTATTTTGGACTAAGACATCATAAACCCATTCCATTGTTAAAGAAACCTTTAGATTGTAAAACGCATTCATCAATGATTAAATATTTATAATACAAAATTGACTGTTTTCTTAAATATATAAGCAACTCATAACTCTTCTCTACCTTCCTAAATTAGTTTTTTATTTCAATACATAGCATAAAGTAGCATTTAAGTCTTTCATCTTACTAGTTGGAAGACTTATTGCTTTTCCTTCGTTTTAAGGTTTTCCTTTTTTTTGCACCTGGTGACTATTTGTCCCCGAGATTTCTCATAGTCACACCATTTAATTTCAATAATTTTATTTTCAGGATGGGTTTTTGTACTATTGTTGTTGAGGTGTTTTTACAACCACCGGGAATGAATGGTGGAGGGGCATGAAGGCTGGATTTAATAAGAAAAACATCAATCTTTTTATATAAACCAAGTTGTGTACTGTTGTAAAAACATATATATCTGTATTCATCTTTTACAGATGCATTAATTCATATATTTTTTCCAGGGGTAACAATTATTGGATGTGCCAAGTGAGACTTTGTCATAAATTATTACCATCAAGATCCTTACCCCTTAAATATATATTTTTGGTTTCGCATAATAAAATGAAAAGATGATACTTATGAAAGACACCTTAGGTCATTCCAAACTGTTCGGTGGGGCTGCATAGTGATATGTACATGTTTGAATTTTAAATGATTGTGATCCCATCCCCAAACTATATATGTTCTGTTTTCTTATGTAAATTTGAACAAAGGGATAATATATAATGACTTAAGGTCATTCCCAAGCGTAGGGTGGGTCTGGATGTCTGCATATACATGTATAACTTTTAAATAGTTACCTTTCCTGCCGCTTTACTGTATAGTATCTGAGTCATAATAGACATTTAAAAGAGTGTTTAAAAAACCAAGAAAGTTTTCCGGGGTTTGTAGGACAAGAATTCTTAACCCTTCCTCTCAATTTGGTTAAAGGCGAGAACCATCACCCCCAAAACGCACTTAATTGAATTCCTCAAGGAAGTGCTTATCAAGGAACTGAAAACAATTTCATTAGAACCATAACCCGCTTTTCATAGGTATAATTTCTTTGACCCCTGGTTAATTATCCATTACATATTTACCTTTTGCGATAATACAGTCGTCATACCTCAATCACAAGTTTGGTTACACCCCTCACAGATCTTGACAACTTGTTATCAATCACAGTTGAATAATTGAATAATTATGTATCAGGTCATTGAAACGGTCATAGTTGTTTTAACAACAAACCACTAAACATGAGTTTTGAAGAATGAAAACCAGTGTTTACTTAACTCGCATAGGAAATGTGTCGTAGTTTCAGGCGTTGATTTATAATGATACAAAAATAATAATTAGCAGCTTTTGAGAGATCTTAATTTTTGGTGTGTAAAAATAAATTTTTCGAGAGTTCATTAAAAGTTGAAAATTTTTATTATTGACTGGTTCCCTTGTTCATATGACTTGTGCGGATGTCGAACTTAATGGCTTAGTGGTAGTTATCAGCCTCAGGAGGTTATGGGTTCAAACCTCGTCCAAGTCATACATGTATTTGTCTTAAAATTGAGATATTACTTGCTTGCCTAGTGCTCTTTTAGTAGGATATATTATTAACTGTTTCTCCGTGTGTCAGAATAATGAATACAATACATGTATTTAATAGTTAAATCGCTGGAGCGATGAAATTGAACTTTTAGAGAGAACATTTAGATCTGGAAAACAGCCACAATTTTTAACTTATATTAATTGTCAGTTCTGAGATGATGGTGGAAACTGGACTTCCTTGGGAAAACCATCGACTTTTGCAAGGCAAACTATTAAACTATCATAAATGAGATCTTCTTCAAAGGGATTGAAATATAGGCTGTATTGGAGGAACAGTGATCAAAAGTATAGACATGTAGTTTAGAGCACTTAATACAGGAATGTGGAGGTTTAACTGATATATTGTAATACATTTTAAAATATTTTTATTAGTATTATTGATTTTTTCTAATGTATTGATGGTTGTTACTGTTTTGGGGCTTAGTCGTAGGGGGTCTTCCTCAAGAGCAATGATCATCTGGGTGGCTTAGTTTGAGAGTGTCTGCCTCGAAAGCGGAAAGTCATCACTGACCGGGTCATTAATATGACTTTAAAATTTAAGATATTGATTTATTTCTAGGTGCTCGTAATTAGGAGGATGGAGTATTGACTTGTTCAACCAGTGCCAGGACAATCAACTGGCGGAGTGGTATGCTTGTCTGTGGCATACTGACTGGGCGAGCTAGCATTTTACCAAAATCTCGCCCTGAGTGTGTTCTAGTACATGACAGACCACACTTAACACGCTAACATCACAAATATAACTAAATGGTACTTAGATTAATTAATAGAAATTAATAACCTTCTTCTTGTAACGAATAGCTAAAATTGCTGATTGGAACAACATTACAACAACATCACGGTATTTAATGGTTGTATTAAGCATGCTTAATGAGCTAGAAAATCAACAAAGTCTCTTTTAGTGCGCACAAATATCAGACAGACAAAACAAAACACTATCAAACATGCATAATCTATTCTTTGAATATTCCTATGTGACTAATAAAACTTAAAAAAACTGCAAAATTGCTAAAACGATGTTAACAACAAAATAATCAACAAATTAATCTTGTAGTGTGAAGATAGGTGAAAAAGTGGGGGTCGTAGAAGACTTTAGTTATTGTTCTTGCCCCAATTACAATTCTAGTAATTATAAAGTCTTCCACCTTACTAGACACCAACTCCTCATATAATAAAGATTTATAAAGGGTTTTATACATTCAACTGGTAAGAATATAGGTTTTACATGGTTTTATGACTTGGAGCTTTCGATAAAGTTTTAGAAAAAATTGTTCCGTTTCCGGTTTTTATTATTTTTTTGGATCTGATTTTTATCCGCATAATTTCTCTAGGACATATTTTTCAATCTCGTTTAAACTTTAAGGCGAGTTTCTATATCATTAAAGTGCTCTACGGTATTAAAATTAAGATTTAATGGGGTATTGGCAGTAAGGCGGAGTATTTAAAACAAATATCATCAATGTTTTCATAAAGATGTAGATTTATTCTTTAAAACTATATACAATGTATATTAACTTTGTAATTAGCATTTCAGAGCGTATGAAATAATATAATTTTTTTTCACTCTGGGATGGAGTTGAGATTTGTTTTGAATTTTAAACATTTGACATCACAACCCCTAAACTATGCATTGCATGGTTTATATTGAAACAATAAAAGATTGATACTTATGAAATACAACTAAGATCATACCCCACTGTATGGTGGTGTTGGATGGTGCTATGCACATATGCATGTATACCTTATAATTGGTTGAGATCCCTACACATAAACTATGTTTTTCTAGTTCCTTATGATAAGTTGAAAAGAGGAACACTTATTAAAAAATCTTTGGTCAGTCCTTATTATGGAGTAGGACTGGGTGGTGCTTTGTACAACTTTGAAATAAATCGAATACTTACCACTTAACTTTATATTTTACTGGTTAATTGATAATGTTTTTTTGAATAGAGTAATAGGAAAAATCTTAGGGAGCTTTACTCGTACACGAAAGAAGGGTAAAGGAAGGTTGAGACACAATTTTTACTCTCAATATCAGTTAATGCCAAGAACCACCATCCCTTAAGCATACTTGATTTTATTCCTTAAGGCAAGGATTTAAGTCCTAATCAAAGAATTAAAAACAATTTCAGTAGCATAAATACATCCTTATCATAGGTTTAATTGTTTTAATCTCATGTTCAATTATCCATCATATATGTAGCTTGTGACTACATCACAGTTCAAAGATTGCTTGCTATCAATCAAAATTAACCATTGAAAATGCAATAGGTGATTGTAACTGCCAAATTTGTTTTAGCAAAAAAATTACAAGACATGAGTTAGGTTGCAAAGATTTGCTTACAATCAAATAATTTTACCAAGCTCACAATAGGAAATGAATCCTGGTTTTAAACTGTGACTTAGTGTGATATTTCAATAACACTTAATTAGCAGCTGTTTTGAAAGATTTCATTAATTCATTAGACATTAATACTGAGATATTGCTTTCTCGTGTCGCTCGGTATCAGGAAGAAAGATTATGACAGATTCATCTCGTGTCAGGAAAATGGACGTACGTAGTTGTATGCTTGTCTGCTGCAAGCTGAGGAAGCACCTCTAGTTTTTATATCTTCTTCGGATTGTACTATTATAATAGGGCAGACAAAATGATACATTCTCATATAAAATCAACACAGGTATTTATGTTAAACTTATACAAAATATATTTCTTGATAGTTCCTAAGTAAATAATAAAACTACAATAAAAAAAATAAAAAATAAAAAAATTAAAAAAAATAAACAAACAAACAAATTTCCGATGTGGTGTTATCAACAACATAATCAACGAAGTCATCCTGTGGTTTGAAGGTGAATTTAAAATGTTGGGGTGGTGGAAGACTTAGTTATTTTGCTTGTAACAATGACAATCTTATTTATACTACTAACATTTTAAAGTAAAAACTTTACAAACTGGCAAATTTATCTATACACGTGAACTTCCATCAAGGAAGTGAGGACGGGTTCTCCGGAAGGATAAGCACCTCTATCTAGCTACATCCGTCACGTGCAAGTCAATTTTGAGAATGAAAGGAACAAGAAACTATGGTAAGTCAAATATATCCTGTATAAGTTTGGATACAATGACTCCATAGTTATCATTGATTCTGTGCTGACGGCGATAAAACTTTTTAAGGGCCTCGATTAGCCTATTGTTGCAATATTCTTGGGCCAAAAATTAAATTGTAAGCAGTTTGTTTCGTTGTAGAAAGTCCCCGTAGTTGGAAAAAGTTTTACTATAACGAATTAACTGTAAAACACCATACTTAGGAAAAGCAGGGATATAACTGCAAAGAAACGGAAAGATGACAATAGAAAACTTAAAGTCATCACGTTTGTTGTATGCAAAAATGAGCAATCAATATATTAAATCTTTTTTTTAAAAAAAATCCTTTTATTCTTCAAAAATTACATACCTTTACACAAATGTGTGAGTATTCTATACATGCATTTATAATTGTAGAGTGGAAGTTACTATGTACAATATAACATATGATTACAAGTAATATTCATTAATCTATATATTACATACAAGTAGTAAGAATAGCAATATACCAAAAGCAATATTATATAGAAGCAATTTACATATTACAATAAATTATCTCACATGGTAAGTTTTTTTACTCTGTGTGTGTGTGTGTATGGTTGTATGTGTTTCTCACATATAAAATTATCAATCTATTATTTAAATATTTCTCAGTAAACAAGAGGCACATGGGCCTCAACGCTCACCTGAGGAAATGTCCAAAAACTTGCAAAGAGCATAATTAAAAAAAAACTTTACAAAATAATTCCTCAAGAATGGAAATCCGGCAATAATTAATCAGAAACATCAAGGTACATTTCATTTATATATATAGCTCATATGCATGATTTAAATAGTACAATGAATAATTTCCAAATCATTAACCATATGGTTATGCAGTTATGATTTTGACCATTGAACATATGAACTTGAACCTTACATCAAAATCGTTGTAATATCAATACCTACAATATTGTAATATACATGCTTGTACAAAAAGGTAATGGTTTTCAAGATAATTCACAATTTCAGTACACTTATGCACCTATGACCTTTCAACATGTAACCTTGAACCATACATCAAAATGATTGTAAAATAAATACCTACAATATTCTAATATACATGCCGATACAAAAAGTTAAGTTTTCAAGATAAATCACAATTTTAGTACACTTATGCTGCTTTGACCTTGACCTTTGAACGTATGACCTTGAACAATATATCAAAATGATCGTCATTTCAATACTTAAAAATTGTTATTCATCCCTATACAAAAGTTAATAGTTTTCAAGATAATTATTAATTTTTGTCCTCTTCTACAGCTATGACCTTGACCTTTCAACATATGATCATATATCAAAATGATTGTCATATCAATCCCTGCAATATTCTAATATACATGCCTTTACAAAGAGTGTATAGTTTTCAAGCTTATGCACAATGTTGGTATTTATAAGCCAAAATAACATTTCAGATGCAACAACTTCCCATTTGATTATTCTGTAGTTACAAAATTTGGTACCTTGTTAGATTTTGCCATGTTGAACATTATTACAATGTTTTAAATTCATATATCTTTAAATATTTGAAAGAAAATTGCCAAAACTGTATATATCACAAAAAGGTCATGACCTTGTTTTGTGATCTTGGTCCTGTTTTTAAGGTAATTTTAGGAAAACAATATAACAATTTACGGAATAATTTTCATTAAACGCAAAAATGCGTAACCAATTTTTCGACCAAATTTTACAAAATGAACAAACCATAGACGTAAGACCCTCAAGATTCCAAAAAAATCACATCATATTTTTTTCTCCCAACATCGGTTTTGAAAAACATTTTTTAAAGATTTTTGTACACTTAGGTCAGCTTGACCTAGTTTTGGTAGCTATGGCAACGGCACGAAGATATCTGAATTGCACTGACACAGACATACTTTTGAGAAGTGAAAAATGTGTGTTAACGACGCACATACGCACATACACACTGCGCTTGCCATAAGCTTACATAAACTTTGGTCAGATAAGCTTATAATAAAACTACTTAATAAAAAACATTCTACATTTATAATTATATTTTACATTTTAAATATTTTTTCATATCATCAAATGTAGTAAAGGTAATCAGCGGAAATAAGGAATCAATATAATAAATCTTGAAAACACATATAATGATTTTAATGTTAAACATATACTAGGGCTATTTGATATGTAATGCGTTTTGTACCACAGCGCAATAACACTATGCACAATATCGTTGACGATGATACGTTTGAATAGCTCTAGCCAATACCTTTCGAACAGTAAAATCACGTGACTTCAGACCCCCGTTATACTTGTAGTCAGTAGTTGAATACTATTACAAAAATCATTTGAAACGTGTTGAGAATATTGAAGAAATTAGAGTGATGACAGATATACGATTCTTGGTACTGCCAAAGCTGTTTGCATATTGCTATCAAGGATGCATTACATTTTGAAGCCTTTTTTGAAAATACAAAAGCTTTCAGCCAGATTGATCCCGCTTATAGACAGATGACTAAAACGTGTACGAGTATAGGCCGCTAAGAAATTGCTGAAAATATTTCCCAAATTCAATCAAAAATATTTGACATTTTTACTTGTGGCGAAACAGGAATTCACTATTTCAAACCAGAGAGAAAAAATTGGAATCAAAACATGGTTAACTAAACATGGTAGAAGAACTGTTCTTATCAAAAAAGCATAAGTACAAAGATGGTTCTTTAATGCACATTCTTCTTATATGATGGCATAGCCTTACAAATTTCGGTATCGAAGGGCAAAAGTGATACACGTGGATATTACTGAGTTGTTTTTCCAAAACGCCAAGAAATATAATCTTAAACGACGCTATGTCAGGATTTAAGCGTGTTCATCTACTTCATGATAATGTTCCTTCACATACAACTGAGCTTGTAAAGAGTTTACCGTCTTGCCACACCCACATACATCCATATGTAACCCCATGCTACTTTTTCCTATTTCCAAAACTTAAAAGTTCTTATCTGGTCATCGATACAGGTCCCAACAAACACTTGGCTCAGCCACCAGCCAGTGCCTAAGAGGTGTGCCTGAATTAGCGTGCAGTCATGCATTTCAGACATAGATTTAGAGATTAAATTATGTATTTCCAACTCCGGACAATACTTTGAAGGGATGTAATGTTTATTTCACTGTTTGAGTTGTATGATTTTGAGGAATCGCATAATACACATTACATACAAAACAACTCTCAATTATTTCTAGATATCTTTGCAAGTAGTTACTAGATTGCAATTTCAATTTTTCATTTTTGTGCGAAACCGTCTAAGTCGACACACTCTGAGAGAGACATATAAAACTTGAAATGACTTTCTTACGGAGGTTGCTGAGACACATGCACAGGCTATTGAAAATGACTGTGTAAATTCTAATGTTAGTGTATTTAATGTTAAATCAAAACGTTCAAACTTTGTAACACCAGATACCCTCACGACACGTGGTCGCAATCTAGGTCGCACTCACAGAGGCAGCGCTCGTGGTCGCAGTCGTAGCATTTTTTGCGGTCGCGAAAACCCGAATGACAGTTGTCGGAGTTAATAATCCAAATCGTGACATATGCCCAGCCAAGGATAAGACTTGTTTTCACTGCAAAAACGTGACCATTTTAGTAAAGTTTGCATGAAACGTGAGTCGGTCAAGGAAATCACCATGTAGGCACAGAACCTGTGAACTGTTCTGGCGACGACGAATATTTTTTTAATTTGGTGTAGTCCACCGTGTTAATTTTCTCGGTAGTTTCAGTCAAAGTTAACTGCTTGAATGCAACTTACTTGTTGATACCGGCGCTTCGGTAAATATATTGGACGAGGTAACTCACCGTAAAATTGACTCTACGGCAATTAAGTACCCCGAAAAACCGCATCTTGTACCGTATGGTGGTGTTCATAAGATAGATGTTTTAGGCGTTTGCGAATTACGCGTCGAAACCGCAGAAGAGTCATGTATACATAACTTTTGCATTGTCAAAGGAAATCACGGCGGTTTAATAGGTTTTTCTACAAGCGTTGATCGCGATGAAGTTAGAATTGTACGAAATATATACGCATCTAGCTTTTGTGACAGAAACGAAGCATTGTTTTACGGAATCGGTAAATATAAAGGCAAACCAGAGAAATTACACATCGATCGCTCGGTAAAGCCAATATCACAACGGCACTGAAGAACACCGTTCCATCTTTGACCGAAAGTTGAGGCTAATATTAATAAAGTTCTCCAGCAGTATATTATCGAAAAAAACTGACGGCACGTCTACACCGTTGGCCCTTCGTTTTGTTACGCCCCCGAAAAAGGACCCAAGTCAAATTCGTTTGTGTATCAATATGTGCGAGGCTAATAAAGCAATTGTCAGGGAATGGCATTTAATGCCTATCTTAATTAATAAGCGATGATCTTAATGGTTGAACATGCTTCAGAAAGTTGGATCTCCGCACAGGCTGTCACAAACTTCCATTAAGTGGGGAAAGTCGTAATATAACAACGTTGAGTGCACACATGGGTTGTTCCGATACAAACTCTTTAACTTCGAAATAAGTTCGGCTTTCGAAATTTTTCAAGACACTGTTAAATGCTTTATCCTCGACGTGTCAGTCTCAAAGAATCTGTTCGATGACATAATTGTTTTTGGAAAAACGCAAGCTCGATTCAACATTTAAAGCTTTAGCAGCTAATAGCTTAACGCTTAATCGCAGCAAGTGCGAATTTAACACGCAAAGGGTAAATTTCTTCGGACTAGTATTCAGCAGTCAAGGCGTTTCAACGAATACGCGCCCGCCTAACCGAAAAAACTTCAAAGTTTTTCTCGTACTGTTTATATCAGTTTATGCTACGGTTTCGGAATGATGAATGATGTGGAGTATAACCAGACGGAAGAACAGAAATCTTCTTTTTAATCGAAGTTGACAAGTGATACCGTCATGTCTTATTATAAAGCGGATCGAAATAAGCGTCGATGCGAGTGAGGTAGGGTTAGGCGCGATTCTAGCACAAGGCTCGAAGGTTGTTGCGTATGTTAGAAGAGCGCTCACTCCGGTAGAATCTTAGTACAATCAAACAGAACGAGAAGCGCTAGCCGTGGTATGGGCGTGCGAGCTTTTCGACATGTTCGTGGAGCCAAACACTTCCATGTGATTACCGATTACAAACCGTTGGAAAAGATATGGTCAAAACTTAAACCACCTCTTCGGATCGAACGATGGGGTTTGCGATTGCAACCTTACAAACTGACAGTAAAATATCGCCATGGACTTGATAACCCTGCGAATTACATGTCAAGACACCCCATACCGACTGAAGTTCATAACACGAATTACGCGTAGCGGAACAATACGTAAATTTAATTACAATGGAGGCATGTTCAAAAGCAATTAGTCTTGATGACGTTAAGCTCGCAACCAGTCGCGACAAGTTCATCATGAAAACTATTGAATAAGTTCGCAAAGGCCGTTGGTTTGAAGTCAAAATCATAACGAAACCAGATATCGACATACTTGAGTTACTGACCTTAAGAAAAATCAGCGATGAATTATCAGTCCATAGCGACAACGTCTTTCTACGAGACCACAGAATTTTATTGCCTCGTGAGTTACGCGAAAAGCTATTACACTCGCACACGAAGGGAATCAAGGCATAACGCGGACGAAATCTTTCGTAGATTAAAAGTATGGTTCCCAGAATTCAATGATCGAGTTGAGGATGCGATTCGAGGTTGCTTTGCTTGTCAGTCAGTAACCGAAAACCAAAGTCATAACCAGATCAAGAAATTCGATGACTTTGTCTAAGATGGATCTATTAATTAGTGCATTTTTGACTTTAGTTATTTTAATTTTTGTAACATTTGTTTAGTTGCATTTTATTTCAGGGCTGTTCAGAAATCAACTGTTAAAAAAAAATTATTTCTCATGGCGCTTTGGGTATGCTTTTAATGCATAGCATTTATTATTTTATTATTTTAATAGCTAATATAGTTTATAAATTTTCATTTCTCTAAATATATGGAAGGATGTTATATCCGGATTCATATCCGATTTGTGGATTTTGCAATACATGTAACTTTACAGCCATCTTTTTCATAAATGTCTATAAAGTGCTAGACAAAAATCTAGATAAGTCAGAATCTATCTTGACCATCAGCAACGTCCACTACAGTGCTAGTCAAGATTTTAGTCAATAGTTGTCAACGACTGGCTCTATTAAAATGATTATCAATCTTAAAAGTGGAGCTAAGTACAAGGGTTTATACTGGCTAATTTAAAAATTATGCAAGTCTCTTATATTTACATTTCGCTGTTCGTGTTTTTCATTTCATCCGAAGCCTTTTCTTTGCTTTTTCTTGCACTTGGAGCTATCAAAAAGTAAAAGTAACAGATCTTCAGTATTTTAGAAGTTATTGAACTTATGGTAAATTGGTTCCTTAAAATGTTGTTTAAATATATAACACAAATACCAGTGAAATTTTGATGTGCCAGATGTGCACATTACGGAAATTCATTCCTTATCAGTGATACTAAGACTGAAAAGTTTGATAGATAAAAAACATAAGCAAAACAGTTGAAAATTAATTAATCTAAAGTTCCAAAATTATGTAAATCCAAATCCAGCTAAGGAATGCTTTTCATGAAGGAACAAACCTTAGTTTTAAATAAATTTCAAAATTTAAGACGGCTGATAATTTGGCTAAATGGTACATTTTCTGACAGCACAAAGTACTACCTACGGAGTTATGGATACTCTCGGATAATCAAAGTAAATAATACCGCTAACTATTTATCTTTCAATACAGGTTTAACGAAAAGACTAAAACTCTGAATTAGAATTTAATCAAGAAAAACTACTACTTTAATTTGTACAGTCCGATTTCTTTAATGTTTAACTGTATTTTAGCCTCCTGTTCGGATATTCATTTTTCGCATCAAATTGCATTTACTGTTAATACATTACTTTTATTTATGGTATTCTTGATTTAATATTTTAAATTTGTCTTTATTCGACATTTTTGAATTCTTCTGTTATATATTCCGGAATTATTGACCTTACACTTTTTTTTAACTATGATGTACAAACCCTCCATTTGTATGTAGCCTTCGTCTTCTAGATATTGCTTATTTTCAATACTTCCAGTTGATTTTGTATATAATCTTTAATAAGAAAAAAACATGTATATTTTTTCCAAATAAAAATGTTTAAAGGGGAAATGTAACAAAAATATCGAAGAAATTCTAAACTAAATAATATGAACAAAAGACAATACAATATGAATAGATACCTTTTGCCAAATATAAAACGATCGTTATTTAACACAAGTAAAAAATAACATTGATCACTTCTTTAGAGAGAAAAGGTGTAAATCCAGTTTATAATCAATTTGTCATTTAATACGTTTTAAAAAGTATGTTGCTGATGATATTTTCTAGGCGAATATGTTGTGAAACTTTGCAAAAGACTTGATTATTAAATGTATCTGTGTATATGCATATTTCTCCAAAGACTACAGCAACGTTAATGAAATAAATATAGTTCAGTTTCGTATCGTTAACAGTAAGTAACATATTGATATAAGTGATGCAATAACTAGGAACTTACACTGAATTAAATCTTGGATCAAATACGTTGATATTATATAAAGAGTTATATTTCTAATTGTACATTAGGCTGATTTGCATCGACAAATGTCGCCAAAATAATAATTTTCAAAAAATCCTCATATGTCTTGGTGGTCTAATATCATTTAGTTTTTTAAAACGTTAATATTAAAAACATACCGTTTGCAAAAATTCGGAATATTTTGTCCTAAAATTATACAATAAGCATATTATAAATAACATATACATGTATAAAACATTTTTTTGTTTTTTTTTTTCTTTTATTTTTCACTGAAAAAATGAATATTATACTGAAAGTAAAAAAGCTGTGTTTGGGAAAACAGAACGATGATAACATAGAACCGTTTACTTAAATGTATTTGTGAAAAATACCACCACTGTACTCTTGAAATGAGGTTAAAGGTTAAGACCCATGGGTATAAAACATGAAAAAGATGAATAGTTTAAAACATCACTTTTCTATAGTGACATGTTTCTCGTAGTATAAGGTATTCGTTTATGATGCTTCAAAATTGACTTTTATAAAATCAATTGAGATTTGAGAATATTACTTTCTAAAATAACGAAATGTATAATCAATATTTTTTGTTTCATTTTTATAAAAAATAATATAAGAAGATACTGAAATTTTAGTTATATATTGTCTTGTTATAAAATGTCATCAATGTTTCAAAGAAGAAATCTTATTCGTTTAATTTTCCAAGTACATGATGTTATATGTCTTTAATAAATCCTGCTGAATACATAATTCAGTTATAGTTAACAATATGTAAATCATTGATCAAATTTTTGTTATTTGCTGTTTGATAATTAACTATCTTTGTCCCACATCGTTTTCATGATTTTGCCTGCTTGTGCCAGTTTTGAAGTACTATTAAGATATCAAAAAGATCGTTAAAGTTAAACAATGAGAAATAAGACAAAACAAGAAAAAAAAAAGAAACATGTATGTATTTAACATCATCATACAAAAGACAAGTTAAAATCTTATAGTTAAAACATTGAATATTTGTATTTGTTTAAAAGTACCTTTCATAATCAAATTACCATCAGCATCTTTATCAGCTCCAGAAACATAATTTCCAGTTGAGTCCGGTTCGTTTGGATCTTCTCTTATCATATATATAACGGAGAGAAAATAAATAAATTGTCTATAAAATTTAAAAACTGTTTAAGATACAAAAATAAATAACATTTATTAGAATGTATGAATGTCAAACATAAGTTTCAAAAAAATACAATTGACAAATTTATAACGTACACTAGAATTTTTATATGTTATGTGGTATTTTATTTTTTACCTTATCATTTTATTATTGATGTTTTATGATTGTTAATTGGTTTTATTGTATTTACATACCTAATGCAAATAGCTGGACTATCATGTTCTAAAAATAAATGTTATAGATAAAAAATTATAATGATGTCCAATAGTTATGTTCCTATTGATTTTATGCATTAAAAATATTAAGCAAAATAACACAAGATATCAGAGAACTATAGTGGATATAAGTTGAATAACATACAACAGCAACATTTGAATCTATAATGTATTTAAACTTGCGACTGATGTAATGTAAATTTGTTTAAATTTGTTTATGAACACTTTTTCAACGTCTTTAAACAAGTAGCCCACAAAATTTATCATTGAAAGAAAAAGAAAGACGAGGAATAAGAATTCTTATTGATTAAAGGTAAGTATGTATTGAATTGAGTTTGACAAAGGGTATTAAATTGATAAAAGATTAATATCTATTGTAATTAATTTTGCAAAGGGGATTAAAATCGTTTTTTTTAAATTCATTTAATAATTCATCTTTTCCACGTACCTTTCATATTAAGATATCCATCCTCATCCATGTCCATTCCAGACGCGGAACTATTAGTTGAACCTTGTTCATTTGAATTTGCCCTTTTAATTTTTTAAAACAAAATAAGAGTAAGCTGAGCAGTTCCTCAGTTAAAGTTGAAAAATGTATTCATTTTATGCTTTATAACTTAGACATATATAGAATCGACAGAGAAGTAAATACGCATTGAAAGCAGTCAAATTTTTTCAAATTGTTGAATATACCCTATCCTGTTATTTTTTTTAACAAAAATGTTTGTCAGAAAGTTGTGTTCTGTTAATCATAATTTCGTTAAAATCCTTTGTTTCAACAATATGTTTCTCTATTTTATACAAACCAAATTTAATTTAAATTGAATTTTTAACACATCTAATATATCGACGATCAAGCAGAAATTACTTTTTTCATTTAGTATGTAGAATCTATAAAACTTAAAACTTCATAAGCATTTGTCTGCGGTTTAACAAATAACATTATTGTTTTGAAAATCACATTTAAGGATGAACTTTAAATATCAATTTTAAAGATTAAACATGCAGTTTTAAAATAAAAATCTATGAACCTTGCGAGATCTCGAGGATTCGTCAATCCTACAATAAACACAAAATGTAAAATCAATAATGTTTATAATTTTAGAATTAAACAGGTATAAATGTACATCCGGAACGTATAAACATACTAATTTACCATAACATTATGTTATATATAACACAAATATTTTTTATGAAGTATTTAAAATCCTACATATGGTCGTGTCAACAGAAACGATAACAGCAAAACTGTTACAGTCGTCGAATTTCAGGCCCTGATATCAACGATTTATAATTTATTTATTTAACTTACCTCTTCTTTCGTTAATATCATCATACGCAGATATTTCTACATTAACCGACAGATCTTCATAGGGTCTATAAATTCAATAATAAAATGTAAGAGAAATCAATAACTTGACAAATCTGTTAAATTTTGTTTTCATTTCAACATTACCACATCTGAGCACATATTTGATGAAATATTAAAGAATAATCATTAATTCTCCTGTAAAAAGGCATATTCAATTTTAACTTTCAATTCAATGTTTTTCTTGGCACTTGTTTTGGAACATTAACAAATTATCCCGATAATTCAATTGCTTTCTTGAAGAAAACCACATTTGCTAAATATGAGCCATCATAGATTTTACCACTTGAAAACTTTGAATTAATACAAAGGGGAAAAATGGGAAAAATTCATACATTTACTATACATTTTGTAACAATAGAGGTTTTTTCCTTAGATGTTTAAAACATTCCTACTTATTAGGTACAAATGTTCGAACTAGAACCGTTCCCTATATAGACATCACTTTAATTAAAATTTGCTCTTCAAACAAAAAAAAAATTTGGTTAAAAAAAGAGAAAACTTTAAAAAAATTGTTTATTCATGTAAACAAAAGAAGGCTCAATAGTTAAATATTGTATGGATCCAAAAAAAAAAAAAAAAAAAAAAAAAAAAAAAAAAAAAATATGTTTTCGAATAGCATTATTGAATACTTACCGCAAAGCCGCGAGTTCTAAAATGTAAATAAACCGATAAAGCAAAATTAACAAATAGTTTATTGTTAAATTTCTTTTTTTTATGTAAGTCTGCGAAGATTAAAGCCTTAATGTACACTAAAAATAAAGTTGAATGTAACCTATTCTTACCCTATCTATGTTCGTTATATTGATCCTGATAGTTTTTGTTATTTTTCTATAGTTTATAATTTATAATTCAAAAAATAATAAACTCTTTCTGCTAATAAAAATGGGAGAAGGGAGCGACTGGACGCTTGAAAATAAAACTGATCAAATAATTTTAAAATACGTATTATTGAAAATTTCAAAGAGGTAGATGTTACAATTTACACATAATCAAACTGTACAAAATCAAAAAAAAATTAACCATTTGATTCATTTTATTGTTTTAATGTCTTTTCTTGCATTAACGTCTACATTTTACAAAAATATCATTAAATGAATTCGGATTCGACTTACCAACCTCTCGTACACGATTCACATAGACGTTCTGAATGCCTGAGTCAGATAGCTCACTCCTACTACAAGAAATGCAAATAAATTATTCAATCAAAAATCTTTAAAATATACACGAGTAATTTGACATGCAACGACATTATTTTAACTATTAACGATTTTATTCTAATTCAGAATAACAACAATTAAAACATTAGTTGGCAACGAATTCTAATATTACTGATAAAATTCAAAACAAAATTTCGCGATACAATGTTGTATATTATGCATATAAAGATAATTTTCTATTTTCAAATAAGATTTAAAAAACGAAATATTACCGTCTCTCCTCAGCTATATTGTCTACAATAAAAAGTTTGTATTGATATAAATTAATATTTACTAAATGTAAAAATTTGATCGTAATATTCGGAAAAGTATTTTAGTCTTGTTAGGCACCTAGCAGTTGTCACGCAGACTCAGTACTTTTTAACCGCTTTCTTCTTCACATTGTTGCTGCAGCAAACCGATTTATATGCAATGTGAGATATCAGTCGAAAACGAATGATGAAGACAGAATAGCAGATTAGTAAATTCGTGAGGGAAAACAAAGTTATGTTTAAAACAGACCTATGCATGATTTTTATACAAATATATGTTAGAAACACATATCGTTTATTGTTTGTTTGGAATCTAATTTAGAAGAAAAACCTACTCAAATATCTTGTTACTGATTTTACTTTATGTTTCAGTTAATATTAAGAAAAAACCCTCTGATTTTTCTACTCTTTTCACAACTATTCCTTATTCCAGTCTGACAAAAGGCATTAAAATCTCCCACTTGTCATTCGTTTACTATTAGTTTTCAACATAAGTAAAAATTATGAAGTAGTTGTATTTAACTTTATACTTGGAATATTTGACGTCCAATAGTTCCGTGTTCGTCTTTTGTTTAAATTTTGAATTTGCACATGGTTTGAGAAGCTAGCTGAACAAAAGTGCTTACCCTTTCAACACATCCGTCCTACTTCTCTGGTGGAAGTTCACATGTCAACTGAATTTGTTAGCTTTCCAAGTTTTTACTTTGCTTTCTGTATTTTGATTAAGGTACCGACAGGTATGTTTGTGTTTCATTACCTTAAAACTGTGTAAGTTAATTTAAATAAACTTAAATGAAGAAGCAAATTTCAAAAGTCATACCCTATAGCAAATAAATAAATACTAGTAAGTAAGTAAATAAATCAAGGAATAAATAAGTAATTTTTTAATAAAATTAAAATATTATGATAATAAATAAAACACAGACATACCAGTCCATTTCCTAATCACGACCCCCCCCCCTCAAAAAATAAAAACATTGAAAACTGGCAAATTTAATTATACACATAAATTCATCAAGGATGTGAGGCCGGGTGCCTCAGAAGGGTAAGCGCCCCCTGTCTAGCCAGCTACACCCGTCAAGTGCTAAGTCAATTTTGAAAATGAAAGAAACAAGGAACTATGGTAAGTCAAATATATCTAGTTTAAGTCTGGATACAGTGACTTCATACTTATCAACAAAATTGTGATGGCGGCCATAAAACTTTTAAGGGCCATGATTAGCCCAGGCTTGCAGTATAAAATAAATATAAAAATCCAAAAGCAGACAGAAGAAAGATATACCTATTGCGCTTTTTCGTTTCCTCATGCATATTTTACACATGACAAGAATGTAAATTGGAAGGACAAAACACAGTATTGGCAGCAAAACTACTAAGTAGACATTCACTCGCACTACTTTATGGTCTACAAAACAAAATACATAAGATAAAAACAAATAATCCGATAGAAATAAATACAAATAAATTTGCTTTTCTTCTGGATGTTAAAGTTGATTAACATAGCATGATACAATAAACACCCAACTATTCGATAATTAATGGAGAAAATAGCCAAAGTAAAAAGTTGCTATGATAAATATATGGTGCATATTTATCTATATTAAACTATTCCTCATTAGTGACACAAAAGGTGCCGAAAAATTTGAATCAAAGTTCCAAAATTATATGAATCCCTACAACAGACAATATACACATTGAACTGATTCATTTTGAAAAAAATAATGATTTTCTACCGAGGAGTTTTTTCTAATTTCTTTTCTGTTTGGCAAACAGTCCGAAAGCACTGTTACCAATCATCACGTAAGTGCGAAACAGACCTCAGGTTTGTCAGTTACTTCCCTTTTAACAGTGTCAGAAGATTGTCAGTTTGCTTGCCATTTGTTAGCACGCTTCTAATTACCTCAACCATACTAGTCAGACCGATTCGATAAAAATAAAACATCAGAACGCTAAAAACAATGGCTCCTCTCCACCTGTTTTGAGTTTGCAACTTAAACGTTTGTCTAACTTGAGGTCAAAAATTAGATCACTGTTCTATCTACATCGCAAATTATCAAGTACTATGCTTTTATGTAATTGGTAGTAGTCACATTTATACTGCGTTTGGGATTTGGGATTTTAATGGTACTCGTTTAATCTAGCTTGATAAGCTCAACCCTGACTTCTTATTTAGACAGACTTTTTTTAAAATCTTAGACTCACATTTAATACCTTTATCTAGTAAGAGTCAAGTGACACATTACTCTTATATTTTGTAAACACTTTTTATGGAATCATGTATTTAATCAGAACATAAGCAAATTAGTGTTTTACCTTGAATATATATTTGTCTTGATGCGTGTCCGAGACAATTCCATATATCGATTCTATAGTGTCCAGTTCTGCCGGTGTATGTTCTATTAAGCAATAATAGTGACCTGAATCGAAATGCTCCATCAACTTTATTAACAACGAGAAAAGAAGAAGTAATATCCTCATCTTTATTTTCGTTCTCTGCTAGAAAGGTCCATTTAAATTTTGGAGCAGGATAGGCTTCATACAAAACTTCAAAAACAGTAGCTGTAGTAATCTGATCTTTTAAGTTTTCTTTTGGTATTAAAATGGTTGGTTTGCCTAATTTTTGAAGAAAAGTTTTACAATTAGTTTTCGTAAATTGTTTTATGTATTTGTATTGAATTTATTAAATCCAATGACAAAAGAAGTTATATGATACGCTTATTACATACTCATGCCAACGCGATTTTATGACAACCAAAGTAACATGTAAATCAAAGGTTTGGACTTGAAATTCATAGGACCGTGTTATATCTTATAATAAAATTTAATTATTTTCTGTTAAATCACATTAATTTTACATCTGTAAGTACAACAAATACCGTTAACTTTTTACTATGAACAAAAAATTAAACAGACAATTAAAGGAATTTGCTTTGTCTATCAGATTGCAAAATTATTTACATACAGTACAGGCCTGTCGAAAGTTAAACACTTTAGTGCCGAATTAGTGCCGACTCGGCAGCTCGTCTCGGCCCCTCGGCAGTTAAATCTCGGCCAACAGCTCGGCACCTATTCGGCAGCTACTGTCCATTGCTCGGCTGATTTTCGGCAACTTTTTGACTGTTCGGTACTTTTTCGGCTGCTCGGCACCTTTTTGTGGCCGCTCGGCTGCTCGGCACTTTTTCGGCCACTCGACCCCTTGATCGTTATCTAGAAAACATTAGTTCATTAAACATGCCTGCAGTTACGCGTATATCGCAATATTTTAGAGAGAAAATTGTGAGATTATCTAACTCTGGAATAAGTCAAAGAGAGATCAGTAGGAAAATTAATAGAGAAGAAAATATTTATATAACAGTGTCAGTGAACAATTTTCTGCAGCGATTTAGACGACTTTTTTCTAAATCAGAAGTTTCATGGCAGGTGTTGGGGTCTGGACGATCTCGGAGACAATGTGTCTAAATAAAACTCCGATTGGTCGACATTCTTTTGTCATGGTACTGAGAAGGTTTTGAATTTCGTGTATTGAAGTCAGGTATTTGATGATGTCAGCGGATTAACAGATTAGGATTATGACACCTAATGTTTACCTGTATAGGTACATTTAATGACTAAATTAAAACTGCGATGGCAGAGGTCCAGTTTTTTGTTTTAAAATCCCGTTCCATAATGGAATAAAAAAATTTATTCCATTCTGGGAGGAAAACATCTCATATCTATTTTTCCGTCGTCAATATATTTAATGGTATTTATTTATTTTTTATTATTTTTTTTATTTATTGATTTTTTTTATTTCTATTATTATTATTTTTAAATTTATTATTATAATTACTATTTAATTTATTTAATTTCCCCTTATATTCCTTATCATTAACGAATGATATATTTTATCATTATTATTACTATTATTATTATTATTATTATTATTATTATTATTATTATTATTATTATTATTATTATTATATACAATTAATCTCTCTCAGATGTAAAATGGCTGAAAAAAATTACTTATATATCTTTTCCACCATCCGTTTATTAAATGGTTTTATTTATTTATTTTATTTTATTTTATTTTATTTTATTTTATTTATTTTATTTTATTTTATTTTATTTTATTTTATTTTATTTTATTTTATTTATTTTATTTTATTTTATTTTATTTATTTATTTTTTTTAATTTTTTTTTTATTTTTATTTTATTTTATTTTATTTAATTTAATTTTTTTTTATTTGTTTATAATCATTATTTTTTTAAAAACTTATTATTGTTATCTTTTAAAGTCTTTATCATTACCGATTGGTATATTTTTTTTATTTTAAATATACAGTTAAACATTAATCTCTTAGATGTTAATTGTTAGACCACTCGTTAACTAGTGGCCGAGACTCGGCTACTGAGAGGCCAAATGAACTGCCGAGTCGTAGACAGTTCAAAGTGCCGAAGAGCCGAATGAGTTACCGAGACTCGGCTACCGAGTGGCCGAGCTATGGACAGTTCCAGTTGCCGAGGGGCCGAGAGTTGACAACTTTTCCGCCTCTAGCTGTCCACAGCTCGGCCCCTCGGCAGCCGAGTCTCGGCTCCTTTTCGTCAGCTCATTGTTAAACTTTTGACAGGCCTGTACTGTATCTTATTTTGCTTTAACAAATAATTTCTGCAGAGACAGCGTTTTGGTTATTTGTTTTTGATGTTGTTTTAAAAAAAGTTGTATCATTAGTACCATCGAGATTATCCATGTGATATAAAAGATTAAGGTGTCCAGGTTTGGTTAAATTGGATTGGTTGATAGTAAAATGTTAACTTGATATATACAATACTTATTACTGTTTTATCCCTGCAATTTTACATTTTACTTGAAAATCGTGATGTCATATATACTGTTGCAATTGATGATATTATTAATAAAAGTCCGACACATATGCTTGAAAGTCCCTATAATATTGTTTGTTTAAAAATTTACGTCGTGTGTTGAAACGTATATGAATATAACAACGCTAGAAAAACATGCGTTAATTCAGGTAGTATCTGAAATGTGTCATATAACTGAAAGTATTTGTGACATCATTTACTCTTCGTACTTCAAAAACTGATGCGCCGTCAAGGCATAAGCGTTCGTCGTGTTTAATCTTAAGTCGTCTGAGAAAATAATATTAAAAGGTTTGGAAACCTTCGAATGTTTGCGTACAAAATACGAAAACATTAGGGTAACTGCGAGTTAGAGCACCGAGTTCAGGTATACAGATTAAGCTAAGTAGATGCGATTTTTTTAAAAAAAAAGAATTATCGATTCCAAAAATACACTGTAAAATTATTGTAATTTTGAGGAACATGAACGAATATTTAAATAAATAATCTGCGGTAGTGCGGTATCATTAAACATACACATCTAATAAGCATTTATTAAGAGTTTTATACAGCGTCGTGTCAAATATTTATATTTTTGTTATGAAATATCCTAAAACAAGATTTTAATTAATATAAAAAAACATTTATCATTGAAAGTGCTACGGAAACAATCAGTCACGTGCTTCTTTATAAATTCATAAACCCAAAATAAACTGTCAAATACAAGGAAGGTTTTATTATCAAAATTTGATTTAGGATGGAGATGATGAGGAAAATAATGATGATGATATTATTATTATTATTTTTATTATTTTAGAGGGACTGTTGAACGTTAAAGTATATATGACTATTTTTAATGTGTAAACTATAATAGGGAATTTTTTAAACCTTGATCTACTTTTCATGTTTTCCGCTTCCATACCTAATTATTGTGTATGTTTGTATGCGTTACAAGTTAAAACTTTGGGCAAGTACACTAGAAACAGCATAAGTGTTCTCAATTTGGAAATCACGCAGGTCTCAATAATGTTCTTCTCTAAAACGTCATATAGCGTTTAACCAGGTTTCTCGCAATGGTGCTAGATTTAGTTTCTTATAAAGACTTTCTATGCAAGTTCAAATTATCACAAGAATGTTTAAATATCTTTCTTAAATTAAATATTTTATCTTATTTATTCGTTTCTTTTTTTTTTGGTACTGTTTTGCAGTTACCATACGGATCACTTCGGACAAGCTTAGTCAAAATTAATAATTTTAAAAGATTATTTTACTGTTGAAAATAATATTGTAATTTGTAGTTTAATCATTTAAAACAAAAACAGTAAAAAAAATCAATAAATATGCCTGCATTATTTACAATCAATTATGTTTTTAAATAAGTTTTTCAACGTCTCTTTGTTTAGTACTTTTCAAAAATGGAAAACGGTTAAAAAATCAGAACCCGTATTATAACTGGATTTTGAGTTTTTAAAGAGATTTAACTAAAACATTTTTGTGAAATTAACTTGAATTCTGCGATTTTCAAAATATATCTCTAAAAGAAAAATTAACGTGGAAGTTTTTCCTTAACCGCTGATTTAGATATTTGAGAAGTGACAAGATTTCCGTTTTTTTAATTTGAAGATCCAAATGTCATGAATATAAAATTCTAGCCACATTATCCTTTAAATTGTATAGTTTGCCTGTAATTATGCAAATAAGATGAGTTATCGACGGAATTCCGTCTCATCATTCATTATATAAATAGCTTTACATGGGGAGAGAACTTTGCAAAAATAACTATTTTAAATGTAAGTGTAGGGCAGTTAATATTTTGACACATGATTCAGGACATTGATCTAGCGATATACAAAAAAATGACAAAAAAAAAAAAAAAAAAAAAAAAAAAAAAAAAAAAAAAAAAAAATTAAAAAAAAGGAATATTCGATGACGATTTTATGTCTTCCAGTCAGATGCTACCTTGAAACGTTAGAGAAACTCGTGATGCTTTTTTAACAATATTTAAACAAAGACAAACTCCATGTGGCAACTAGTAAAATAATTCAAGTTTAGGATCACGTTGCATCAATTTTTAAATCTTCATGGTAACTTTTCCATACTCCTGTACATATGCTAGTTTCTTGCCAATATTTAAGGCATCAAATTTTATTGCAATTAATGCACATTTAATTTGAATCAAGTAGACATATGTTTTTGATATTATTAAGTTTCTAAATGTCAAAGTAGACAGCATTCTAATAATTAGAAAATTAGAAGTACCTATTGATTGATTCGGCATCATGAGTTTATTAACACTATATCAAGAAACTGGTTCAAGACTAATGAGATATGACAGAGTTGCACCGAAAATGTTGATATGGTTTTGTCTCGATTACAAAGTACCAAACATAGGCTTTTCAGAAGAATACGCTGTTTAGTTTATACACATTTCGTTTGCCGTACATTTACGCCAATATGTTTTGTTGAGTACCAGTTTTTTTTATTTGAGTTTAATGTTTTTCTTTTAATACATCGGTTAAAGATATGTTGGAATGTTTAAGGCATATTACTGTTAAGGTATTTAGAGACGATGCACATTTTATCGGAAACACCAAACTCGCCGGCATTAAGTTTATCTATACCATGTACCGCATACAAAAAAAAAAATTAAAATAAAATAAATATGTTTTCTTTGGCATGCGACTGTTTAATACTTACACTTAACAAATACAGACATAGTTTTTGAGTCGTTTCCTATACCATTATATGAGGTACATGAGTAGTTTCCTGTTGCGTTACAACCACTGCTTTGAATTAACAAGTGCCCAGATCGGCTTTCCTCGGATTTCAAAATTTGATCGTACATCAAAAAGTGATGACTTTTATTCTTTTTGATAACTCCTCCATTCTTTGACCAGATTATACTTGGTTTTGGATTTCCTACCGCAGTGCACTGTATTGTAATGTTCTCAGTTTCATTAACTGTTGTTTTTCCATTGAGCGTCTTTATATTGGTGATTCCTGATGAATCTTTAATAATAAATTGACATATAACTCAAGATACATTGGTAATTGTCTGCCATAGAGTCATAATTTATTAGGGTTTGTATTTAATGGTTTCCGGACAACATGCTGATATTATATAGATAATAATCACTTCATTCATTGGAAACAAACTTATAATAACTAAATAAATAATATAAAAAAGTTTGTGATAGCAAAATGGATTTATCTAAAAACGTGTGCAACATAAACAAAACACAATAAGTAACACAGTTAAGTACAGAAACAGCAAATAAAAAAGACAAGTGTTGCACTTCCTATAAAAAGCCGATCACATTTTTTTTAAATGTCTAAATAGATTTAAACGTTTCATGTTTGGTCACTGGTCATTTTTTGTAACAGTGTTATAAAAGAGACCCTTATCTCTCTTTAAACTTATTTTAAAACCATTGGTTCATAAATGCGCATATTTGAAAATACAAATGATCTTTAATTTGCAATAAAAGATCTCACATCCGCTGCAAATATGTAATTTACTTTAGAAAACTTTTAATTTCAATAATTTTTTACTTAAAATTCTGGAAAGTTTGATTAAGTATTAATTACATTGTTAATTACAATTATTTTATTTTTTTATATTATTTTATGTTGGATTTTCTGTTCTGTTTGTATTCTGTAAGATACTCACACAAAACATTAACTCTTACGCTGGCGTTATCGCTTCCATATTGATTCTCTGCAGTACAAGTGAATCCTTTCATTTTCCGATTTGCTTTCACAGTAAGAAAACTACCATTACTCTCATTCGTGTTCCAGGTATAGTTACAATTCGGGTTGCAATCGGCAGTACAGGATATGTTCAAAATGTCTCCCTCCTTTACGGTAATATTAAAGAATGGCGAACTGACTTTCATATTTAGCAACTGGATAGATTTCCGAGGACCGTCTTAATTAGAAAAAAAGGTAAATAAATTTGCATTACAAAAAAGAATTTGGAAAATATCATAGTCAGAATTTTAAGATTATAAAGAAAAAAGCAAATAGATAAATTTAGTTGGAATAGTAAAATGCTGGTACTTATTTAAACAATAGATTGGAATAAATTATGAATATATATTTGTTATTTCGATTAAATTTGAACTTTTCCACACATTGGAAAACCTGCACAGTTGGACAATGTCTTTTTAAGTACTTACAAAATATATATATAGATAGATAGATTCATGCCATTGGCATTAAATATCTCAATTTAATTTCTTTTATTTTTAATTTGTAATTTTATTTTACCAAATATTACACTTACACACTAAATCCAAACTAATAGTCTTATTGATGCTGTAATGTGGTAGATTTTCAGCATGACAAATGTAAAAACCTTGGTTTTGTTTTGTGGCATTAAATAAAACAGCAAGGCAAGTCTGAAAATCATGACCACGGGATCTATTACAAGAGTTGATAATAGAACCGTTTGATGTTGTCCACCATATTTTGTCAAACCAATCCGTATTTATACTACAATTAAGTGTAACATTCGTGAATTCCAAACCAGACACATCTGATGTAGATAAAACTGGTTTTGCTGGAATATAGAAACATAGAATACAGTTATTAATGCTAAATATATATAATTTACGGTTCAATCCAATTTGTGTTGCAGTTTGTATGTCATTAAACAAGGACAAGAACTAGTATCTTTTTGTTTTAATTTTATTATTAAACATGAAAGTTTCAATCCCTTGTTTTTTTTCTCTCGTTACTTTGGCTCATCGGATAAATAAAATAGTCAAGCCACATGGGCGATTGATAATAATGAGAGGCATTATGGCGATTTGATGTAATAGAACGTCAACTTCGCGGCAACATGTCGGTTTGATGTAATAGAAAGGCAACTTCGCGGCAACATGTCGGTTTGATGTAATAGCATGGTAACATGGCGGTTTGGGTTAATTGAAAGACAACATGTCGGTTTGATGTCATATAAAGGCAAGATGGAGGTTTGATGTATTAGAAAGGAACGTGGCGGTCAGATATAATTAAATGGCAACATGGCGGTTAGATGTAATAGAAGGGTGACTTTGCGGTCAGATATAATTAAAAAGCAACTTGGCGGTTAAATGTATTCAAAAGATGATTTTGCGGTTAAATATAAATAAAAGGCAACATGGCGATTAGATGTAATAGAAAGGTGACTTTGCGGTTAGATTTAATTAAAAGGCAACATGACGATTAGATGTAATAGACAGGCAACTTCGTGGTAAGATATAATAGAAAGGCAACATGGCGGTTAGATGTATTTGTAAGTAAGGCGACTTTGCAGTTGGATGTAATAGAAAGGCAACATGGTGGTTTGGGTTAATGGAAAGGCAACATGGCGGTTAGATGTAATAGAAAGGCAAATTTGCAGTTAGATGTAAAAGTAAGGCAACTTCGCAGTTAGATGTCATAGAAAGGCAACATAGCGGTTAAATGTAATTGTTTGGCAACTTTGCGGTTAGATGTAATTGTTAGGCAACATAGCGGTTAGATGTAAAAGTAAGGCAACTTCGCGGTTAGATAAAATAGAAAAGCAATATAGCGGTAAGATATAAATGTAAGGCTACTTCGCAATTAGATTTAAAAGTAAGGCTACTTCCCGGTTAGATGTAATAGAAAGGCAATATAGCGGTAAGATATAAATGTAAGGCAACTTCGCAAATAGATTTAAAAGTAAGGCTACTTCGCGGTTAGATGTAAAAGTTAGGCAACATAGCGGTTAGATTTAAAAGAAAGGCAATATAGCGGTAAGATATAAATGTAAGACAACTTCGCAATTAGATTTAAAAGTAAGGCAACTTCGCGGTTAGATGTAATAGAAAGGCAATATAGCGGTAAGATATAAATGTAAGGCAACTTCGCAATTAGATTTAAAAGTAAGGGTACCTCGCGGTTAGATGTAAAAGTAAGGCAACATAGCGGTTAGATTTAATAGAAAGGCAACAAAGCGGTAAATGTATTTGTTAGGCAACATCGCGGTAAGATATAAATGTAAGGCAACTTCGCAATTAGATTTAAAAGTAAGGCAATTTAGCGATTAGATGCATTATGCATGCATTATGTGTGTCCATCTTGTTCTAAATCTCCTCTTGAACTGTCTGTTTGGTTTTATTGAACTTTTCTAGAAGCATGTATGTGTCGTTATGTTCTATTTTAAAGTTCTGTTATTAATTGTAAAAAATAACCTGTTTACTCTAACACTTTGTGAACCCTGGTGACTCTAGGGTTTCCGATTCAAATACCGCATCGGGTAGAAAGTTTTAGGAATTTTTTACAAAATGTATCCATTCAGTAAAATAAATGTAAATTTACATTTGTTCGAATTTAACTCTCTCTCTCTCTCTCTCTCTCTCTCTCTCTCTCTCCTCTCTCTCTCTCTCTCTCTCTCTCTCTCTCTCTCTCTCTCTCTCTCTCCTCTCTCTCTCTCTCTCTTGTGGGTTCGGCATCAGTAACAATGTGCCAGAATTATAAAGTCGGCTTCAGTCCACACTTGTCATGCAGAGCCACGTGCTCTCAATAAAAGACTGATGAAACTTTGTTTATCGTAGAATACCGTAAAATTGAATAGCTGATTAATGTTGTTTTTTTTTTTAACTTAAATCCCGAAAAACAGTTATTACATCGTAAGAAACCACTAGTAGCTCAACGCTTCCCCAAACCTTTGATTTTTGTTTTTCATTGAAAACATCACATAATATAGATTTATGCTAACATGAGCAATGTTAATCTTTTACATTTATCACTTTTTTGTTTTTACATTTAATGTAAAACATCTGCATTTTTACATCTAGCATTAAAATGTTTTACATTTCGCGTAATATGTTTTTTAACATTTGTTGTTAAGTTTTTACATTTGTAGCATTTTAGTTCACCTGACCGAAAGTCATGTGAGCTTATGGCACGGTGCGGCGTGTGTATATGTGTGCGTGTGTGCATGCGTCGTTATCACCTATTTTCAACTTCTCCTCCAAAACTGCTGGACAGATTTCGATGAAACTTGGTCAGAAGTATATATGGACCGGTGCAGTTCAGATTTGTTCATGGTGTTGCCATGGCTTCCAAAACTAGGTCAAGGTGACCTAGGGGTCCAAAAATCTTTAAAAATCTTTTTTCTCTAAAATCGTCTATGGAAGAAAAAAGCTGATGTGATATTTGGCTCTAGGTTCTTAGGCCTATAGTTTGTTCATTTTATGAAATTTGGTCGAAAAATGGGTAACGCGTTTTTGCGTTGAATTTAAAAATTTTGTAAAATGGCTTTATATTGTTATAACTGGAATAATTGAATATATAATGGCGTGGGATTTTTAGTTTTGACTTTTCTTGACATGACCTTTAAAATAGAGTCAAGGTCACAGATCAAAGTCATGACCTTATTTGTGATTTATGCCATTTTGAGCTATCATATTGCAAATATTAAGAGATATATGAATTCAAAATATTGTAAAAATGTTCCCTTGACATGATTTGAAAAGGTACTAAGTTTCGTAACTATATGCTAGCCCATTTAGAAGTTGTTGCCCCTGAAATGTTATTTTTGCGTATGAATACTAAATTGTGCATTAGCTTGAAAACTATAGGCTTCTTGTATAACCATGTATATTAGAATATTGTAGGTAATGATTTTACAATCATTTATATATGATTCAAGGTCATATAAAAGTGTTAAAAGGTCAAGGTCAAAGCTGTAGAAGAAGACTGAAATTGTAAATTTTCTTGAAAACCATAAACGTTTTTGTACAAGCATGTATATTAGGATAATGTAAGTATTAATATTACGACCATTTTGATATAAGGTTTAATTCATATGTTCAAAGGTCATAATCATTATTTGGAAATTATTTATTGTACTATTTAAATCGTGCAGATAAGCTATTCATAAATCAAATGTGACTAGATATTTCTGATTAATTATTGCCAGATTTCCAAACTAGAGGAATTTTGTAAAGTTTTTGTTATTAAGTCTTTGCAAGTTTTTTGACATTTCCTCATGTGAGCGTCAAGGCCCATAAGCCTCTAATTTACATTTAGAGTAAAATTGTTTATACATTTAACGTCAAAGTTGTTCCTTTTTTTTACATTTAACGTGAATTTTACATTTGACATAGGCCTCTTGTTTAACATTTTACATTTGGCGTCAAAGTTGATCCTTTTCACATTTAACGTTATTTTTACATTTGACGGTCTTACACTCATTCCGATTTACAATTTTTCCGAGTCACAGTAGACTAATTATAAATTATAAAAAGAAAAATTGACAACATACAAGTTTAACAGCATCCGATGGCACGAAATCTTCAAATACACATCTAACGGCGGTAAATATTTTAATAAAACCTATTCCTTCTTTCAACGTGTCACCCAAAATCACTAGCTTTTTGTTTCGAAATCGGAGATTTATATAACATAATTATGATTATAATGGTTCGAAATGAAATGTTTAAAGATAAAACAGTTAAAATAGTTAGGCGATACTCCAGTTTGTTTTGTAAGAGGTTACATTTAAGGTTTCGGTTCATCGGTTCAACTTAAGATTCATTATTTTTCAACTGTTTGGCTTATGTTTTTATCTATCAAACTTTTTGGCTCCTAGTGTCACTAATGAGGAATGATTTTCCGAAATGTGCATATATGGCACATCAAATTTAGCAGGTTTTTGTGTTATATGTTTACTACCCTTGAGCGGGTACCGCTGCTGGTTGAGTATAACTGCCCGGGTATCAATAACTCGATAGACAGTACTTTGTGATGTCAGAAAATATACCATTTAACAAAACTTTTAGCCGTCTCAATTTTTGAAATTTATTTTTAAAAAACTAAAGGTTGTTCCCGCATGCAAAACATTCCTTAGCTTGATTAGGATTAATACAATATGAAACTTTAGATTCATTATTTTTCAACTGTTTGGCTTATGTTTTTATCTATCAAATTTTTCGTCCTCTAGTGTCACTAATGAGGAATGATTTTCCGAAATGTGCATATATGGCACATCAAAATTTAGCAGGTTTTTGTGTTATATGTTTACTACCCTTGAGCGGGTACCGCTGCTGGTTGAGTATAACTGCCCGGGTATCAATAACTCGATAGACAGTACTTTGTGATGTCAGAAAATATACCATTTAACAAAACTTTTAGCCGTCTCAATTTTTGAAATTTATTTTTAAAAAACTAAAGGTTGTTCCCGCATGCAAAACATTCCTTAGCTTGATTAGGATTAATACAATATGAAACTTTAGATTCATTATTTTTCAACTGTTTGGCTTATGTTTTTATCTATCAAATTTTTCGTCCTCTAGTGTCACTGATGAGGAATGATTTTCCGAAATGTGCAAATCTCGCACATCAAAATTGGCAGGTATTTGTGTTATATATCCACTGTTAAGCATGTAAGTTCTCAATTTAAATCTAAATTTTCTATTTATCATTCAGCATTCATCCAGTATGACTACCGGAATTTGGTCGTAATGACCTGCGCGTTTTTTGAGCTTAAATTGTCAGAGTTCGACGACAGCAAAATATTTTCTTCACTTTTCAAGAGAAAATCGTACATTTATATCGGTTTTGAAGGAAATTATTTACTTGATTGTTATTTCCTAGATAAGCAACACATGATTAAAACTTGCATACCACAGTATTCACAATTATTTAAGCTTTTTAACAACGTGCCTTTCATTTTTTGAAAATTAATAGTCGGGTCATTTTTAAAGCTTAAAATTTAAATATAGTCTGGAAAATTACAATTTTTTTTCATTTCTTAAATTTTTCGCCGGAATAAAACCTAAATAGGGAAATAAATTTCTGATTCGAAAAATTTACATTTTGTCTTTCGTTCGGTATAATTTTGAAAAAAAAAAAATTTACATTCTGTATAACATTTTAATCTCCGCTTGAAGGTATGATCTTGATGCAATTTTTCAAAATATGGAATAAGATTGCCCATTTATGATACACAACTTTCTGGTACATAATGTTCATTTTGTCATTTTTAATTATCACATTTTGGGTAATTTTGGAATTAATAATGTCATTCATCATGTTAATTCAGCAGAATTAATCATATTTTAATTTTAAATAAAAAGATATCGATCTATGATAAGTGTTATGACATTCTACTGACCTTTCTAACAGTGAAATACTTGCCCAGTAGAAATTTTTTTTTCACGATTGGACATGTCAAGAAAATGAATTTATTTGTGTGTCATGAGAATACAATAACAATTAACATATTCCAGTAACAATATATAATTTATTTTATAAATTCCTTCACTAATTTTGAACCTAATTTTGTTTTGATAGAAATGAGAAAAAAAGTGCATACAGAGTGGGCCTATTTTAGCATTTATAAGTGCCTATAGCATGTCTTCTACTACGTCCGTATCATATTTGTAAATAAACAAGAGGTCAAATTAGATCGTTGGGTTTAAAAAAAATACTCTACAATGATTCCAAACATCTTAGCATTGTCTATTAATGACTTAGTCCTCATGAAAATGTGTTTTCTAAATGAGATCCTCCTGGTACCACATTCTTTCAAAGTTTGGTTTACATAAAGTTTGGTCGTATAACTTACCTTCAATAATAGTGAAATATAATCCCTAACGAAAACTTGTGATGTAAAAATAAATATAAACAATTTTAAATGACAAGCATTAAAATAGCTTGAATGATTTCCTATGTTTTAAATGAACAATGAAAGTAAAATCAACCATTATGAAAAAATGTAATCCCATAAACATGACAAAGTAACCGATACAATGAAGAAATCAGAGATTTAAAGTAGTCACATTTGTTTCAAATAAACTTCTGTTCCAATTTTCAAACTAAATTAAATTTTCCAATATATCCAACAATACTACATTTTTGTTTAACTCTGTTGGAAATTTGTAAGCAATACCATCGACAAAAACGCATTTGCTATTAGACCCGAATTTCGTCATCGTAAAAGAAAAAACTATTTTCGGTAGTTTTTTAACGTGATTTTATCGATATCATTTAGTGCTTGATTGAGATTGCTTGTTTTGTAGATCACGTTCATTAGGATAAGGTAATGTCGGTGCTGTCGGAACATTGAGGTTCGGTTGAACTAGGACAGAGACATGTTTACTGGCCGAGTTCTAATACCGTTTAATGCAACACGTATGAGAAGCACCTGATAAGTAATTACCTTTGTTGATCAACACATTAAAGCATGCAGTACATGTATCTGTTTACACTTGTAATTATTGCTTTTTACTTAGGTGATGAACATAGCTTACTTTTCTGGGGATGGGGGGTATTTATAGGGATTTTCCATGTTTAAACCACAGAATTGTTATCCCACAAAATGGTTTTTTTTCCAACCACGAATTTGGAGCTCACAAAATTAATTGCATTTATAGTATTAATTTATTATAGTTAACCTAAAAGTGAAAAAAAAGTTTGCTATGCTACCACCTAATGTACTCATTTGCATTTGGCCTACGCACCTTTGTTATTTTTAATTTTGCAATTCAATATCTATTTAAAGTGCACATCTAGATTTGTTAATTCAGTTTTCTATTGCAAACCTGGTGAAGGTATTTAAAATTTTAAAATTTACCTAAATACCGTTCCTTTTAAATCATATTTTATTTTATTTCAGAGTTTTACAAGCCGATTATAAAACTGTTTCATCAGAATGTGACCACACGGGACTCGCACCAAAATACAAAATTCAAAAACTTCCACAAGTATTATCAATCAAAATCAAGATGGTCAATTTAATGGTAAGGGACTACTGACTGTTCTTGCGGTTTAGAAGGCTATTTCACAACAGTGATTAAAACGTTCATCAGTAAAGGCATATTTTTATGGTTAGTGAATTAGTGTCCTAACAAATAAATATCTTAAATGCATTTTTTGAAACAGTGACTAAAATTAAATCATGTTCATTGTTCGCATAGAGATAAAATGACGATTAACAAGGCGGGATAGAACATAAATTTACTAGTTTGACTGAGACTATTCAAATAGATCGTAACCACATAATATTGGTAGCCGTAAAAGCAATTTGTTTGTCAAACATATACTTGCTTGAAGAACTCCCAAAAAATTGAAATAAAATGAATAATAGATAAAAAAAGATAAACTTTAAATTTGAATCGGCAAAATAAGTTCCATCGGTGTGTTTAACTGCTGTTACAATTAGTGGTCATTGCGCTTTCCTTCAAGATATAATTTAAGAACGTTATTGCCAACAAAAAGGTAAATATGATTTCAAAACAACTAAACTATCTAACGTGGCAATACTAGCAATTGATTTAAATATCAAACTAGAGAAAACTACATGCATAATGGAGCCATTGAATATAAAACAATCAACAGTGGAAAAATGTCCAGAAGTTGAAACAATTTAGAATGACTTACTTGTATAATTATAAATACAATTTCCATTTCTATTCCTATTTCTACTTATAATAAATATTAAAAAATAAAGACATATGTTATATATAAGTATTATACATCTAACTAAAATGTTATGTTTTTAAAACCAAATTTTGAATTTAAGAAAAAAAAACTTCAAAACTGTTTAATCATTTGATAACAACAATTTGAAGACATTTATTATTTTTCCAAGCAAAACTTATTTTTGGTCCCTTTTTTGATCAATTTAATGACTAAGAATTTTCTAAACTAAGTGTACATAAATAGGCAATATGTTTTTACTTGAGAACAACTTATATAAATATTTTACTTATTTTATAATGCCACTTCTAATCCCGACTGCCAGGGAAATCAACAAAAGCAACATATAACGAA
>JARBDR010000405.1:0-30901 GCA_029721355.1 Tegillarca granosa | reverse complement strand
GTCAATAAAAAGATACTTACCTGTGTAAACAGATGCATTTTATTTTATTATCTATTATTTATTTTTCAATATAAAATACATGTATTACAAACGTTAATACATGTACAATTAAATACATATAAATTAATATCAATTTCTCCAACAACGTTGTTCACATTCACGGAAAGTAACTCGTGAGTCTGAAGGCAAGGGCAATTTACTCTGAACGACTACTCTGAAAACTGAATACCTGTCAAAACCGAATATTTCTTCAGGTCCGGAAGGCAATCGGTATTCACAGGTTTCACTGTACATGGTTATACAAAAAAGTGTATAGTTTTCGAGATATTTTGGTATTTTTATGATTCAGTGACCTTGACCTTGTCACTCATGTACAATATATAGCCAACATGAATCATTATATCAGTATCTACAATTTCCAATATACATGCCTATACAAAAAATGTATAGTAATGCAGAATACAGATCTAATCAACCATTTTGGTATTCTTATGTTACTGAGACCTTGACCTTTGAACCCACAACCTTCAGCAATATATCAAAATCAGTGATTTGTTACCTTTTTCAACAACTACCTTTTGCCTTTTGGATTGGAAAAAAGTCAGTGTCCTTGAACTAAGGTTCACTGAATATATATTAAGTTTGATGTCTTTGGTCCTTTTGGTTCACAAGAACAAGTCATTTTTAGCATTTTACATACAAGGTCACTGTAACCTTGAACTAAGGTCAAGGTCAATCTATTCACAAACTTTGTAGAAGTTAACACACAGATTCTATATATGAAGTTTTATAGGCCTTTTGGTTTACGAGAAGAAGTCATTTTAGCATTTATTTACATACAAGGTCACTAAGGTTGAACTAAGGTCAAGGTCAAATCTATTCAAAACTTTGTAGAACTTAACATGCTGATTAAGTATATTCAGTTTGGGTATCCTAGGTCTTTCGGTTCATCAGAAGAAGTCATTTTAGTGATTTTCCACCTAAGGTCACATTTTCAGCCATTGTAACCATGAATTTATATCAAGGTCGATAATTTTCACAAATTTTAAATCAAAATGTCAAGCGGTTCAGGAGAAGAAGTTTTTTAAGTGAAGTTTATGGAGGCACACACATGCACATTATAACACACGCTGCATCATACCATAAGCTCACGCTGGCTTTAGCCAGGTGAGCTAAAAATGACCGTTATATTGATACCTACAATTTTTCCAATATATACATGTACATTTCTATACAAATATACAGTATTACAGATTTTATCAACCATTTTGGTATTCTCATGCTTTCATGACCTTGGCCTTTAAATCAATGACCTCAAACTATGTATTAAAATGATTGCTATATCAATACAGTGAAACTTCCGTAAACCGACACTCCACGGGACCGGTCATTTTGGTCGGTTTACAGAGGTGTCGGTTTTCAGAAGTTTAAAAAAAGACGGATTCGAATCCGGTTCGTTCCAGTCCGTTACCAGGTCAGAATTTAGTCAGTTACCGGATATGGCTATTATAATGGTATATTCATGTGTGTGTGCATTCGATCGTGTTATTTAACACTTACATCGTGTAAAGTGATATTTTAAATGTTATTTATATTTTATTTTTATATTAAACAAATTTAACAATGAAACAATGAAACAATGTGCATACGGGCTATGCTAACAGTACTTTTGTGTTACTTTTTTTTATTTTCCTTGACCTCGCCCGAGAAGAAGAGGCCATATCAATCATTCAGATTTAGAAAATAAAAACCAAAAAAAAAAAAAAAAAGAAAGAAAAAAGAACGTGATTTTTTAAGTTCAAGGCTGTATTGTTTTTAAAAAAATCCTTTGCCTTGCATCTAAAAACATCACGCAGCTTTTCGGCATCCGACTTTCGGTATTCAGAGGTGTCGGTTTGGGAAGTTACACTGTACCTACAATTTTCCAATTTACATGCCTATACAAAAATAAGTTTATAGTTTCCAGATACATTGGCAAATACACCAATTTCAGCAAAGTTCCCTTAAGTAGCATACCATTCCACCACTTTGGGACCCCCTTGGCCAAGATTTGTACAAATTTGAAACTTGGTGTCCTAAGTGCAAAACATGAAATATTTAAGCTACATATCTCTTGTTCATTCAGAGGAGAAACTTTTTGAATATTTTCACTATTTCCCCTTTTATGGGGTCCCAAGGGGACATAAATCCTTCACTTGTGGAAATCTAAAAAAACTTCATCTAGACTTAATTACTGTCAAATGCCATCAAATTTGGCCCAATAGTTTTGGAGGAGATGATTAAAATTTGAAAAGTTTATGCACAATGGACGAGGCTAGATTACAATAGCTCAGGTGAGCTAAAACGTCTTGCTGTTGACTTTGATTACCAAGAGGACTTGTCTTTACAAATTTTTCATCCAAGAAAATTAATTTCAATCAACTTTCACTTGTGTGTTGGTTTAGAGGCATAAAATTGCTGTCTGCTACAGAGGAATTTTTTTAAATTAGGGTGCCTAAAAATAAAGAGGGGATGAGAAGGATAGTGATATTTCATATTAAATTTATTTTATCAATTTGTAACTGCTTTTACTTACCTAATGATGTATCACCAACAGTCAGAGTCTGTTTACAATGTACACAAATATTTGAACTTCCCTTGTCAATAATACATTCACTACCACTGGTTAGAGGATGAAAATAATGAGCTGCCAAAACATTTCTAAGTGTTGCTTCACTCTTAGGTCCATCATCTAATAAGGTCTGAAGGCATTCTAAATGCTTTGTCCCTAAAAATATAAATCAACAAGAGGCTGATGGGCATTAATGCTCACCTAATGATGGCCTACTGCCAAGATATTTGTAAATTAAACATTTCTTGTCCTAAGAATGCAAAGAAGTACTACAAAATGTAAAAAAAAATACTATCTGCAATGAAATATCATCAAATACTGCAAAAATAGTAACAAGAGCAGAAAGATATAGAACTACTTGACTCAGATGAAGTACTTGGCTACCTCGTCCTCCCCGAGTTGAAATGGCCCCGTGAGAAGTGAAATTTTATTCACACTTGGCACAGTTCCAAGTAGATTATCTGTCCGGTATCATCTGTGATTTTAAGTATGCAACATGCACAGTCTTATGTTACATGCATTGTCAAAACTGTAGGGAATCAATATTATAAAATCTAAATTGTAAATTTGTAAGTTTCATTCTTTATTTGAACAGTTTGAAATGTTGATTTATGGAGTTATTGACAAATTAAAATCAATTATAATTGGCAGTTACCAAATTGAAGTTTGTCACACACTCTGTCACTTTTTGGTGTCAAGTTAGAACTGTTTGGCATCGAGTATACAACACCTGGTTTTTTGGCACAGTGCCAGGTGGTTTTTCTAGAATTACATCCCACAGATCTACATGAATCCAATATCTAATCTATATGACCTTGTGTCGAAAAACCAAAAGTAACATTGTTCATTAGGAACATAATTAAGTAAATCAGCACTGTATTCATTTTTCCTAGGAAAACTTAATGTAGCTTTAATATCAAGTTTCTAAAGTGTCTCAAACTTAGATAACAAAGGTTTAAAGCAGGTGCTTGTTTTCATGATTCAAAAAGCAAGGAATGAAAATAAAACGTTACTATATAAAAGTGTGCTGGACGGAAAGTCTAGTTATCAGCAAATAGACTTAACAATAAAATCCCATTTCTGAAAAACTGACAGTATAATGTGATGGCAGTTGCGATCATGGTACAGAGACATTCTTTAAGTATTCGGCCACAATGGGGGCATGTGAATACTTCAGAACGAAAGTAGAAAGTTAGCCCTCTAGTATATTATCATCTGTGTCAATGATGATCAGTTCCATTCATAAAACAATATTTAGGTCAACAATGTAGTGTCACAGTGATAACTTTTATTGTCACCTTGTAATTGTAAAATTCCAAAATATATTGTTACTGATATTATTAGCAAATTTTCTAGCACTGGTTCTGTGGAAAATAAACCGAAAAGTGGCAGACCCCTATCAGTGAATCCTCAGGATTATTGGAAGCTAGAGAGGATAGTTAAATCAACAGAAGAAATTGTCTAAGTTACATAACTTGCAAGTTTTTATGAATGATATACCCTATACCCTGTCTGTTTCCAAGTGTACTATTCAGCGTAATTTACATGCCCATCGATATTATGGATGAGTGTGTAATATAAGAAAAAGGTGGTCATGTGTATGTATGTCACAATTTATATATGAAGTTATGATTTGGGGGTGTATTTGTTAAACAGTACACCGGTGTAGGTACATTAACTGCAGTTAATGGCAGTATTAATGCTCTAAAATATCAAGAAATCTAGATGAACACCTCTTGCCAGTTATTGCTCATCATTTTCTGATAGGCCACCATCCACATTCACAATTGAAAATCATATGGTTTATTCAATCACCAAACCAATTTTCACAATCTTAATTTATTTCAATCTTCATGCCAAATGTCAGCATAGATAGCTGTCATTCCATACAAATGGACAGCATTGGTATTATTAGAAATAAATTTAAGTATATATAAACATCTATATTAAAGAGTTTTGTAATACCACAATGGTATTTTTCATTTTCACAATTTATTATGACACTAATTTTCACAAACGCAAGGGCCCTGGCCCCATTTACACAAAGGTAAGAGAAATCCTGCGGTACAATGTGCAAGGACTATGTACACAGGAATATATGACTCATATAGGAATAAATCACATGAGCTGGCCTGCGCAGTCACCGCACATTAATTGAAAATGTATGGTTATTTATCAAGAAAAAGATTTAGTTTCGCACTAGTGCTATTATTCTGAAGTATTTACATGCTGCCATGACCATGACCAAATATATATACTTATGGCATGTCTTTGTACATATTGTGCATGTCTGCGAATGATGTAAATAATTAACAATTGAACTGTTTTAAAATGATGTTCATTGTCAGTATGAAGACAACAACTTTGCAAGCAAATGGAATAACGTGTGTTAGCCCTCATTGCGGGCTAACACATGTTGGGGGGGGGGGGAGGGGTTGGTTTGAAAAACTATAGTGTTATCAGGTATTTTGATGGTATTTTCTTGATTTTTCATTAACATTATGTATTTTTGAGAATATTGGATATAAAATAATATATATATATAACTGAATATCAGCGATAAATGTGTTGTTTTTTGTGGACTATATTTTGGTTGAAAATCAGGTGCACCAGAGTTTTTTTGGAGTAAAAGATTGCTGACTATTATGTCGGAAGTGAAATTTGTGCATCTGAAATGAGGAAACTGTAGCAGAGGGATAATTTTCAATAGCCAAGCATGTGGGTTTCGAAACTACACCAAGATATGTCAGCGCAGACAGGGATTTAACAAGAGATTTTTTCTGGAATGTCAACATTGTTAGGTTGAGATTCACTTTAAAATAATGTGCCAAGCTTCATACTCAGTATCGTTCAAATGTAGACAGCAAAGCATAAGAAGTAAACTTATTCTCTACGCCTGATATGGTGCAAATATCTCTCAAAGTTTAGAAAATGATCATTTTAAGTTTAGCAAGGAGTTTTGTAGTACTTAACCATGTATTATAGTTTTGAGGAGTTATTGTATCCTTAGTAAACTGATTAAAAAGCATGTAGCTGATTTTTTCAGTTTTTAAAATCAAAAACGCAGCATGTGAAACGGACAATTTTCACTGGATGTGGCATACATGCGTGAATCTAATTCCAATTGAAATTTACTTCACTTGAAATTTACACCCCGCGAGACACAAAATTAACTGAAAAGTTGTATCATTACACATTTTCTCGTACCTCGAACAGAAAAATCCCACACGCACACTGGTGCTAGATTTTTCTGTCTTGTCTAGTTTGTCTGGTACAGCCTCACGCGACAATTGACGCCTTTAGTATTACTCCGCACTAATTGTGCAAAGAGGGATAACTCGCATAAATTGTCTGCATTGGGCACTGGATTATGAATTTCAAGATAGGTGATGGTGTTACTATAGGCAGACACGGAGAAAGGGGAAAGATTGTTTATATCGACAGGCCTGTCGGAACATTTGAGATGTATGTTATTCATACTTTAGATGGTATATTTCGTCGTGCAGCAAAGTACAAACCGATCAAGGGTCTTCCTGATGAGGAGGTATTTGACCAGGATATGATGAATCACAAATAGATATGCTCGATAAGCACAACATAGTTCAAAATAAAAACCCTCAAAATGATCATGTGCCGAAGGAAAATGTTACCCCCACTCAACCATTTCATGGCATCAATCCCAAACCAGTGTCAGAGAACCTTTTGAAAAACCAATTCTCATCTGAAAGTAGATTTGTTGATGTTTCTCCAGAAGATGTAGAACAATTTATTGCCCAACATGAAAACGAAAATACTAAACGTAAAACACAAAGTCACTTGAAATTGCTATATGCATTCATGAAGAGTCAAAATGAATTTAAAGAGATCCATGAAATTGAACCCTCAGCTCTGGACAGTTTATTAGTGCATTTTTTTGTAAGTGTTCGACAAAGTGGAGGTTCTGAATACGAACCTACGACCCTAAGGGGTATGCTTGGTAGTTTTGAGAGAGAATTGAAGCATCGCAACTATGGCGAAAGTTTAATTACATCAGTAAATTTTACAAAATGTCGCAACACTCCAAGAAGTAAACAGATAGATTTGAAAAAGCAAGGGCTTGGAATCAACCAAAAACAGCCAATAGAATAACTGATTCTGAAATTGACATTTTGTATGAATCAGGTGAACTTGGATCTTCAACACCAAATAGTATTTTGAACATGCTGTGGTTTAATAATACGTTGTTGTTCGGAATGAGGGGTGGGGCAACAGAACACCCTGCGTTGTGTTGGGGTGATATCAAACATGGATTTGATTCAGAGTTACAAAGAGAATATTTGGAATATAACGAACGTCAAACTAAGACCAGGACCGGAGCTGATATTTCGCAATACCGCAAAATGCCCAGAATGTATGAAACCCCTGAAACTCCCGAAAAATGCCATATCAGTATTTACAAGATTTATCGTGAAAAAAGATGATTTGGATTTTCTGAGGACTACCATCCGTTTTATTTGGCTGCAGCAACTATAAAATGTCCAACCTCTACGCAGCGTTGGTTTGTTAAAGAACCAGTTGGAGTCAATAAAATTTAATTTATGATGAAAGTGATGTCAAAAAATGCCAATTTACAACCTGAAAATCGACTTACAAACACTTCAGTAAGGAAACACCTTTGTCAGAAGCTCTTGGAAAATGATATACCGGACACACAAGCCGTCCAAATTACAGGGCACAAAAATCCCAATTCTGTAAACAATTATCGGGCAATGAATAGCACGCAAAAATTTATAATATTTCAAACCTTTTATCCGGATCTAGTGGTACAGTATTGGCAACAGCATCTGTCCAACATGGTTCATCAGCTGTGAATAACATTGGCAATACAATGCAAAACACAAGCCACAATCAATCTGGAAAAATTGTTTTCTGTGGAAGTGTAATCCATCGTGGCGTATTCAATGTCACAATAAACAATATCTATAATTGTTCTCACTCCCATAGCCACAAAAGACCATTTTCAACATAAAAAATGAGTAATAGATACAGCAACAGCTGATCACACATGGAAAAATGGAGCCATTTTCAGTATTGATGATCTCAGGATGACGTATCGGATCATAGTGCTTGACATCATCAAAACAATAGGTTTATTTATTTATTTTTCATATGTGTTTTTATTGTTTCTTGTCCAAATATTTTATTGTCAAAGTTGTTTTACATTTGCAATGAATACAAATTTTTGATATCTTAAACTTTTGAAGTGTTGTTGATGGGATTATTTTCAAAGGGCGGATTTTTACAATGCATAAAGTGTCTAAAGGAATGCAAGGGGTCCCATATGGGTGTTTTGTTTTGTACTTATAGCAGTTATAAACATTTTAATGCTATGAGAACAGCCTCTATTGGGATATGTTACATCACATCACCCTCGACAGAGATCATCTGGTATCGGTCACAAACAGGTGACAGATTCTATTAGTCTCAAAATAATAGGGGATATTGCAGCTTTGCTAGGGTGGGAAGAAATAAGATCCGATTGTTCAAGAATTTTTTTGTGGTTTGATGGTTTGAGACCATTTTCTTGTCTGTTCTTTCATAAAACACCATTTGATTTTTGAAACTCTGTCTCTCACAATGTCAATATTACGGTGAATATCAGCCATGTGCTTATATATGTTATTAAAATTTTATTTGATTAATTTGTATGAGTTTATTTGGTTCATTTTAACCATTGACCCGTTCTTGTAAAATTTCGTAAAAAATGCGTTTTTCAAGCTTGTCTGGAAAAGTGACGTGAATGCCATGTTTGTTTACCTATATGGTAATGTAGTTCCGGATTGTGTATTGCATTTTTTATGTATTCAAACACAGTGACAAAATTTTTGTCGTTCATTGTCAATGTTGAACGCAACGACTCTCGAGCTTGCAACTATGGAAATTTCACAAGGCAAATGAAAATATTGATGCGTAATATTTTGATTCAGTAATAAACCCGTTGATGACAACCAAGTAGAATGCATATATTTATAATCTTGTATATAATACTCACGACTGAAACACATTTGCAGCAGATTCTCCAATGGCAATGTTTTTTCTCCTTTTAAAGTCGTCGATCCTTTCACTGCCTGTCCAATTTTTAGGAAACTATCTCCGAAAAACGTTGATGTTGGAAGGCTTTGCCAAGATTCTTCATACGCAATATACGTTCTACTGAATGGAACTGGTTCATTTCCATTACAATTAGTAATATAAAGTTGATGTAAATCCGCGTGTGCAGTACTAAAATTTCTGTATAAAAATTCTTTAATCATATCGGCATTGGCCTCCATTGTTTGTCCCATCTGCACACGCACCAAATCACATTTTTTACAAGTAATAGCTTTTTCAAAAAACTTGTCCGATTGATGTATGCAAGGGCATTTTGGTACGATTCCAACTGAGAATGGATATGTTACAGCAGAGATTTTCATTACACAATATTGATATGTATATGTCTCTGTTTTAAGCATTTATCACAATATGCTTATGATTTTTGTCTAAATTCCACTGTATTCGTTTTGTGTTCTGTACTTGACAATAGATAACTCGCCAGTAAATCAATAAATGTTTGGAGTACACTGTGGAAAAAAAAATTCTTATTATATAATTACATAAAAATGTTTTTACAAAACAAATACAATATTATGTTCATATACCGGTATATGTATGTATATCAGGCTTGGTGAAACTTGCAGTCATGACATCACAACAGTTCTGTTTAAGGTAGAACCAGGTATCTGCCGTATGGTTTGACACAGGCATCAGATACTTGTGAAGCTTGTAATGGAACAATTCAGAAAACAGGTATATACAAAATTTCAGTTTATGCTTTCATCATTCAAGTTAGGTGGTCTGGTTCTAATGTCATCCGGACCTGGCGTGAAAACGTTTATCACTTGCCTGCACAAGGTCAGTGTTAGACATGGGATACTACAGAAAAAAATGACCAAGGTATTTTACCTTGTACCATGGTATATACCATGGCATATACTATGGCATACCATGATCTATGTCAATTAGAAATGCATGTACTTGTATATCTACTCCCATGGAACATGTCAGCTTAAGAAGTCAGGCATGGAATATTTTAAAAATATCGAGGGTGCTATCACAAAAGTAATAAAAATCACATAATTATCTGTATTTCAGTCAAGATTATTTGTTAACCTCAGACTATTGTCAATCAAGAATTTTATTAACATTCAATTGAACACTTTATGTATTCAAACTGTTATTTCAACAATTAGCAAAAAAAAAAAAATGTGATTGATAAATTGTTTAAAATCATGCAAATGCTTTCCTTTGATGGATTGTGAAGCTTTACATAGAGTAAATGTATAGCCATTTAGCGTAATATGTAACAGATTTTCTCATACATGTTTTGTTGGGTTGTTATGAGCTAAATTTTTCAATTAAGGTGAAATATTTAGCTGATTTTTTGAAATTCTTCTAATCTGAATCTACTGGACCAATAATATTATCAAAATTTGGTGTGGAACGTCCATTAAGGTAAATATACACAAATCAACTTCTTTAGGCATCCATAATGGCCCTTACTATAATTTAATATGAAAAAGTCGGAGAAACTGGACATTATAGCTTTCCATTGTCTCAAGTGTAAATAACCTAACAAGCCTTATTGGACCTCCTGTTTATTTTTATTTATCAATTTATTTATACTTTGTTCTTTATTTATACCATTCTTTCATGAATGTTGTTGCCGTAGGAGAGGTCTATGAAAAATCAAGATTTTGGTTTAATAAGATAATGGATCCATCAATCCAAACTACATTAATCATCATGATGATTATAAACTACAGTTACTTGTCCTAATTTTATTTATCAACAAAAAGTCACCAGGCTGTATTTAAAAAGGCAATAACTTGGGAAAATTAGGAATAAAAAAAACACACAAATTGAGCCCAGTATTAACATGCGATATAAATTTGTAAACTATGTAAATCTATATGTATACATGTAAATGTCAGCTATTATCAAATTATTTAAACTTAAATATACATGTAAATATGACCTCCATCTTAGTCCTGTAGCCGTTTGATTTATAAATAATTTATTTATCTGTCAGAAAACATGTGATTTGGTAATCTAATTAAATATCTTGTATAAAATGTTCTGGGTTAACCAATATTATATTCTAATTATGTGTACATGGTAACTAGGTGTAAAGGTGAAAAAATGTAATAACTGTAATGGTTTGTACTGTACACTTTTGTGTAGCACAATATCAACCATACACATCTATTTCCTTCCTAAAAGAGAAACAAAAATAGCATTAAATACTCTCGAGGTTTCTTAAAATCAGTAAATGAAATACAAATCCAACTTTCAATAGTATCTAAAATAAGAGTTAAATGTAACCAAATCCCTTTGTTCATTAAATAAATTTCATTCAAAGAGCTTGGTAATAGACTCAAGCATGATAACATAATCAAGTTGCCTTGCAGAAGTATTGATGAGGCAAATAAAAAGTCACAATTTACATACCAGTAAGATTAACAACAAAGAGAACACAACAAATATATTTTGCACATATAACTTTCATTGATGGAATAAAGCAGTACTGTTTACATTTTTTTCTTACTGTTACTAAAGTATGAAGAGGTTCAAATCTCAACTTTAACATCTGTATCATGACTCAAATGTTAAAATCTTACCACAGATTTTTAGATACAGGTTTAATTATAAAGCTTTATAAAAATTTTAAGGTTTTGTTTTCACTGTTTCAATGATAAAAAGCTGTGTAAAACATTCAACTTAAAACATTGTTAACAAACAATTGTTTATATCTAGTTATAATTATTTTAAAATTATTTTTGAAACATGCTCAAGCATTTGTTTATTGTCTTATCAAAATGTGTTTGATTGAAAAGTTATTACTAATGGGATATGTATTTCAAATTCTGATGGTGATTCAAAATAAAAGTTAAAAGTTATAAGTATAATAATTACAGAATAAAAATGAACATACCAAAGGATGTATCACTACAAAAGACGTTTTCTTTGTATTCACATGTGAGAAGACTTTCCTTGTCAATAGTGTAGCAACTCTGATGAATTAATAGCTGAACATAATGAGTAGTTATAACTGTTTTGACCTTTGCTTCACTCATTTTTTCCTAAGGATTAACAAGAATTTAAGACATTGAATGTGCTAATCTGAAAAATAAAATTTAGAGAATGATCTGTACATTGTAAATTTGGTACAATTTATAGTTCAATCTTTTTCTCTAATTAAGAACAACATAATCTCCTACATATATTACATCCAGAGGTCGGTATCTAATGACTTTGTAGACTTTCTTCTAATGTCCAAACTTCTCAGTCTTCTGACGAGTTATTCATGGGGCATTATATAACTAGCATTCAATAAGGCCAATTTAATAAAAATACACAAATCCAAGATCAATATCACATAAAATGCTAATACTGGCAAACATGGTAAAATAATGTGAACTTCCCATAACATGGCCTGGTTGCCTAGCCATACCCGGCACGTACAAATGCATAAAATTATGGGTTATCAAAAACGTCCAAGATAATCTTGCAAACAGACACATCATATTTATGAACAATATTGTGATGACAACCGTTAAACTTTTTCAGGGCCTTTATAAGTCTAGGCTTAAAATAGCCTTGTGTCAACAATTTACTTGCGAGCAATTTGCTTATAAATAAAGTTTTCTCACAAAAAAGTAACATGACTTTGATAAGGATGCTCACAGTGAAACAGAATATTAAAATAGAACCAAAAAGGCACTAGTTCACCGTAGCAATACAATGTAGTTGGAGACTAACAAACTGGTTTTTTACCTGATCCAACAGGGTCCATATACGAACTCGACCTGGCTTTTGTCAAGAGGATCATTCTCAGCAAATCAAAAATTGGACAAATATTGTGGCCTTACGAACATGATTTGACCAAGTGACCCAAATATCGACCCAACATGACCAATACATGAACCGGATTAGATTTTGTCAAGAGGATCATTTTGATCAAATCGAAGAATATTGGAATAAAGTTCGGGCTTCTTGGGTGTTAATTATGTTTTTCTGATTTGACTTAGCAACTTTTTTATTAATACAACATGACCAATACATGGGCTTGACCAAGCTTTTGTGGGAAAGTTTGAAAAATACTGAACTAAAACTGGGGCTTCTGTGGTGTTAATAAGTTTTCTTCTATGTATGGTGCCCTTCTTACTGACCCAACATAAACAATTTACAGACTTGACTTTGATTTTTGTGAAGATGGTCATTCTAAGCAAGTTTGGAACACAATTTCTGTCTCAATATTAGTGAAATGTTCTTGACTGGGATGTTAAACACAATTACTTACTAACTCTATTATTTGACCTATTGACTTACATTTTAACCTAACATGACTGATATACAACCTTGAATTAGATGTTGTCAAAAGGACCATTCAAAAAGAAGTTTGAAGTATATTGGACAAAACCTTAGGACTGTTGGGGTGTTGACCCAAAATGATACATACGTTATTAAAGTAGATATATGTAACATAATACAGCTACTGAATTTAGCTGTGCAATGTGAGCATATTTTGGATATTCATTCCTCATTCATGGCATAAGGAACCGAAAGAAAAAAACAAAAAACAAAACAGGACCAAATAACAAAATAAAATGAAACCTAGAGTTCCAAAACGATCTAAATCAAATTTTATTTTAAGGAGTTCTTTGCAGAAGAGATCAAACGTCTGTTGATAATCTAAGATGGTAAAAGCCAACAAACCAGTAAGATGTCAAAACTTTCAACATATGAGATAAAGACAGAACCTGATAGATCTGGGTCAAAACCTGATATCTTACTAACATTTCCATGTAATAATTATATTTAACAAGCATAAAAAGTAGTGTTACTTCATTCTGTAAAATATTTAGTTATCTATTTAATTTTTACTTTTCCATGTAATATTACTTGACTTTTTAAACGAAATTAATATTTTAAATTGGAAACAACATGCAAACATAAGAATTGGGAATTTTCAGCGATGATCATATACACGTCATAACATTATAAAATCTCCTTTTAAATTAAACTATTATTTTTTTTGTACATATTTCATTTACTTGATTAGAACCTTCTTATATGATGGGCCCTGTTGGCAAAAAGTAATTTAGTTGATCTAAATGCTTCAAAACCATTACATTGTGAAAAAAGAATTGGTCTAGAGGTTATCCTTTGTGCATGATTAACCACAACATAAAAATATAAGAGGCGCGGTGTACTAAACATTTGTATACCTCCTAAGCTGGAAGGTTGAATATTTCTTTTACTTGTCGAAGTCCGTTACTGTTCAGGCTGATGTCAGCATGCCTTTTTTGTATGTATTGCAAATCTGCTACAATTTAAGTCTGAAAACAAGCACTTCAAACATCACTTGATCCGGACAAGAATAAGCAGATTACAAATACATCTGAAATTAAAAGGTGTGCAAATTAACCCTAGAGATACAATAAAGCTTCCGTTGAAATAACTCAAACAGCTAGAATGCATACAGTTGGATAAGCTTTGTAAGTCTAAGCTTACTATGTCATTAAAAGTACAATATGTACACTTTATATAGTTAAAGGAAGTTTCTCCGGCTTGTCTCACTGGACGACAAAGGTTATGGTTTATTTAAATACACGTAACTAAATATTTTCAGATTCAACAAAACATTCACATGTTACCGTCCGACATTTATAAACGGCTGCATTACTTTTGATGTTCCGCCATTGTTTTGAAATACATGTTTTAAAATTAAATAAATAATAAAGTTTAAGGGTTAAAACAGAGTTTCAAAATGCGAAAAACAATAAGAATATACATGTGCATAAATTGTAAACCATTGCTTACCAAATGTTAAACTGAAGCTGATTTTTTGTAGAATCTTGGTATAGCAATTTTTTGTCGAAAACTATCTCCAAATGCAATGAATATGTAGTAAATAAAAACTAAAACATTAAGATGATAGTATCCTCGCAATATATGTGTCCTAATAATCCATATGATCCTTGGCAACTTAGTAACCAGAAATCCCATCAATCACTCAATATTTGTAGTAAAATTGGTTTGCCCGATAGTATTTTTACATGTAATTTTACTTGACTGCTTTTCATCCAAGTTAATACATGTTTATTTTCTTCCAGATAACAATTAACGTTCAATAATGACCATGCAATCACATTATAAATTTTCCTTTAACACGTTAAATTAATATTATTATTATTATCATCATTGATATGTTCATATCACAATTACTTGAATGTGCCCTTTTTTCAATAATTACAAGTTTGGTAGTTGAAGATGATTAAACAATTTGAAGTTTTCTTTATTTAATTTTTGCGTTTTGATGATTTTCAATTGAACCACACCGTTATGAAAGTGAGAGTAGTCTTTAGGTTATCCTACATGCATAATTTACAATAGTATAATAAATTGATAAAAGCATTACATGCTTACATGTCATGTATTAAAAAGTTAAATTATAATCGTTTAACATGATGCATACGTAATTATAGTAGATATGTAACATACAACAGATACTGAATTTAGCTGTGCTATATGAGCACCTGTCGGATATTCATTCCTCATCTGTGACACAAGGGGCCAAAAGACAAACAAACAGAACAAAATTGACAAAATAAAGTGTAACCACGAGTTCCAAAACGATCTGATTCCAATTCTGGTTTGAGGAATTACATGAAGGTGGGAACAAACGTCAGTTGTTAAACTAAGAGGGTAATTCCAGCAAACTAGTAAGATGTCAGAACTTTCAACATATGAGATAAAGACAGAGCCAGATGGTTTTGGGTCAAATCCTGATACCTTTCTAACATTTCCATGAAATGATTACATTTAACAAACAATAAAAGGGAATGTTGCACCATTCTGTAAAATTGGGTTATCCATTTGATTTTTATTTTCCCATGTAATATTGACTCGACTCCTTTAATCGAAATTAACTTCTTAAATGGGAAACATTCCAAACAACATGCAAAGAAAAGAATTAGCAATTTTCAGTGATAACTGTACTCAAATAATAAAATCGCCTTTTAGAAGTTAAACCATTAACTTTTTTTAACATATCCCATTTACCTGAAATGGGCCCTTCTCTGATGGCGGGCCCTGATAGGAAAAATAATTAAGTTGATCCAAAATATTTCAAAAGCATTACACAGTAAAAATAGAATTGGTCTAGAGGTTATCCTATGTGCATGATTTACAACGACATAAAAAATATAAGAGGCACAGTAAACTAAGTAGTTGTCGCCCTCCTAAGCTAAAAGGTTGAAAATTGTTTTTACTTGTCACGACCCATTACTGTTCAGGTTGATGTCAGTACGCCTTTTTAGTACATGTAATGTGGTGCATATCTCCGAGATTTTAAGTCAGACAAGTCACGGAAACTCCGTGAAAACCAGGTTTTCGTATTTTGGAGAAGGGGGTTTCAGAGAGAAATGGTACCTAGTTAATAATTATGGGTGATCATGTATCTCCCAGGGACCTGGTTGATAGTAAAGGGATACCCGTAATGGGTTAAGATTTAATATATATATATATATATATATATATATATATATATATATATATATATATATATATATAAGAAAATAAAGTAATTCCCAAGAAAAGTAAACTGTTTTAATTCTAATGTTTTCCTCCTTCAAAGGACTTTTCAAGAATGATTGGTAACTATGGGTTGTTTATGATGTCATAGTTATCCCTCGTGTTAATTGTTTATGACGTTATATGCAATGTCTGATTTAACTAGGTTTGAAAGTTCTCAAAAATAAAGCTTCTTTAACAAGTCTCAATTCCTCATTGTTAGATTGGCATTTGTAAAATGGCATTATTTTAAAGTTACCATTTGAACAAATATCTAAATGTTCACCTAGAGGAATTTGGCGTAATTCCGGGTGTCGGATCTGTTGTTTGTGAACACGGACACGTTCATTTAGATTATTGCCAGTCTGTCCGATATATTGTTCCCCACAGCTGATGCATGTAATGCAGTAAATCAAGTTTGCTGTTTTGCAATTCATATTTGTTTTGATTTTAAAAGTTTTACCACATTTGAAAATCAGTTCATTTCCGCTTTGTATGAGATCACGTTCCACATCTTGGATCACCGCATGCTTTAACTTCGAAAGTCTGTGAATTCTCCGATATAAATTAAGCGCAAGTTAGGTGCTTTTTAAAATTTTTTGGTTGTCTTCGACTATGAATAAAATCTTTCTATGGAAAGAGATTCTTCAGTTTTTCGCTATGATGTAAAACAGGGATAATTTTTTTTATTACACTAAATGAGTTGGTTATATTCGGATTATGTGTTGTTACTAGTGGAATCATTGCATCCTCGTTTGGTTTAGGTTGTTGAATGCGGAGCTGAGTTATATCCAATGCTTTGTTTTTTCTTATTCCATCTTCTATTAACTTTATTGTGTGATTTTGTTTCAGAAGATATGATTTCAATTCAGAAAGACGGGTATCTCTGATTTTAACATCGCTCACGATTGTGCAAATTCGTTTGGCCATACAATACGGAATATTTCGTTTTGTGTGGGCGGGGTGACACGAAAAGAAATTTAGATATTGGTGAGTGTCTATTTTCTTGTAAAAGATATCTGTAATGATTCTCCGTCCTTCTTTTTTGATTGTAATATCCAAAAAGGTAGTTCTTTTTCATTTTTTTCCATTGTAAATTTTATGGCAAATATTATATATATATATATATATATATATATATATATATATATATATATATATATATATATATATATATATATATATATATATATACACAAAAGCATCATACATCAGAACATGTTAAAAGATTGCAATTATGACAAATTATTTAGAAATCTGAATGTTGTGTTTTCATTTCAATATAATTTCATTTAAGAAAAGATCCATAGTGGCATCTGCATCTAAATATATTCGGAAATATCCAATTAATGCAAAAATAGTCAACATCAAAATATTTTGCCACCATAATCATTTTACAAAACTAAAATTCCATTAATAGTGAATTCTACATCTAAATATCATAAAAATAGCTAATTTCATGATAAAAATGGTAAATTTCATGCAACAATAGCCATTTTAGTGCAGAAAACAAAAAGGTCAAAATGTAGGTTATGACCTTGACCTTTGATTTTGGCTTTATTTTCATCAGCATTGCTAGAAAATATGAAAACTGAAAACCCCATGTCATTTTCTTTACATATGGCCAAGATATAGCTAGAGTTTGCTTATTTTGTGAAATGACCAAGCAACTGTGACCTTGACCTTTGATGTATTTATCCCAAAAGCAATCCCAACCAAGATCTTATAACAATACATGTATGTGCCAAGTTTCTTTCAAAAATGTCATTTACTTTTCAAGTTATCATCCGGAAACCATTTTTTGACGTTTCTGTTGAAATAACCCAGAGTACATGCAGTAAGACAAGCTTGTAGGTCTAAGCTAACTATGTCATTAAAAGTACAATATGTACAGTTTATATAGGTAGAAGTTTCCCCGTCTTGTCTCATGGAAAAAATTCGATTATGTTTGATTTAATACATGTAACTGAATATTTTTGAGATTTAATAAAAATTCACATGTTGCCGTCCTACAATCTGCATTTATTTTAATGTTTCACCATGAATTTAAAAAAGCACATGTTTTAAAAATAAAAAAATCACAAAGTTTACGGGTTTAAACATAGAGTTTTTGAATGCGAAAAAAATAGAATATCCATGTGCACATATTGTACACCATGCTCACAGAATGTTTTACTGTGAAGCTAATTCTTTATAGAATCTTGTTTTATGTATATGTATGTAAAATTGAATGCCTTGACAGACTGTTCTCCAGACATGAAAAGATTCTGTACAAAAATACTTTTTAAAAGTAAAAACATAAATCGGCAAGTAATGGTGCACAGTCAATGACGATTCGTATAACAATTGTTTGTCAAGAACTATCCCCTAACGCAATAAATACGCAATCTATTTAAAAATATATAGATGAAAGTATCTTCGCTTAATTTTTCCTTGTAATCCGTATGATCTTGGACAAAGTAACCTGAAATCCCATTAAGTACTCAATATTTATGGTACAACTAGTTTGCTGTAAATAGTTAACATGTAAATTTAATACAAACATACCAGTCCAAGATCTATATCATATTCTAAATCTGCAAAGTCCAGCTTTGATAATACATGTACTGGCAAACATGGTTAAACAGGTAAACTTTCCGTAAAATGGCTATCAAGATAATCGAGGTGATTACACATTCCAGGTTACTAAGGCCTTGCACGTGCATGTTTACATGACAGATATTTAAAAAATTAAATCACAATGTTTTAACATGATACATACGTAATTACAGTAGATACAACATCAAACAACTACCGAATTTAGCTGTGCTACATGAGAAATGAATTTTCCTCATCCGTGAAAAAAAGGCCCTTATGAAAAAAAAAGGACGAAAATGAGAAACCTGAAACCTTAGAGTTCCAAAACGATCTGAATCCAATTTGGTTTGAGGAATTCCTTGCAGTGGGAACAAACGTCAGTTGTTAAACTAAGAGGGTAATTCCAGCAAACTAGTAAGATGTCAGAACTTTCAACATATGAGATAATGACAGAACCTGATGGTTCTGCGTTAAATCGGATATCTCTAACATTTCTATGTAATAATTATTTAAATAAGCTTAAAAAGGAGTGTTACTTCATTCTGTAAAATTGGGTTATCCACTTTAATTTGTCCTTGTAATTTGACTTGACTTCTTTAAATTGAATAGATAATAATTTATTAAACGGAAACAAGATGCAAAGATAAGAATCGACAATTTTCTCTACAATTATAGAATTGAATTATAAAATGTTCAATTAGAAATTAAACTATTTTTATTTCCATGTACATATCCCATTTACTTGAATGGGCCCTTCCTAAATGATGCTCACTATGCCATTAAAAGTACAATGTTTACACTTTATATAGTTAAAAGATGTTTCTCCGGCTTTTCTTGATGGAGAAATCAGGTTATGTATTACTTATATACACGTAACTGAATGTTTTCAGATTTAATAAATCATTCACATGTTGTCGTCCTTTATTACACTCGTTTTATTAAATAATCGACTTAACATATTGTAAATCAAGTCATGAGCATCTGATCTAAAATTCCAGTTATTTTAGAATATTAAATCGATGGCCTGTTGGGTAATTGAAAACAGAAATGGTTTTGGATACATGCTATTAGGAATTTAAGGACGAGATGGTGGTAACAATTTTCAGTTTATGTGCTGAATTTATGAAATGAATTCCTACTTTTTAGGCACTAGCATCACAAATTAGAAATAAGATTTCGAAATGAACATATCAAAATATATAATAGTAGCAAGGAATGATTTATTATTTGCATTGAAAGCCCAATAACCTAGCTATAACTGCTATTTTCATTCGGCAAAATATCACGGTAAACCAGTATTATTTTTACATGTAATATTTATTGACCCCTTTCATAAATATTAAAGCAATTCGCACAGATAACAATTAATCAAAAACACAAAAGGTGCACAGGGTTATCCACGTCACAACTTTCATGAATATATATACTTTATTGACCACAATCCTAATAATTATGTAATATAACAGGTTCTCACATTCCCTATCACAAGTCGGTGTTTGAGCACATGATCACGTAGGAACTAACCATACACTTAATGCACATCTACATATAGCAATGCAAGTTCCATCTTCATAACTCTTTACATCTCTGAGTAAATCTGTGGACAAAAATTTTTTTAAAGAAAAAAAAATAGACTCAGAAAAATAACAATAAGTCCCCCAAAACGTAGGGCAGTAACATTATGCTCAATTCTAAAAGAAACTTTAAAGTGCGTTTAATACTAAAATTGTTCCTTATATCTTCACAACCAGTAAAAATCAATTAACATGCCAGCTTGTGAAATGATAACGGAATTTGAAAAATATTTTGAAATTTAGGTAAAAAAAAGTCGGTGAATATTTGTGATATTGCTTAAGCATGATATGCCCTCTTATTTTTCTCTTATTAAGCATTGCTACCGTTTTTTTCAAAAAAAAATCTCATTTAATTTTGAATTAGTTTATACCTTCCTCTTTTAGGGTAATTTTTTAAAACTTTTAATAGGTCAGATCTATGTTTTTAGTAACATACAGAATCTGTCCAACAATAACCTACAACAGGTTTTCAATAATAGTGAGAGTAAAGCAAATGTAACTAGTTTTAATGGATTCCCTACATCAAAGAACAGAAAGATTTTGTCAGATTTGTCTCATTTCCTAAATAAGTTTACATTTAAATTGGTAATTTTCCTTACTGAATTTTTACAAAAATACATTTTAGGTCTCAAACAGTTAACACGGTCATGAAAATATCAACAATGCATTATGTTTTTTATACATTAAATTGATATTTGTAGAACTATTTTTCAGCAAAAAACAGGATCTGGAATAAAACGCAGGCCATTCCATGATAACAGGAAGAATTATGTAAGTATTGTCATAAAATTGCTTGCATCAAAATAGCGATTTGTGAAGTCATTTAAAGGAAAGACTGCATTACAATGAACGAAACTACAAAGTTTTACAATATTAATTAAATTTCTTTAAGTAGACCCTTCAGTGACAACAATAATAATTTTGTCTTTTCACTTTTATGAAAAGATAAGAAAAGGAGTAGATGAAACAAAAATGCTGTCTTTCATATGGATAGTGTAAATTTTGACACTTTATTGAAATATGTTTAAAATGCTTATGCTAATAAGATATGATAACATATAAGCAATTATAGGCGTTGTAATTTTCATGAAAATTGGACAACAAATGGCTGGGGAAAACATTACTAAAAATAATGAACGTTTCAGAATTTTTGAGTGCAAAAAATAATTTATTGTTATTATCATTAAATAGCACCGTATAAATGGTAAACTTTTAAATTCCTACATTAGAACTGGGAGGCTTTCAGCCGCATAAACCCGTTTTACCATACTCATAATTCTGTTGAATACAAACCCTAGGTCGTGCCATTTCGAAATTGGTCTCGAGTGATTTTTGCAATGGCTTGCATGTTTTAATTTGCTCAACATATGAGATAATGACAGAACCTGATGGTTCTGCGTTAAATCGGATATCTCTAACATTTCTATGTAATAATTATTTAAATAAGCTTAAAAAGGAGTGTTACTTCATTCTGTAAAATTGGGTTATCCACTTTAATTTGTCCTTGTAATTTGACTTGACTTCTTTAAATTGAATAGATAATAATTTATTAAACGGAAACAAGATGCAAAGATAAGAATCGACAATTTTCTCTACAATTATAGAATTGAATTATAAAATGTTCAATTAGAAATTAAACTATTTTTATTTCCATGTACATATCCCATTTACTTGAATGGGCCCTTCCTAAATGATGCTCACTATGCCATTAAAAGTACAATGTTTACACTTTATATAGTTAAAAGATGTTTCTCCGGCTTTTCTTGATGGAGAAATCAGGTTATGTATTACTTATATACACGTAACTGAATGTTTTCAGATTTAATAAATCATTCACATGTTGTCGTCCTTTATTACACTCGTTTTATTAAATAATCGACTTAACATATTGTAAATCAAGTCATGAGCATCTGATCTAAAATTCCAGTTATTTTAGAATATTAAATCGATGGCCTGTTGGGTAATTGAAAACAGAAATGGTTTTGGATACATGCTATTAGGAATTTAAGGACGAGATGGTGGTAACAATTTTCAGTTTATGTGCTGAATTTATGAAATGAATTCCTACTTTTTAGGCACTAGCATCACAAATTAGAAATAAGATTTCGAAATGAACATATCAAAATATATAATAGTAGCAAGGAATGATTTATTATTTGCATTGAAAGCCCAATAACCTAGCTATAACTGCTATTTTCATTCGGCAAAATATCACGGTAAACCAGTATTATTTTTACATGTAATATTTATTGACCCCTTTCATAAATATTAAAGCAATTCGCACAGATAACAATTAATCAAAAACACAAAAGGTGCACAGGGTTATCCACGTCACAACTTTCATGAATATATATACTTTATTGACCACAATCCTAATAATTATGTAATATAACAGGTTCTCACATTCCCTATCACAAGTCGGTGTTTGAGCACATGATCACGTAGGAACTAACCATACACTTAATGCACATCTACATATAGCAATGCAAGTTCCATCTTCATAACTCTTTACATCTCTGAGTAAATCTGTGGACAAAAATTTTTTTAAAGAAAAAAAAATAGACTCAGAAAAATAACAATAAGTCCCCCAAAACGTAGGGCAGTAACATTATGCTCAATTCTAAAAGAAACTTTAAAGTGCGTTTAATACTAAAATTGTTCCTTATATCTTCACAACCAGTAAAAATCAATTAACATGCCAGCTTGTGAAATGATAACGGAATTTGAAAAATATTTTGAAATTTAGGTAAAAAAAAGTCGGTGAATATTTGTGATATTGCTTAAGCATGATATGCCCTCTTATTTTTCTCTTATTAAGCATTGCTACCGTTTTTTCAAAAAAAAATCTCATTTAATTTGAATTAGTTTATACCTTCCTCTTTTAGGGTAATTTTTTAAAACTTTTAATAGGTCAGATCTATGTTTTTAGTAACATACAGAATCTGTCCAACAATAACCTACAACAGGTTTTCAATAATAGTGAGAGTAAAGCAAATGTAACTAGTTTTAATGGATTCCCTACATCAAAGAACAGAAAGATTTTGTCAGATTTGTCTCATTTCCTAAATAAGTTTACATTTAAATTGGTAATTTTCCTTACTGAATTTTTACAAAAATACATTTTAGGTCTCAAACAGTTAACACGGTCATGAAAATATCAACAATGCATTATGTTTTTTATACATTAAATTGATATTTGTAGAACTATTTTTCAGCAAAAAACAGGATCTGGAATAAAACGCAGGCCATTCCATGATAACAGGAAGAATTATGTAAGTATTGTCATAAAATTGCTTGCATCAAAATAGCGATTTGTGAAGTCATTTAAAGGAAAGACTGCATTACAATGAACGAAACTACAAAGTTTTACAATATTAATTAAATTTCTTTAAGTAGACCCTTCAGTGACAACAATAATAATTTTGTCTTTTCACTTTTATGAAAAGATAAGAAAAGGAGTAGATGAAACAAAAATGCTGTCTTTCATATGGATAGTGTAAATTTTGACACTTTATTGAAATATGTTTAAAATGCTTATGCTAATAAGATATGATAACATATAAGCAATTATAGGCGTTGTAATTTTCATGAAAATTGGACAACAAATGGCTGGGGAAAACATTACTAAAAATAATGAACGTTTCAGAATTTTTGAGTGCAAAAAATAATTTATTGTTATTATCATTAAATAGCACCGTATAAATGGTAAACTTTTAAATTCCTACATTGGAACTGGGAGGCTTTCAGCCGCATAAACCCGTTTTACCATACTCATAATTCTGTTGAATACAAACCCTAGGTCGTGCCATTTCGAAATTGGTCTCGAGTGATTTTTGCAATGGCTTGCATGTTTTAATTTGCTCAACATATGAGATAATGACAGAACCTGATGGTTCTGCGTTAAATCGGATATCTCTAACATTTCTATGTAATAATTATTTAAATAAGCTTAAAAAGGAGTGTTACTTCATTCTGTAAAATTGGGTTATCCACTTTAATTTGTCCTTGTAATTTGACTTGACTTCTTTAAATTGAATAGATAATAATTTATTAAACGGAAACAAGATGCAAAGATAAGAATCGACAATTTTCTCTACAATTATAGAATTGAATTATAAAATGTTCAATTAGAAATTAAACTATTTTTATTTCCATGTACATATCCCATTTACTTGAATGGGCCCTTCCTAAATGATGCTCACTATGCCATTAAAAGTACAATGTTTACACTTTATATAGTTAAAAGATGTTTCTCCGGCTTTTCTTGATGGAGAAATCAGGTTATGTATTACTTATATACACGTAACTGAATGTTTTCAGATTTAATAAATCATTCACATGTTGTCGTCCTTTATTACACTCGTTTTATTAAATAATCGACTTAACATATTGTAAATCAAGTCATGAGCATCTGATCTAAAATTCCAGTTATTTTAGAATATTAAATCGATGGCCTGTTGGGTAATTGAAAACAGAAATGGTTTTGGATACATGCTATTAGGAATTTAAGGACGAGATGGTGGTAACAATTTTCAGTTTATGTGCTGAATTTATGAAATGAATTCCTACTTTTTAGGCACTAGCATCACAAATTAGAAATAAGATTTCGAAATGAACATATCAAAATATATAATAGTAGCAAGGAATGATTTATTATTTGCATTGAAAGCCCAATAACCTAGCTATAACTGCTATTTTCATTCGGCAAAATATCACGGTAAACCAGTATTATTTTTACATGTAATATTTATTGACCCCTTTCATAAATATTAAAGCAATTCGCACAGATAACAATTAATCAAAAACACAAAAGGTGCACAGGGTTATCCACGTCACAACTTTCATGAATATATATACTTTATTGACCACAATCCTAATAATTGTGTAATATAACAGGTTCTCACATTCCCTATCACAAGTCGGTGTTTGAGCACATGATCACGTAGGAACTAACCATACACTTAATGCACATCTACATATAGCAATGCAAGTTCCATCTTCATAACTCTTTACATCTCTGAGTAAATCTGTGGACAAAAATTTTTTTAAAGAAAAAAAAATAGACTCAGAAAAATAACAATAAGTCCCCCAAAACGTAGGGCAGTAACATTATGCTCAATTCTAAAAGAAACTTTAAAGTGCGTTTAATACTAAAATTGTTCCTTATATCTTCACAACCAGTAAAAATCAATTAACATGCCAGCTTGTGAAATGATAACGGAATTTGAAAAATATTTTGAAATTTAGGTAAAAAAAAGTCGGTGAATATTTGTGATATTGCTTAAGCATGATATGCCCTCTTATTTTTCTCTTATTAAGCATTGCTACCGTTTTTTTCAAAAAAAAATCTCATTTAATTTTGAATTAGTTTATACCTTCCTCTTTTAGGGTAATTTTTTAAAACTTTTAATAGGTCAGATCTATGTTTTTAGTAACATACAGAATCTGTCCAACAATAACCTACAACAGGTTTTCAATAATAGTGAGAGTAAAGCAAATGTAACTAGTTTTAATGGATTCCCTACATCAAAGAACAGAAAGATTTTGTCAGATTTGTCTCATTTCCTAAATAAGTTTACATTTAAATTGGTAATTTTCCTTACTGAATTTTTACAAAAATACATTTTAGGTCTCAAACAGTTAACACGGTCATGAAAATATCAACAATGCATTATGTTTTTTATACATTAAATTGATATTTGTAGAACTATTTTTCAGCAAAAAACAGGATCTGGAATAAAACGCAGGCCATTCCATGATAACGGGAAGAATTATGTAAGTATTGTCATAAAATTGCTTGCATCAAAATAGCGATTTGTGAAGTCATTTAAAGGAAAGACTGCATTACAATGAACGAAACTACAAAGTTTTACAATATTAATTAAATTTCTTTAAGTAGACCCTTCAGTGACAACAATAATAATTTTGTCTTTTCACTTTTATGAAAAGATAAGAAAAGGAGTAGATGAAACAAAAATGCTGTCTTTCATATGGATAGTGTAAATTTTGACACTTTATTGAAATATGTTTAAAATGCTTATGCTAATAAGATATGATAACATATAAGCAATTATAGGCGTTGTAATTTTCATGAAAATTGGACAACAAATGGCTGGGGAAAACATTACTAAAAATAATGAACGTTTCAGAATTTTTGAGTGCAAAAAATAATTTATTGTTATTATCATTAAATAGCACCGTATAAATGGTAAACTTTTAAATTCCTACATTGGAACTGGGAGGCTTTCAGCCGCATAAACCCGTTTTACCATACTCATAATTCTGTTGAATACAAACCCTAGGTCGTGCCATTTCGAAATTGGTCTCGAGTGATTTTTGCAATGGCTTGCATGTTTTAATTTGCTGCTTTTTGAGAAAGTCTATCGATTTTAGTGGTAATTTTTTTATTCAATGTGATATTTATACTATAGGATGAAGGGCATTTCAGAAGCCCTCAATATTTTCTGAAACAAAAAGAAACATTTGAGAACAATTAAGAATTGATGGAAAAAGAGATGGTAAGAATACTATATGTGTACATTTTTGCCTTTTTGCGATTTTTATCGTGTTATTGCATTGTCTTGGAAGTTATGGTTTTGCTATATATTATTAGTACAATTTTTCTTACACTTTCATGATTTTTCATTTAGATATTATGTTATAAATGTACTGAAAATTTTTTTTAAACCTTTAAGCTAATTATTACATTTTAACTTGCCGTATGTACTCAACTCGCGTAAAATAATAACTTTTACATGTAACATAGGTAAGCCTTAAATAACATATTATACAAGCTTTAATTTTTCAACACTAGACGGCCGTTTCGGAATACAATTCCTCATCATTAGTGCTTGGACCAAAACTATGAAACCAAAATTGTTTTAAGAAAGTGAAAAGATTACCCAAGAACCAATTATATTTTACCCAATTTAGCTATGGAAATACTTTGCATGAGGTAGTATACCTTATTTTTTTAGGGATTTCAATTTTAACTTGCAGTTTTAGACAATAGTATACTTCTGACAAAAAAACACAATTATTGCCTACTGAGTTTGTAATATCCTCGGGGCACGAGCCACCAGCAGAGATATCGGCTGTTTAATGGCTTCATGTCTACATGGGAATATTAGTCTTAGCCCGAGTTGCTTACAGATTACGGCACCCAGACGCACTTCCCTAGTGGAAAATCCAATGGTTTACAAATTTTCGTTTTTTTATCGAAGTGTTTGCTTTGTTTCTTTATACTCTATTTATAAACTTTATTTATTTTACAATTATTTAGAAACAAGTTATACAACTTTAATTAAATCTAGTGGTTGGACAAGATTTTTGCGGATCTTTACACTTTGATCAAGATCACAGACAAATGTCTTTTTTGTGTAGTTTACTTAGATAAAGGATGACTTTGACTGTTTATCTTGACTTAATATTTGAAGTCTACTTTGCTACAGCATTAAATAAAATGAAATCCATTTATACGACATATTGCAATTTAAATTAAAAGTCAAAAGCCAGGTGGCATTATTTGTACCTTATTGTGAAGAGTTCTGCATGTGAGATCTGAATAAACCCCGATTTGTACATTGACTATAAGTCTAGGCAAGTTGTTAAATATTCCCAGAAAATAAAGAATACTTAGCATGAATTTATATATCAATTATATTGAGACATAACTACAATTTAGAATATGATTTGCAGATTGAAAGTTGAAAGTATTGTCCAAGAAATGAAACAACCTTAAATCACACTTTAGCTCAATTCAGCTAAAAGTCAGTATTTTTTTTGTTTTTTATCATTATTCTTCTTCCAATTTTGTCAGTCAAAACACAGAATTCACACCTATCATTTTGAAGAGTCATCATTGACATGAAAAACAAATAGAAACTGCTTCTTCCACAGAAAAAATAAAGGTAAATCAAAATCTTGTTACTATATAGTATGCTGTCATTAATAGTTTTTTATGACAAAGTTGTTATGTATATCGATTGAAATGCTTAAAAATTCAAAGCCAGAACAAATGCATTTCAAGTTGTCTATTGATTTTCAGTTACAAAATGGGAAATGTTATTTCCAGATAAGTCATGATACTCAAAGCCAAAACATGATCGTTGTAGCAATACCTACAGTATTCTTAAATATTACTCTATCAAAAAGGTTTTTAGCAAACAAATATACTAATTTCACCTATTCAAATACCTTGCCATTTTCTAATGTTTTAGCACTACAACTAAGACACGACAGATTCTCCATGTTCTGCTTCATATTTGGACTTATACCTCAATTATGACACCCATGAAAGGTTACATCTGAAGCTATACGACAAACGTGATGACTTCAATTTTTCTATTGTCAACTTTCCGTTTCTTGGCAGTAATATCCCTGCTTCTCCTGCGTATGGTGTATATGTTTCACAGTTAATACGGTACGGTAGAGCTTGTTCCCACTATGGGAACTTTCTGCAACGAAGCAAATTACTTACAATTAAATTGTTGACACAAGGATATTGCAAGCCTAGGCTAATCAGGGCCCTTAAAAAGTTTTATGGCCGTCATCACAATATTGTTGATAAGTATGTAGTCACTGTATCCCAACTTATACTGGATATATTTGACTTACGATAGGTCTTTGTTCCTTTCATTCTCAAAATTGACTTACACGTGACGGGTGTAGCTAGCTAAACAGGAGGTGCTTACCCTTCCGGAGCACCCGGCCTCACTTCCTTGATGGAAGTTCACGTGTATCACCTATTTTGCCAGTTTGCAAAGTTTTTACTTTGTTTTTGGGATTGTGATATGGACAAGGACTGGGATGTTTGTTTTATTTGGGAAAACCATCACAATAACTCATGTTCTCGTGATTAACATTTAAATACTAGTATAATCAAAAAAGTAAATAAGGTTAAAAATTAGGTAATGACTTTGACCCCATTTTAAATGTCATTTCACGAAAATGTCAAAACTGAACACCCCATGTCATTATCCATGACTGGTGTGACTTGGCAACCAGAAAATGCTTACATTTCTGGAACACCCGGTCTCACTTCCCTGATGAAGTTCACGTGCAAGGCCTCAGTTACCTAGAAGACGTCATGGCCTCGTTTGTCTGGAAGATCATTTGATGGGAAGTTCAAGTGTTTACCATGTTTGCCAATATTAGCAAAGCTGGACTTTGTGGTAATATGTATAATGTAATATGGACCTTTGACTGGTAATAATGACATATTGTTAATATATTTTGTATATTTTATTCAGGATTGTCGTTAAAGTGTTCACTGGCTATTTTGTTAAATAAGGTTTAAATGTAGTGAGTTCTGACCCAAATTTTTTTTAACTTAATAAGATTTTCAGACTACCACCTTGCCTGATCTCGCTTATAAGACTTTCAAAAGTTCAGCAGTTATTTACAAATCCATCTATACAAATTGGATATTTTTTATTTTAATCTTCTGCTTACATTATTTCAGTTTAAACTTAGCCCAAAAACAACGTCAACTGGTTCAAAGAATCATGGGCAAACAAATATGCTTACTTCAAGAGGAAGACAACAGTAAGTAAAAAATCTCCACAATGGTATATGTTCAAAGTTTGTTGATATAACTGAAAATTGTGTAAAAGAGAAAGAACAAAAAATATGTCTTCCAGACATAATGCTAACTTTGACAAATGATATCAAGAATCTTTGCGAACTCTGTATATCAACCAATATTAAGCAACTGCAACATAAATCCATTTTACTCCATTGCAAAATTAAATATATAGAGGTTTTTGTTTAAAATAATTTTTTTTTTTTCATCAAAGGTGTCTTACTTATTTTCAACTGAAACTGAAGATGAAAACTGGCACCTTCACAAATTTAATTTCATATTTTTGATTTATTATTCTCTCATAGTTTATAGGAAGTCCCTCAATAACGCCAGATTTTAAAGAGTCCAGGACAAACTAAAGCTCTAACTCCTAAAAGAACTGAAACAGTAAGAACCAAAACATCAGTTATAAATACATATATATAAATATACGGTATACATTATAAATTAAAGTGTAAATCAATGTACATGACAATGGTTTACATCACTATTGCTATGACAACATACTTAACATTAATAATGTCTATTTTATACTCTTAAAAGATACAATGTTTTTACTAGGAATGTAATACATTCTCAAAAGAACCTTTAAACAAGTCTGAGATACTTCCACAAATGTTATGACTAAGGATAATTCACATAAAAAAATTTACTTTATAAAACATCAAAATTTTAAACTCCTTGACAAAGTCTTTAAATATGTTAAAGATAAGCAATTTAAAGTTTATTTCATCTTTAATACACAGCCCCAGCATTTTGACCCTAATGACACTAAAAACTAAAACCTGTTTTTTGCCTTATGCCAACAAACAAGACTAAAAACCTGAATGTATCAGGTAAGTTTTAAAGGAAAATAAGTTAAAACACTAAACACTACTCTAAAGTCAACTTCCATATCAAACT